>CM046880.1:338602416-339202416 GCA_025667525.1 Glebionis coronaria | reverse complement strand
TTTCTGCCAACTCTTGAGCATTACGTGTGTTCACCATCTGACAGTTTATAACAAAATGCAACATAAATGATAAGTCTGAAATGAGATGAACATGAAATGCATGAACAATGTATAAAATCAATGAAGCAGTTTATAATGCATGAACCGTTTAAAATGCATGATGCAGTTTATAAAAACTTTTATATGTGCGAGGGCAAATGCCTATGGTTAGTTCACCCAAAACAAAAGACATAGCGAGGGGACGCCTATGGGTTGGTCCCAAAGTTAAAAGTTTCGATAAAAGCACATGCGACTAAATAGGTCCAGTCCTGTACCAACCATTACTTAGTCATAAATCTGCGACAATGATATGAATGCATGAAAATGAAATGAAAATGAATGAATGCATGAAAACCAACTGCCAGTTTTAGGAAGACGCTGGTGACTACCCATAAGTCACAGGTCATGTTTTACAGAGCTACAGGTCGAAACCTTGGCTCTTGTACCATAATTGTAACACCCCATTTGTTAAGATGGAATGCTACAGTAAAATATGGCGTCTCATCAAAGCATGCAAGGTAAATGTCTAAACATTCATGACCATAAATAGAAATACCGGAAAAAAAACTCGGTAGTCTAAGTAACTCACACACAAGTAATATTAAGTACTGTAAATGAAAGGACTAAACAATGTCCCAATGAAGTAAAGTATGAGAAAGTAGGAATAAATCCATATGGTAAAAGATTTCGGATAGCTTCCATCCGAATGCACATACTCTGGAGTTCCTACTTGCGCCCTTGGGTACCTGCCGTTTGGGAACATGGAAATGGAAAACGGCTGAGCATAACGCTCAGTGCACGGATATATAGCATAACGTAAAGGCATAAAGGAATGAAAACATATAAAGCATGAATTGAAGAGGAAATGAATAAGTCCTGGGAAAAACCTAAATGTATGTCATGTTTACTGGTTTTAGTTCTGAAAACATAGCTTATGATACTTATGAAAATCTGTATTAGTTTAATATACCAAAAGCCAATATAGGTCATGATTTCAACAACGTGCATGAATACTTGGAGGGGTGACCTCGTCATGAAAAATATAGGGGATACCTCTAGTTAATTAGTAATGGGTAGGAGAGATCAGCTCCTTGTGAAGGATGCAAGGCACACACCACATTCACCATGAAATCCTGACTGAAACTGAACCTAGGATGCACCCATACGCCTCACATGATAATAATAATAGTATAATAATGGCCAAATAACTGAAAGAGATGCTACGAGCTATCACTCCGTCGTGGTGAAGTCATAACACTAGTGCCTCTAGTGTTATGGTTATGGTACCTCCATAACTAGGTGAAACTGGTCATGCATGTATATGGCTAGGGTAACTAATAAAACATAAGCTTTTAATTCTGTAACTACAGGGGAAAACAGTTGGCTGCATACGGGAAATCCTAATAAAGGAAGAGGTTGTCCTTACTGAAGGACGGGAAATCCGTACCTTGTGTCTAGTAGAAGCTAACGGAAACGCTGAAGAACCTACTCCGCCTTGACGGATAATACTACATAAGAATAGGAACGTGTATGAGTTGTCTGAATTACATGTGTTTTACTGGTTATGTGTGTTATTATCTTGTTATACTTATTCTGTCATGTTTTAGTGTTTTTTGTGTTATCTGTAGTTATATTGATGTTCTGTAGTATATTATTCATGTAATAGTGTAATATAATACTTGTATTGTAATACTAAGTAACTTTCTAAAAATAGCAGGTTTCCATAAATAGTAAGTTTCTAAAAATAGAAAGTTTCCAAAAATAGTAAGTTTCCATAATTAGAAATAAGCTGGATTATTAATAATAAGTGAAGTTGAATTAGTATAATGCAAGTCATGGTTTTAAGGTAATAGCTTATTAATTTAATAACTTGGTTAATTAATTAAACTATACGTTATAAGAATTTAATTAAAAATACATGTTTTTAATTAAATTAAGCTAAGTAAAATACTTTAGGTTATACATGAAATATTAATTTTAATATTTAACCTAAGTCATGAATTTAATTAAATTAAAAGACTAGTAATTAATTTAATTAAACATATTTTCTGATAATAACATTCCCGAATCCCGAACCCGTGTTTTTAAATTAACCCGAGCCCGAAACCCGGGTCACATATAAGCCGAGCCAAACACCCTTGACAGTGGCAAACCCGGCCTAGCCGGTTGCCACTATCCGAGTGGTTTTACCCACTGCCGAGCCACGGCTAGCCGCCGCCCGGTTCACACCAGTTCACAACCGGTTCCCACAGGTTGTGACCGGTTCCCCCTGTTTTGTTGTCCGTTTCCCATTGGTTACACCATAAAGCCCCACCGAGACCCTATAGTTCTCGGTTGGCACTCGGTCCAAGACAAAACCACACCCCAACCTCAAGTCGGGGTTTCCTTGTGTCGTCTGAGCCAAAACTATAACACCTCACTTTGGTAAGTGGACCGTTACGCGTATTTATGATGTGTCATCAAAGCATGCAAGGTAATATGTAGTACAACATACATGACCATAGGGAAAACCAGAATCAAACATTGGTTCCTAAACATAAGCCCAAAACATAAATAAAGTAAATAAACTAGGAGGATAAGACAAGTGTCCACACAAGCATAATTATGAAGGCAAAAAAGAGAAGTCTAAGGCAGCTTCCATCCTATGCATGCCCTCCATAAGCTCAAGTCTGTCCTTGGGTACCTGCCGTTTTAGGACATGGAAAGGAAAGTAATGGTTGAGCAATATGCTCAGTGAACGGTTATATGACATCGTATGAACGACTTAAACATAAATAAGACTGATAGCAGCGGAAATGTATAAGTCCTGGAAAACCTAGAACATGTTTATATAACTGGTTTTATAGTTTGAAAAGACTTATGTTTTTATGTAAAATCTATATTAATTAGCCAATAGCCCATATAGGTCATGAGGTTCCACCGTGCATGAATACTTAGAGGGGAGACCTCATCATGCAATTAGAGGGGTTGCCTCCAATTAAATAGTCTGGGTAGGAGGGATCAACTCCTAGTGAAGGATGCAAGGCACACATCACATTCACTCTGGTAATACTGGTAAACATGTAACTAGGATGCACCCATACGCCCCACATGATAATATAATAGCAATGGCCAAATAACTGAAAAGGGACACCACGAGCAATCACTCCGCCATGGGGAAGTCATAACACTGGTGCCTCCAGTGTTATGGTTATGGTACCTCCAAAACTAGGTGACACTGGTGATGCATGTATATGGATTAGGCTCTTAAACTAACATAAGCAATCAAACATATAAAACAATACTGGGAAAAAAGTTGGCTGCAAACGGGGAATCCTGATAAGGAAAGAATGTCCATACTCAAGGGACGGTAAATCCGTACCTTATGTCCAGTGAACGAAGAAGACGAGAGAATGAAAGTCCTACTTCGATCTCACTAACGCTACATAAATAGGGTACATGTATAAGTATTCTATTTACTGATTACGTAACTGATTATATCGTGTCTTAACTTGTTTTATATGTTCTTGTCTTGTTTTACTGATTTTAAGGTTATACTGTGTTTATCATGTATTCTATGTATTCTGATTAAGTATTACTTGTATTTCTTGTATTATTATACTTGTTGTGTAATAATAAGTAACTTTCTAAAAATAGCAGGTTTCCTAAAATTGAAAGTTTTCAAAAATAGAAAGTTTCAAAAAATAGAAAGTTTCCAAAAATAGATTAACTTCTTAAAATAGATCAGTTTCTAAAAATAGTAAGTTTCCTGAATTAGAAAGTTTCCATATTTAGAAATAAGCTGGATTAATAAGCTAATAATATAAACTTATGTTTACTGGCTAAATAACATAAGCCACGTGATTATAGTATAGTTTATTTATAATATCATGTTAATTAAATAAACTATAGGTTATATGATTTAATTAAATATAAGCATGATTTAATTAAATTAAGGTGTATAAAATACTTAGGTTAAACATGTATTAATATTATATTAATTATAACCTAACTCATGTTTATTAGTTAATTAAATTCCATGTCTTAATAATTAATTAATACTATAGTCTAAATTAAATAAATAAATACTTAGGTTAAAACTTGCATTATTTCATAAATAATAATTAACCTAAGTCCATGATTAATTAAATTAATTATTATTAGCATGTTAATTAACTTAATTATCCTTGTAAAAATAACTTGTAAATAAACCCGAGCCCGAAACCCGAGACAAAACCAAAAACCCGAGACCAACCACCACCCACAGACGCGGCTGCGGTGGCGGCTGGTGTCTGCGCTAACAACAGCGGCTGCTTCTGCCGCTGCTGCGCGCCGTGGCTACCCACTGTCAACACAAAGATCCCACCGGCACCCTACTGCCTTTGTTGTTCCCACTGCTCGAACCAAGCAGCCATCAACTTAAGCCGGTGGTGCTTGCTGTTGCGCCGAGACCCACACCAAGCCCCTTAAGGGGTCTCGGTTGTGGCTAAAAAGGGACACCGAGAGCTTTGAGCTCTCGGTTGGCTGCTAAATCACACACTAACCCAAACAAAAACCCTCTCATGATATACTTTAATTCTAAACATGTTTTTATCACTAGTTTTTAAAGATCTATCATAAGAACATAATTAAATAAAGGAATTAAAGATCAAGATTTAATGTTTTATCCCAATATGTGATGGAAAATAACACGAACACGAACCAATAGCCAAAGATCAAAAATAAAAAACGAATGCCTCTTTGTCTTGATGTGTGTGTCGCGGCTATGGGGTTCAAGGGAGCTAGGGTTTTTAATTTTTCTGTAAAAATTATGTTATGATAAACTATGTGTTCTTAGTTTCCTTCAGTTAAACCAAAAATGGGCTTGGGCCCCCTCCTTGTCTCCCTTGTCTGCGGCTACCAAGGCCCACAAGGCCAACCCATGCCTTTTCCATGTTTAATTAATTTACGTGTTCGTTCGTTTTAATTATTCGTCATAGTTCGTGCTTAATGTTCGTGTTATCTATACTTCGTATACATATCATGTTCTAATAGTCGTGTTATAATTATTACACGTAATAATTATCGTGTTCATAAATATTCGTGATCATGCGTTCGTGATTATAATTATTATACGTAATAATTATCATGTATTATCACGTACTTAATACTTATCGTGTAATAACACGTACGTAATTTCTGTAATTAATAATCGTGACACGTGTTCATGTTATATAAGGAAAGTTTTAATATGTACGTATGTTTACAAAGTGTACTGTTCATGGTAAAAGCATACGGGTTTTACAACTCTTCCCCCTAGAAAGAATAATTCGTCCCTGAATTATAGATAAAGTAAACTGAAAGAACATGAACGCGACATGACTGACAAGGACATGGAACGTGACGTGCCTGAAAAGAACATAATTGAATTATGGAAGGATGAGAGGATAAAATATGGATGGACTCGTCCGTTTCCAAGTGGCTTCCCTCTCAGAACGGTTCCTCCACAAGATCTTGACTCAAATGATAAATCTTGGTCTTCCTGACCTTGACCTGACAATACGTAAAGGTTCCTGGTTATCAACGTAAGACAGATCCTCCTAAATTGATCAAGTGGATAAGAATTAACATGCAAGGGTAAATGAAACATCACGATGCAAAATAACCTAGATCAACTGACATTAGTAACGTCTTAGCAATGATGCGCGAGACATACTGAAACGTAGTACGTGAACAATTGTGAATGTGATACGTGAACAATTGTGAACGTGATACGTGGAGATATGGTTAGTGTAATATGAGAAAACATATGGTGATCAATGATACGTGTAACATATCGTGAACGTGATATGAGAAACGTGGAATGAACATGACATGTGGAACATATCGTGAACATGGGATAACTGACGAGGTAACGCCCAAGCGCTATAAGGTGAGGCGTGGAATGTGACGTGAAACGTCTGTCTGAGGATAGAAAGTTATACTAAACTTGAGTCTGGTCTCTCAAGCTTTTGCAAAACTTCCGAGAACAAAAATGAACATAAAACCATAAGGCAAGATACGATCATGAACGTGAATAGTGTCATGAACGTGAGTGTAAAAGCAATTCTTAAAATTTGGATAAAGGACATGAACGTAAATTTGGAACCCAAATGTGAATCTTTGTCTGGTCCGATAGCTGAGGGAGTACCAAGTGATCGGATGATCCTTGGCTAGAAATTGTCTGAAAATCTGCTGACTGTGAAATCCTTGCAGATGTAAGGATTATGCATACTTGGTCAAACTTTTAACAATAACCCAGATAGCATCATGCTTCTTCTGAGTTTGCGGTACTCTTGGTAACCAAAATCAATGGAGATCTTGTCCCTTTTCTGTTCACAATTTTTGATGGTGGAAAAACATCCTAGTCTGTTGGTGTTCTATCTTAGCCTGTTGGTATGACAGGTACTTAGATATGAACGTAACTGTATCTAGCTTCATAGAACTTGATACGTAGGAGTTTGCGAAACTATGAGTGTCCGAAGTTAGACTTCTCTTAGTGTAGGATTTTCTAGAGCGCCTAATGTAGTGTAGGGTTCTCACCTTTACGCATAAGCTGAGTCATGGTAAGATTAACTGTGAGAATCCATGTGATTCAGCGTACTGTAATCAACCAGAATTTATATTAGAAAATTTCAGGGTGAAATTTCTCTTGTCGTAGAATTTGCAACATAGTGCAAATGTGGTGTTCCTGCTCTTCTCTAAACTTAGAGAAAATCCGGTTGTCCTCGATGAAAACACTGATGAATTTGTTTATGAGTTCATGGAAACTCAATTTATTAAGTCCATAATGTTGTTGGAGCATTTATGAGACTAATACAAAATTATTAATTTAGCATGACCAAGTCGTGTACGAATAGCAGTCATGGAAATGTCCTGCTCTTTCAACCGCCAAGGCTGGCAGCATGATCATGAGTCGATCTTGGAAAAGGTTTAGCACTCTTTAGTCGCTCACACATAATTTTCAGTACGTGGAGGAGGATAACGGTTATGAAGGGCGATTTGTTTAAATCGACGGTAGTCGACACATAATCTCATGTTATTGTCCCTCTCCTAGAAGGTTACTCTGGAATACATGTGGTAAGATTCTGGAATAATCGGCTGGTCATGAGTAAGGGGCTTCAGAAGTCGTGTCATCAATAATAGCTGGATTCTTCGCAGCCATGGAACAACAAATACGTGCTTGTAAAGCATAATTATTTGTACAGATTTTCCGGATGGAAAACCATGTTGAATGTATTCAGTAGCCTGAACATCGCTGTACAAACTCCGATATGAAGGGTGACTAACCGTAGCATGGGCTGCGGTTCTTAGTCCATAATCAAAATCATATTTAATTCGCATCAGTCGAGGTAAGTGCGTTAGCAGACTGGATCTTATCATTAGACTGAAGGAAAAGCCTCCGTATACATGGGTGATACGAATGGCTTGTTCTATGGTCATGGGTATATGAAATATGAAATCAAGAATTGAAAGTGTCATGAAGCAAACGTGACAGATTTTACTTGATGTGTTTTGCCTGTCTCACGCAGAACGAACCCTGCGTGTCCAAACGTGAATGATACGCTGGTGATGGTACTGAAATTCTTGTGGCCTGATTAATACATGGCACAACAGAATGGATATACCCCTTGGAGGGTACCCTAAATTTCTTAGGGATGTTCCAGAAATGGACGTGAGTCATGTGTCCAGACTCGTGTCTTGGAAATATACGTATGACATGTGTCTTGACATGTGTCTTCAGAAAATATACGTGAGACACGTGTCTTGACTGATGTCTCGACTGATGTCTTGACATGTGTCTCGAGGTGTGAAACAAATAAAACTGCAAATGTTAGGTTATCATGCCTCGAATTGGCGGATCGGTTAGACTGTTGACCCTTTTGTATTTCTGATCACGTCCGTGGCCGGAGCTTTTGTTGCAATTGCTAGGATAGTTGTTGTCACAGTAGTGGTTACTATTGTCTTGTTGGTCAGTTTCATGACGGTCATTCTCATGACGGTGATTCATGTAACTTATTCAGTTGAGTGGCCGGCTGGTACCGGTTCTCACTCATATTGTAACACCCCCAAATTGGTCAAATGCAGCGGAATAGTAATTGGGGTGTTACTTTGGTGGATCGATAGTAAATAGTATATAGAGCATGATCATAAATTATCATTTAAACATATTACATGAATCAAATGTGCAGATTTAAATAATTGTCTTGAGAACAACATTTATTATAAATTTGAAGAAATATCCCAGTCCGATGGTAAATATGATGCTTCCTATGATGCTGGAATCCAATGCATGAACCTGTTTATTTCCTGAGAAAACATATAAAGTAAAATGTGGGGGTCAACACGAGGTTGGTGGAATTCATAGAGTTTAGTTCAAAAATTATAAGTATTGTTATGCCATACACCACGATCATAGCAGGACAATCACAGCCCAATGCTATAGTAGTTCATATTGCCCTGTAATAGAAGCTAGACAATGATGCTCAGTACGCCCATTTTGGTCTATCCTGATGATGTTCCCTCAGTCTGACAATGAAATAAACCTGTTGCTTGGCCTAAGCGTTTACGTGACAGCTGATCACGTCAGGCCGGGTGTTGTCAATACCCGAATAGATCTATTCATATATTTCGCGCTACACTATTAACTATTACAGTCCACGGGAATGGGGCAAACAATAGGCAATAAGTTATTGTTGTCCGTAAGTGTTCGCATAAACAATAATTAAGTATATTTTCTCCACCAGTTATAAAACAGTAAAAGATGGGGCCATGAACTCACCTCAATAATAGAGCAGTAGTAATAAGTCACTGAGTATGCTGGTACAGTATGATCACGAAGCAGTAGAATTACCTAAGTAATTTATGTGTGTTTCAGTAAATGCACAAATAAAATGCACAGGTGAATGTAGTTGATGAAAGTGCATGATCACAGATTTAATAAGTTGTTATCGTTTTAAGTGTTAAACTTATAGTAAGTTATCGTAACATGTAAACCTTTAATTTAATGAAGTGTATTTACCTCGTTCGAATGGTAACAGTTTAAATGAATTAAATAAAATGATTTTTATTTAATTAAGACTTATAAATATAATGTTTCATAAAATTCTTTCAAGTTTCTGCTATCGTAATAATAATATACGATGCATATAATCCCCTAGTATGTGCTTGAGTTTATATAGATAAACCGATGATTTTCGACACTTGTGAAGGTTTAACGTGTTAATAAAAGTGTCAACATTTAATTCGGGATATATTTAGAAATACTAACTATTTTGTTGTCGGGATAGTTTATTTATTCGGGCTATTTAATGGGTCAAATATCTTAAGTAGGTTTTACTAAAATATTTAAATAAATAAATAGTTTTAAGTTAATAAATATATTAATTATATATTTAATTTATTTATATAAAAGTACATGTCTCATGTCGTGAAACATGAGACACAAATGATAAATGTTATGAAAAATGAATTTGAAAGGCTGCAACTCAATTCACGTTTACTATCCAAACTTTGAAATATATGGTGTCTCGTAAATCTTTTGGCAAGGAATTATAGGCTCGTTAGCAACTCGCAGCATAAGCCACAAGTACCATCGGGTTAGCCAACCGGGTCGTCTATAGGTTGGTGTTTTAAGTTTTATAAACCGATGTCGTTTGATAGGTTAAAATCAGGCTCGAAGTAAGTGTCGTGAAGCTGTTTTAAAAGACAAGTGTTTGTCGAGTCAACTTCGATCTAGTCTGCGGTTTTCGATAGGGACTTTTGGTTCGAACTAGACATAGGTTCGTGTAGACGGCATGGCCGTCTACAACTTTCGTTCTTTAAGTTTTGTATGAAAACGCCTTTAAAGTGGGTAAAAACGAGCCTAAAGTGAGCGGGTAGAAATCTTTGTTTTCATCAGCTTTATATAGTGTGCAAGACAGATTTTCACAGGGCCGTAACTTATCCGTTATTGATCCGTTTTAAGCATTCTTGGTGTCTATGGAAAGGTATCCAGGAGATCTAGATTATCCTAGATAGTGTCGGGTTCTGGTTCTAACTCTAACTCGCTCAAAACCGCAGCCAAAGTCGGCTGGTCAGCCTACATGTAAATGTTGTCAGCTTTTTATATAAGTGCTGACAGCTTTTAGTGTGCAAACGCGGATTTTCGAAGTCAGTTTCTCGCTTCGTTATAGCTCTGTTTTGGGTGATTCAAGAGGCTGTGGAAAGCTGGCTAGGTGATCTACGAAATGCCCCCATAAACTGATCTATACACGGGGGTCCTAGTGGATCTAAACAGGCTCTAAACGTGGCTGTTCGGGCTGTTTTTACACATAAAATAACGCTTAATATATATTTGTTTACCATAGCAAACGTGTTCCGTTTTCGTTCAAATTGGGAAAGGATACTAAATAACGGATAACTTAAGACCTAGCACATTCGTTTTTATCCCAGCTCGTGTTTCAAGTGTGCGTTCCCTATGGTGTCGCGCATATATCAAAAGCTTAGTTTTATGATTCAGGATTTATGCTAGCATATTCACTTCCTAGTTTATTTGTTATGGCATAAGATAATAAGTGGAGATGTATGCATATGACGAGGAAAGAAAAATAAGAGAACAAAGATTTTGTGAACTCACGAATGGTTGGGGGCGTGAACACATGATTCGAATTCAAGGACTCGTTTGGTGTCGTTTTGAGAAACCCTAGCTCGTTCTTAACCCGAATGACAGCCAAACCCAAAACCAAGCCCGTCTTAGCTCCAACTCACGAGAGAACTCTGAAACCCTAATCGCTTGTATTCACTTTGGCGTCTCTTGTACGTGTTTGGGGTGATATATGTAAGTGATTTGTTTGCATGTTTATACGAGTAGTAGTAACTTGGAAGTGAAATGAATATGAAGGAGCTTGTATGTGTTATGTTTGAGTTGGCAGTAGGCACTATCATTCGATTTATAAGGAATAGAATAGGATAAGATCTTGTGAGATTTTATGAGATATGCAAATCTATGGTTTCTTACAACCTAGTACTACTATGTTGTACATTTACCCTTTCATTTCATTTGGTAGCCGTGTATGAGGCTTCTAGGGAGAGTTGAGGAGACAAGGTAAAGGGTCACAAGTATAAGTAAGGTTGAGGTTTGTACAAGTAGTAGTAAGGCATGTTGGTAAGTATCAAGGCACTATTTAGCATAGTTTTTAACCGAAGATATCATGGGGCTCGGTTTAGGCTAGGGTAGTAGATTTAGGAAGATATGATTGTGTTTAGATACTTAAGATTTCAAGTGTACTAGGAGAATATTTAGTAAGATTTTCAAATCCATGTATAAGTACTAGTTAGATTTGGTTGGTGTAATGAAATGTTGGAGGGTTTTCTAGCCTTGAGTTATATAACATGTGGGTAAAGGATGGCTACAAAATATCTAGTGAAGGTATAAAGGGATAGATGTTGTAGATATTAAAAATAAAATGTAAGGGTTTGTATACTTATAGAATAAAACGTGGGATAGTATCTTCAAAAAAGAAAAGTGTAGTTTTAATTGTATCCCTATTATAAGTGCATACTAAGTATGAGATATTTTTGTAGCTACTTATTATCATGTGTAGGATAAGAGGGTATTTTATTAGATAAGATTTTATTTTGTTATAATGTTAATAAAAGGTCTAGGTGTTCTAAAATATTTTATTTAGTCGAGTCTATTGTACTAAAAGTTTATGTTCAAAAATTATTGTATACAGTTTTAATGTGTAATATTTTGGATCGTCATTATTAATAAATATAATTAGTAATTATTTATGCACATAGAAAGTGTCCAAAAATAAAAATGAAATAGCTCCATGGTTAAAACGTCAGGTTTTTAAGTAATATAAGTAAATATATAATATTTACTATATTATGATCTCGTTTATAAAATTGGTCGATAAAATATTATAGAATGAGTGATAATAATGATGAAGCTGATGACGTGTTAAAAGCCCAAAATTTGGGGTTTTACACATATGACTGAAAAGACAACTGAATGACGTGTGACATGTAACTAAGAACTAGGGACATGGGTTGTGATGGAAATCGTCTGGTGGTGAAGCATCTTCTCGTCCGATCGCTTTGATCCAATGCCTTTTTCTTCGTGTTGTCGGATCTCCAGGTTGTGAACAACATCAACATCTCGTAGTGTTTCCAAATAGTCAGTAGCATCAACATTTAGTAACATCTCCCGGTTAAGAGCGGCATCATCATCTTGTGGCATATCAACAAGTGGAATACGCCTGAGATGATTTAAAACTGATTAGCGAATACTCTTAGAGTATTGCAAGTGAAATACACATGAATTAAGGTACGTGTAATACACATGGGATACGGTACATGGAGTACACATGGAATGGACATGAAATGATCGGTATGGGGTCGATCATCTGTCATGTTTTTAAAAGGAAAAAAAATAGTTGATTAAACGGTTAGAAACCATCATGATAACCAGGCAATGCCAACCTAGACATCATTCTGGTTGCATAGAGAAACGCTAAAAGTGTGGTTAAACAAAATTCACCGATGATTTGCCTAAAAGCAGGATTAATGAAAACCAACCATGACTATCGTGAAAGCAGGATTACATGAAATCCATCAATGTCTTGCATGAAAGCATAATCAACATGATGAAAGCATAATTCACATAAGAAACGTAAGACATAATCAGCATGAAGACGAATTCAACATGGAACAAACTTAACATGAAGGAGTATAAAACATAATCAGCATGAAAACGAAGTTAACCGTGATAGTATGAAAACATACTTGACATAAAAAGACATAGTAACTAATGAGGGGACTTGAAAAAATATTTATGACTGTAATGAAATGAATCCAAAACTCGCTGGTGTGGACGACCATTGGTCGGCTCACAAAATAAAACTTGACATGATTTATTTAATTAGGACATAATACATAATGATGAAAAAAATTTATGCATATAAACATGAAATTTTTTATGTATGAAAACAGTGTATGGATGCATGATAATGAAAATAACATGGGTTTGGGTGAACGCCTATGGGTCGTTTCACCTAAACAAAATGATCCGATTAAAAGCACATGCGACTAAATATGGCCAGTCCTGTACCAACCATTACTTAGTCAAAATACCTACAACAATAATACATGGAATAAATGGGTTATGTGACCAATTATGAACTACTGAGGTTTAGTCCACATTTGCCACAGTTCACGAGAAACATCATGCATGAAACAATGACACATAACTAAGTATGGATGACGGTTTTTCATCCATATTAGTAAAACAATACCGATGAAAATATCATGGTTAAAACAACACGGTGCTGAAAACATCAATACGTGGAATAACAAGCGTTGACTTAGAAAGCTTTTGGTGACTACCCACTAGTCACAGGTCGAGTTTTAGAGCCTACAGGTCGAAGCCTTGGCTCTAATACCATAATTGTAACACCCCACTTTGGTAAGTGAACCGTTATGCGTATTTATGGCGTGTCATCAAAGCATACAAGGTAATATGTACTAAAACATACATGACCATAGGGAAAACCGGAATCAAACATCGCTTCTCAAACATAAGCCCAAAACATAAATAAAGTAAATAAACTAGGAGGACAAGACAAGTGTCCACACAAGCATAATTATGAAGACAAAAAGGAGAAGAAGTCTAAGGCAGCTTCCATCCTATGCTCGCCATCCATATGCTCAAGTCTGTCCTTGTGTACCTGCCGTTTTGGGACATGGAAAAGAAAGTAACGACTGAGCAATACGCTCAGTGAACGGATATATGACATAGTATGAACGGATGAAACATAAATAAGACTAATAGCAGCGGAAATGTATAAGTCCTGGAAAACCTAGAACATGTTTATAAAACTGGTTTTATAGTTTGCAAAGACTTATGTTTTTATGTAAAATCTATATTAATTAGCCAGTAGCCCATATAGGTCACGAGTTTCCACCATACATGAATACTAGGAGGGGAGACCTCGTCATGCAATTAGAGGGTTTGCCTCTAATTAAATAGTCTGGGTAGGAGGGATCAAATCCTAGTGAAGGATGCAAGGCGCACATCACATTCACTCTGGTAATACTGGTAAATATGTAACTAGGATGCACCCATACGCCCCACATGATAATATAACAACAATGGCCAAATGACTGAAAAGGGACGCCACGAGCAATCACTCCGTCGTGGGGAAGTCATAACACTGGTGCCTCTAGTGTTATGGTTATAGTACCTCCATAACTAGGTGACACTGGTGATGCATGTATATGGCTTAGGCTCTAAAACTAACATAAGCAATCAAACATATAAAACAATATTGGGAAAACAGTTGGCTGCAAACGGGGAATCCTAGTAAGGAAAGAATGTCCATACTGAAGGGACGGGAAATCCGTACCTTATGTCCAGTGAACGAAGAAGACAAGAGAATGAAAGTCCTACTTCTATCTCACTAACGCTACATAAATAGGGGACATGTATAAGTATTCTGTCTACTGAGTACGTAACTGATTATATCGTGTCTTAGCTTGTTTTATATGTTCTTGTCTTGTTTTACTGATTATAAGGTTATACTGTGTTTATCATGTATTCAATGTATTCTGATTAAGTATTACTTGTATTTCTTGTATTATTATACTTGTTGTGTAATAATAAGTAACTTTCTAAAAATAGCAGGTTTCCTAAAATAGAAAGTTTCTAAAAATAGAAAGTTTCCAAAAATAGAAAGTTTCCAAAAATAGTTTCTTAAAATAGATCAGTTTCTAAAAATAGAAAGTTTCCAAAAATACTAAGTTTCCTAAATTAGAAAGTTTTCATATTTAGAAATAAGTTGTATTAATAAGCTAATAATATAAACTTAAGTTTATTAGTTAAATAACATAAGCCACGTGATTATAGTATATTTTATTAATAATATCATGTTAATAAAATAAAATATAGGTTATATGATTTAATTAAATATAAGCATGATTTAAATAAATTAAGGTGTATAAATTATTTAGGTTAAACAGGTATTAATATTTTATTAATTATAACCTAAGTCATGTTTATTAATTAATTATATTCCATGTCTTAATAATTATTTAATACTATAGTCTAAATTAAATAAATAAATAATTAGGTTAAAACATGCTGTATTTCATAAATAATAATTAACCTAAGTCCATGATTAATTAAATTAATTATTATTGCAAGTTAATTAACTTAATTATCCTTGTAAAAATAACTTGTAAATAATCCCGAGCCCGAAACCCGAGACAAAACCAAAAACCCGACACCAACCACCACCCACAGTCGCGGCTGCGGTGGCGGCTGGTGGCTGCGCTGTCAACAACGGCGGCTGTTGCCGCTGCTGCGCGCCGTGGCTACCCACTATCAGCTAAAAAGATCTCACCGGCGCAGGCCAGTGGTTTCCCCCTGCTGCCTTCGTTGTTCCCACTGCTCGAACCAAGCAGCCACCGGCATAAGCCGGTGGTGCCTACTGTTGCGCCGAGACCAACACTGAGCCCCTTAGGGGGTCTCGGCTGTAACTAAAAAGGGACACCGAGAGCTTTGAGCTCTCGGTTAGCTGCCAAAACACACACAAACCCAAACAAAAACCCTTCCATGATTTACTTTATTTCTAAACATGTTTTTATCACTAGTTTTTAAAATCTATCATAAGAACATAATTAAATAAAGGAATTAAAGATCAAGGTTTAACGTTTTACCCTAATATGTGATGGAAAATAACACGAACACGAATCAATAACTAAAACGAATAATTAAACATGCCCCTTGGCTCTCGGTGGTGTCTCGGTCGAACCAACACACGAAGCAACCACCCCTTTTTCCATGTTTAATTAATCTCACATGTTTTAGCATCTTGTTTTTATGATTAATTAAATAAGAACATGAATTCAATAAGAATTAAAAGAAAAAGAAAAGGTTTTTGATTTACCGAACACGTGGAAGAAAGAATTAAGATCACGATCACGTACACATAATTAATAAGCAAAAATCGTCCGGTTTGTGCTTGTGGTTTGAGGTGGCCGGCGGCAAGAGAGGCAAAAGGAGGCAAGGAGAACTTTGTCTGTAAACCTAAAATATTTTTATGTTTTTCGGTGTTTTAGTTTATTATGGGTTTTAAGTTGGGTCATGGGCCAAAGCCCAGTTCCTCCTTCTCTCTTGTCTTAGCCGCGGCCTAAAGGGAGCCCACGGGGAAACCCTTAGTTTTCCCGAGTTAAATTATTTACGTGTACGTTCATGTTTAATTATCGTGATTTTTATATGTCGTGTACTTAACACATTTATAATACATACGTAATTACATGTTATTAAATATCGTGACACGTGAATTATATTATAAATGGAAAGTTTTAATTTTACCGTATTTTTGTATGTTCATTGTTCATGTGTACTGTTCATGGTATTTTAATGCGATTTTTACACATAAAACGATAAGTATAAATTGACTCCACAAAGTCAAAGTTAACTTTTTATGTCAGGATTCGTTAGTCAAACTAGAAAGATTTGATACTTGCTTGAAATCTTGGACAAACATTTATGAGGAAACAAAAGTCATACCTGTCGACCCCAACGGACCCAAAGGTGAAGGTCCGACGGGTTTCGTGAGGTCTGGCAGATTGCCTATAAATTGAGCCTTTGTCCAAGCTTCTAACTCACCCCTTTCTATCTAATCTTCTTGATATGAGTATAATTACTCATATCATTTGCATCTTAAAACGAGCTTAAATTGCATAAAACATATGATATTCTATAGTATTTGCATTGTTTTCTTGTTTCGTGTGTGTAGGTACCAAAATCACGAAAACCGGCAAAACCAACACGAGTTTGAAGAAAGAGATCAACATAGCCAATATCGAGCTCGTTTTTAGCGGATTTAATCAATTATGGAAGTTTTTGGGCCAAGTGGGTCCCACATGAGCTAAATGGGCCTAAAATCCCATTTGTATTTGGGTATTACTTGACTGATTGGTCAAAGCCCAATATCAAAGCTATATGTTTATTAAACGGATTGAAGTATTATGTGATGGGCTTCAAGCCCACAAAAGAAAGAAAACATATGAGACGGATGAAGTGTATAGACATTATGGGTCAAAGCCCATATTAATATAATTGGACGATATTTGCTTTTCCCTAAGCCCAAAACCAAAACATATGAGACGGTGGGATAAAGTTTATTAAGAACTTTGTGAGTCAACAAAGGTTGGTCAAAAAAACATTCACACACACGTTTACCATTTACTCTCACCACAACCACTAAAAAACCTTTTCGTTACTCTCTATGTTTATTATCTTCCTCACCCAATTTACTTGTAAATTCACTATTCCTCCAAAACCTAATTCACTAAGTCGAAAAATAAATTGGGGCATTTATGTGGAGCGTGTGATTCACACGAGGGAGAATAATCCCCTTTGTTTTCGGAGGTAGAAGATGGAGAATCTTGGTGACGTGGCCTCCCTTTCCCTAATCTGATTGGTCAACGCACCTCACATCTCACCACTCCTCCAATCAAGACTTGCCACATCAGTTTTGAAGAAGCACAACTAGCACAAGGATTGCCACCTTGGCAATCCGTGTGATAGTTGATCATCTTTCCACCCTTGGATCATAACAAGAAAGAGAGAGAAGAAAAAGATGTTGATTGAAGGGTCGAGATGGATTTCTCATCACCAACAACCTCCACCCCAACACCTTGGGTTATCCTATAAATACCCTCGGTATTTTCATATTAATGTATCCCATTTTTTACTTTACTGTTATAATGTTGAATTAGAGATAGGGTAATCTATATTTTTATTTTGATAGTTTTGTATTAATATTTCTGATTAATAAAAGTTATTTTGGTTCATATTTTTTCTTTGGTTTATTTACTGTTAAAGTTAACACAGTTATTCTTCTTCATTCTACTTCGATATTATAAAAATAAAGATATTTCATTAAGCTGCTCAATAGTTTAATGCGATATTAAAGTGAAATTTGGGAATATTTAACCCCACTGGTTGAATTTAAACAACACTGTTAGTCGATTTAAATTAAGGCTGTTCGAGTTACATTGGGGTTCGAATGTTTTTGATGTTTTATGATGGTAGAGATGCGGTTTAACAAGTCAGCTCAGCGTTGTACTTCATCTCAAAGGATTTCTTCAAATAGGTTTGTTTTCGTTTGATTATATTTATGTTGCTTAGATTGTTAATGGTAGATGTATTAGATTCATAAGGTACTGATTTTGTGTTTATTGAATATGATTTGTATTATTTGGTTTGATTTAATCTGCTAGGATTATTGTTTAGTGACTTACTGTTAATACTAAAGTTCAAATGATATGTTAGATAGATCAGGTTTTTATAAAACAGGTAATAAATGAGTTATATAAACAAGGTTTAGGTTATAACTTTAAGTTGATTTGGTATTTTGGTTAAAGAGTATTCTGAATCGTAGTTTTGTTGGCTGAAATTGTTTGAGTTAAAAATCTGCTTTGAATGATTGATGAATGATGATTCTAGATTAAATCTATTAGTTGATTGGCCAATGTTAAGGTTTTTAGTTAAGCTTATATGTATCTGTTTTTCTGGTTAAGATTTATGATTTATATCTAGGTTTATTAACAAGTGATATAGTTATCTGTTTTTTGAAATCTACTACGTTTAGTCTGCTATTTGATAGTCTACTGATATTTTTCATCAGATGAGCTTTTGTTCATTGATTTGCTACAGATATTGGGTTCCTTTGATGTTGTTTAATCTGCAATTTGATGGCAATTCGTTTAGTATGCTTATAAGTCTTACATTAGTTATTTGTGGAGTGATTTAGAATGATGGAATTTGTTATCTGAAATAACTTGTGTTTCGTTTCATTTGTTACTTCTTGTTTTTTTTATATGTCTTGCTGATTTGAGCATGTCTGAGGGATTTTTATGATATATTTGGTTTTACTGGTTGATATTTTGTGAGATAATTGATTGTATTGAGTTATTGATCTGCTCTTTATATTATATTTCATTGTATGTTTCCTAACATACATCATGTTCCAAAAAATAGTTAAATCAAAAATAAAAGGTCACTTGCAGGTCTTAATAAAGTTAGTTTTTAACATACATCATGTTTTATTAATTTTAGAAATTTAATTAGTTTTTAAATAATTAGATTTTAATAAAGTTAGTTTTTAAATAAATTAGATTTAAATAGATTTTAGAAGTAAAATAGTTTTTAATAGATTTTAAAAATAGTGTAAAAGTTATTTTAATTAAATAGATTAATTTTTAATAGATGTTTAAGTAGTTTATATTTTTTTAAATAGCTTTAATTTTTTAAGTAATTGTCTTTAGATTAAAATAATTCGGGGTAACGATTCATGCACTTTAGGATAAAATTAGGTTTTAAATTTGTAGTATTTAATTTTAGTTAAAAACCAAAACCAATTCGAATCAATTGTCCAAATCAAAGCAAAACGTCTCAAATTCATAAGATCTTCGTGTACAACGAACTTGGTTCATCCACGTGTTTAATTGAATCCGTCTTTGGTAATTTTAGACTATTACTTTTTCCTAAAGGTAATTTTCTAATTTACCCTATAACGTATCTAATTATCATATATACAATCCACGACACATCAAAAATTTTGGCGCCGCTGCCGGGGATCTTGTGTACGATTCGTTTGGTGGAGATTTGTTGATCGTTGATTTTAAGACCCTTTCCGTTCTCGGAAAGTTTTGTTATTTTTCTTATTATTATAGTATGTATCGTTTTTCTCGTTTTTTGTGATTAATATATTGTATTACGTAGAACAATAAATTTACCTGCTTTCCAAATAAGGCCTTAGTTGGGATTTCATCACCTAGCTATTGTATTCGAATCCAAAACAAAAAAAGGCAAAATAGATAAATACTAATAAGAAGTTTGAACTCGATTTATAGAAACTATAAGGTGGGTATAAGGAGACGAGCTATAAAAGGCCGTCTAAGGAAAAAGGTTTTTAAGTGCTTTGTGCCACCTCGTTTCCCCGCTTGCTTGTGCGTATATTGAGAGGGGCGACCGATTATTGGTTTGCCAACTCAAGTAGTAATAAATCTTATTTTTGTAGTTTACTTATTGAACCTCGAGACGTTTAGGTTTTCACCTATCGTTTCAAAGTCGACCGAGGGTAATTTACTTCCATAGTAGTTATCCTTATTCTTTGTTTTTATCGATCATTTTTGATTGAGCAATACCAAATAAAAATACCAAAAATAATCTTCTTCTTGTCTAATTTCTTTTCTTCAATCCTCTAAATTCTCGTCTTTGTAGTGTATGCCATTACGTTCTTCTCGACTTGTGATTGATTTTAATAGGCTTGAAAATATTCCTCGTAGAAATAGAAATCGTCAACAACGAATAGTGGAACCCGAGCTTCCACCTATTGTTGTAGAGATGGCCGATAACCGAACAATGGAGGAATTGCTCCGTGCACCCACCGAAGGGTATGGGGAAGCAATCGTTGTGCCGGCTATTTTGGCGGATCATTATGAGATTAAGACGGGTCTTTTATCGCTCATTCGTGCCGACCAATTTCGTGGCAATGAGACTGATAACCCGCATTCTCACATTCGGAATTTTCTTCGAATTACCTCGACTCTCAAGTTTAGAGATGTGCCGAATGACGCGATTAAGCTCATGATTTTTCCGTACTCGCTCGAGGGTAATGCTAAGATTTGGTATGAGAAAGAACCACCGGGTTCGATCTTAACATGGGATGATTTAGTGTCTAAGTTCATGAATTATTTCTTTCCACCATCCAAAACAACACACTTTAAGAACGAGATCACTAGATTTGAACAAAAAGTGCATGAATCGTTTGGGGTTGCTTGGGAAAGATTTAAAGATTTGTTGAGACAATGTCCACACCACGGTTTCTTGGAATTGCATCAAATAAATACTTTTTATAATGGGCTTAATATGATTGAACAAGATTCTTTAAATGCCGCCGCGGGTGGTAATCTTTTAAGAAAAACTCCAAGAGACGCGTGGGGTATAATTGAGAATAAGTCTAGAGCACAATATTCACGAAACACACCGGGTGTTTCCAATGTGAATTCATTTAATCCCGAGATTGCTAGATTGGACTCTAAGATTGACACGATTTTGAATGAGCTTAGGAAGAATCCTCATGGATCGATTAATATGGTTGAGAATGTTTGTGTATCATGTGGTGGAGCACATCCTAATTATGCTTGTTTAACCATGGGGTTTGATCAAGCTAGTGCTTTTGCCGCGACGGGAACTTATGGCTCCAACGGTCAAGTTCCTCGTCAAAATCATGTTGCTCCACCGGGTTTTCCACCGGTTCAAAATAGGTACAACAATGGAAACAATGGGAATAATTTTAACCGTGGTAACCAAGGGAATTACAATCAAGGAAATGGGTTTAATGCTAATCAAAACAATCAAGTTTTTCAAAGTAATAACCAAAATGATTTGTCAAGCTACATTAAAACGAATGAGGCAAATTTGAAAGCTTTTCAAAATAACATTCAAGAACAAATGGCAACTTTGAAAAATGAGTTTCAAAATACGATTAAAGGGCAAAACAATAAGACTGAGCTTAATCAACAAAGGCTAGAGCAAAGTCAAAATCGTATGCAACAAAGTTTGGAACAAAGTTAAAATAAATTACTTTCGATGTTTGAGGGATTTATGTCTAAACCATCATCTTCTTCGGGTTGCTTACCTAGTAATACCATTCCAAACCCGAAGGGAGAGCTTAAGGCCATAACCGTTTATGATGATTGTGATAATTTAGAAAAAAGTTGAAGTGATTGAGTTTAACCCTCCACCTAAAGAGACTTTTCTTGATGTCACCAAGGCTACTTTAAATGTGATTAGTACCTCGGTTTTCTTTGATTTCTTTCCCGAGAAATATAAAGATCCGGGTCAATTCTTGATACCTTGTGTTTTCAATGAGCTTGGGGTATGCAAAGCCCTAGCCGATCTAGGAGCTAGCATTAACTTAATGCCCCTATACATTTGGAAAACTATTGACTATGCACCACTTAGTACCACTCGAATGATCATTGAGCTTGCTAATGGTACCACCACCCGTGCGGTTGGTATAGCGGAAAATGTCATTGTTAAAGTGGGAAAGTTTTTGTACTTGGCCGATTTTGCTATAGTTGGTTATGAGACCAATCCTCGTGTGCCTATTATTTTAGGACGACCATTTTTGTACACGGCTCATGTTTAAGTTGATATGAGGAAAGAAGAGATTAAATTATTTTATGGAGATAAAAGTATTGTTTTCAAACTGGAAAAGATTCCAAGATTTGTTTCTAAGAAAGTGGAAAGTGTTAAACTTGTTGAGACTATTGAAAGTAATAAGAAAGCTCTTTTTGATAAAGGTGTTTTTTCAGTTTTGGAAACCTCATTTTGTGATGAAGAAAAGTTAAACGAAGATGCGTGTTTTGTTGAATCATGTTGTAATCTTTCCTCAGCTCCACTCACTCCACACGAGGATGATAGTTCTAAGATTGAAAAAGAAATTGATGAATACCTTGGTGCACCATTTGATTCTAGTGAGTTTGATAGTGAGAATTTTGATCCCAAGAGTGATATTGCTTTAATAGAAAAATCTTTGAAAATGGACTCATTTTCACTCTCTTCGAAGGATCAAATTGATGTTCCTAAGGCACAATCTTCATTTGAAGAGCCTTTGATTCCTAACTTCACACCGAGTGAGGTTAGTGACTATTCATGCGATAAGTTCGTCGATGAACTTTTTGCTATCATTGATCCACTTCCACGGGGAAGTGAAGACGTTTCCGATCTCGAGATCGAGTGTGATTCTCATGTTTTACCTACCATTCTCGAGGAATTCACCGATGAATTTCCTTCTAATGAGAATGATGATCTTGTATCCGAGTGTGACACACTTGATACTTTGTCGGATATTTCTTGTGATGACAAGATTGACGACACTTTTGTGACTTACTCAAATCCTCACTTTGAAGCTTCAATGAACAATAATCCATTGTTTCAAGAGGATTTTGAGAACATCACACCTCCTACATCTCACAACCTTTGTGATGATGAACTTCTCTTGAAGGAGGTTGATGAATTTCTCTATATAGACATTCCTTCGGAATTTGAGGAAGAGTCTAATGACGGTGATGAAGATTCTTGGTTTGATCACCCAATTTATGATGATGATAATGTTGACCCGGACGGAGAAATTACTTTTGCTCCAATTATCTTTCCCACTCGCTTTGATCTTAATGTGCGGGTTTTTCATGCGACTCATTTTGAGTACCATGACCCCTTTATTCACATTCCTAAGAGTGACAAGGTCAACAAAGTCATGCAACTAGATACAACTAGTGTTGAGACTTTTATACCACCTTTACCATGTGCTTTATATGATCTTGGATTAGCATGGGGTGACGACACCGTGTTGTCTATTTCTTTCTCCACCGAGGACGAGGTATTCGACCCTGGAATCGTTGATTTAGGGAAATCTCGGCCTTTCACCGATGCAATAATTGAAAGACTTTTCGATCATCTTGGTGCGAGTTTATCTCGGGGAGCTTGCTATATCCATTTCGTGATTTGTGACTACCATCTCTTGTTAGATATTTGTGTTGGAGTTTTATCCTTTCGTTTTTCATCCGACAACGAGGATGTAATCTTTGACCCCGGCATCGTGCTTTATTATGGATTCTATTCCAATATGCCGGTTTTCACCATTTTCCCTAATGACCAAAGAATACGGGGATCGAGTCGAGCTCATGACTCGGTTAACAAAACGAGGTGCCTTGTGGGGGATTCCCATACATTCTATCTTCTTTCTATTTTCTAACTCTAATAAGGCTTGATCTTTCAAGCTCGTGCTCGTGTTTTGTTGCGTTGTGAATCTTAGGTATGACCCTAATCATTGAAGACTCTCGTGTTCGGTTTTGCCGGTCCACTTGATCTTCCAATCTTTGATTGCCAAAAAGGGGCACACTCTCTATCCTTTGATTTTTATCGACTAACATTTTATCTTGAGGCATAATTAATAAACGGCTTATAGATTTGCGTGCTCTTTCCATGTTAGGATTTGGCATTAGACTTTTCATATTTTAGCAAGGGGGTTTTACTCTTGAGCTAAGAAACATTGATGACAATGTTTGGTTTTAGCATGGGGGAGTCAATCGATATAATCGCTTGCTATTGCTTTTGTCGTGTCCAAACGTAATCGTTTTTCTCATTTTTCATAAAAAATTTAAATTTTTAGTGTTATTTTAAAGTTTTAATAAAGAAAATAAGTGTTTTTGACACGAATGTAGGCTTTCCGTTGGTGAAAATAAAAATAGTTTTTGACTCGACTTGGTTTTTACCTTAGCTTTTCCTTAACGTATTTGAATTAAGTTTTGCTAGGCTTTTATATAGGGAGCTTTAAAACGCGAAAGTCTTAACTCATATGGGTTAAGAACAAGAACTTTTCGCAAGTTCCTATAATTGATCATAGAAAGTCGTTTATCAAGGGAACTTTAAAACGCAAATTCTAAAACTTGAAAAAGTATAAGAAGATGCAAGATCCTATAGATGACTTGAAAACCCAAAACTTTGATTTAATAGGCTAAGTATCCATTGATTTCACATTTTTGGAATTTTACAATATGGAGAACAAGAGATTATAGAGTTCAATCATAAGTTTCTAAAATTAACTCTTCTTTGTGTAAGTATTTTTGTGTTTGATTTAATCTCCTCGTATTTATATTCCACGCTTGAATAATAATTGCTTAATAAATGAAGTTTTAGCGGTTTAGGCTTAATATCTCAACTCGTAACTCCTTCTTTTTCTTCCCTTGTAATTAAAGTGAGAACACATTAAGGGTGTCAGCGTCATGGACTTTTGATCATGGGATTGCGGAAATTTGGCTTACTATAAATATCATATTAATAAAGAAGAATAAACTAAAACATGTTCTCTAGGAGCCTTCGGGTGGGAGTCATGTAGCACTAACCTTGTCATTAGAGCCTTAGGGTGTATGGCAAGGGGACGTGTTTAATAAAAATTACTTCATCATCATGAGCCGTAAGGCGGGATGGTGATGTCAATTCCCTTATTTTTGTCCTAGGAGCCTTCGGGTGTGGATTTTAAATAAGGAGCACAATTGCATCTTAAAGAGCCAAAATGTGCTATGATGTTGTTGTTGCTAACTCCATTAATAAGGTCATATTTGACTTTGGAGGTTTTTATTTTTGCTTTTAAGTAGTCCTATTAGCCAAATTTTGGGTCCGGGGATTTATCCCTCAAATCGTGTTAAGTTATCCTTGATGTGGGCTTTCTTTAGTGACAACGGTTTTTGAAGTCGAGGTTAGGTTTTGAGTGTTGAGTTTACACCGTTTTTGCCTTCATTTTTGGACTAATAAATATCAAATAAAGTCAAATGAGCCTTTGGGTGAAGGACAAATAAAATCTAGAGATACAACTAGGAATAATAGGAGTTGAGTTTAACACAAATTACTTGTATGAGTTGGTTTAATTTTGGGGCTTATGATTGACAATGATCTTGTTTTTGCACTTGGCATGGAAAAGTGAAAAGTCGGGGACGATGAATCTATTTGAGTTTATGATCCTAAAAGTTATTTTTCAATAAGGAAAGCAATACATTATGTCTTTGCAAAATAAAATGTCAAAAAGTTGAATAATGATGTAGTTAGTAGTTTTATTTTATCATTGCGTGAGGACACGGCAATTGCTTAGCAAGGGGGAGTTTAATATAAGTGTAATTACTCATATCATTTGTATCTTAAAACGAGCTTAAATTGCATAAAACATATGATATTGTATAGTATTTGCATTGTTTTCTTGTTTCGTATGTGTAGGTACCAAAATCACGAAAACCAGCGAAACCGACACGAGTTTGAAGGAAGAGATCAACAAAGCCAATATCGAGCTCGTTTTTAGCGGATTTAATCAATTATGGAAGTTTTTGGGCCAAGTGGGTCCCACATGAGCTAAATGGGCCTAAAATCCCATTTGTATTTGGGTATTACTTGACTGATGGGTCAAAGCCCAATATCAAAGCTATATGTTTATTAAACGGATTGAAGTATTATGTGATGGGCTTCAAGCCCACAAAAGAAAGAAAACATATGAGACGGATGAAGTGTATAGACATTATGGGTCAAAGCCCATATTAATATAATTGGACGATATTTGCTTTTCCCCAAGCCCAAAACCAAAACATATGAGACGGTGGGATAAAGTTTACGAAGAACTTTGTGAGTCAACAAAGGTTGGTCAAAACAAACATTCACACACACGTTTACCATTTACTCTCACCACAACCACTAAAAAACCTTTTCGTTACTCTCTATGTTTATTATCTTCCTCACCCAATTTACCTGTAAATTCACTATTCCTCCAAAACCTAATTCACTAAATCGACAAATAAGTTGGGGCATTTATGTGGAGCGTGTGATTCACACGAGGGAGAATAATTCCCCTTTGTTTTCGGAGGTAGAAGATGGAGAATCTTGGAGACGTGGCCTCCCTTTCCCTAATCTGATTGGTCAACACACCTCACATCTCACCACTTGATGTAACGAAAAAACAACTCTTCCAACTGATGTAGTTTAAAAATAACAAGGATAGATAATTGAATCTGTTGATTCTAAAGAATACCAGAAACAACTCTTCCAACTATCGTTGATTCAAAAGAATACCGATAATTAGGCAAACTCCAACAATCGTTGATTCAACGAATACCCGATTATTAAGAGAAAATTGAACAATAAACCCTAACCTGGATTCAAGTCAATTAACAAAAACTAAAAGTCTGTTTTTTTATTCATAACTTCATTATAATTTAATACAAAAAGTCCTAATTATATAGAAAAACTAAACTTGGGGAAAAAGATAACAATATTCTCCCAAAAACATAAAATAAGAAAACTAAATAAAAGATACCACAAATATGAAAACTAAATAAAAGATACCACAAATAAACTAAATAATCAGTTTATTTTATGATCCTCCATCATTCTCCCTCAGTTCAAAAAAACTCGTCCTCGAGTTTGTCTCACTCGTACCTTGTACTCGTAGCATCCAAATTTGTATCCCTAGCATCAAATTCCCTTTATTTATAATGAATCGACCTCGAACCTTGATCGTCTTAAAAGCAAACTTATCAACCATGGGTGCAGCTTCTTGATATATATTTTTTTCAATCATGATACTCACATCCACCCATTTACCTTTTTGCAACCAAATTAACTCATGAGGTTTTAAAACAGCGGGTTTTGAATAATCAACACTAAGATCATTAGCCACAACTATAACATATTCGATGTTGTCTTCTCTGCCATCAAATCTTCTTTCCCTAAAAAAATCCTTCTTCCTTCTCAATGACATCTTCAAGATCAGTATCATAAACTACCATTGACTCTTCTTCATCACCCAACATAACATTTGAAGATGGCACATCATTTTCTTCTTCTTGACAATTCTGATAATTATCAACAAAAGGATACTCCTCTTCCTCTGGTTCTTCATCAAAAACCGGGGCTGTTTCATAATCACCACAAGCGACATTATCATCGTCATCTTTGGGATCAACAAATGGGTTTTCTGACTCACCATGTTCAATACCCCGACCGTTACGATCACCAATCCGGTTCATCAATTGTCTCATCCGGTTAGTCAATTTATCAAAGAATAGATCCATTCGCTCCTCCATCTTTGCCATAATACGATGCTCTAATTCTTGTTCATACACATCATGAACATTCCTACTTCTTCTTGAAGACATCTTAAATAGGAACTTCGGCTCTTGATACCAACTGATGTAGCGAAAAGACAAGATAGATAATTGAATCTGTTGATTCTAAAGAATACCAGAAACAACTCTTCCAACTATCGTTGATTCAAAAGAATACTGATAATTAGGCAAACTCCAACAATCGTTGATTCAATGAATACCCGATTATTAAGAGAAAATTGAACAATAAACCCTAACCTGGATTCAAGTCAATTAACAAAAACTAAAAGTCTGTTTTTTTATTCATAACTTCATTATAATTTAATACAAAAAGTCCTAATTATATAGAAAAACTAAACTTGGGGAAAAAGATAACAATATTTTCCCAAAAACATAAAATAAGAAAACTAAATAAAAGATACCACAAATATGAAAACTAAATAAAAGATACCACAAATAAACTAAATAATCAGTTTATTTTTAAACTACATCAGTTGAGTCATTTTTGGCGTAGTTTGTGGAAGATAGTGAATACTCAACTCAATTTTAGTAGTGCTTATCATCCTCAAACTGATGGGCAAACCGAAGTTGTTAACAGGTCCCTTGGTAACCTGTTAAGGTGTTTGGTGGGTGATCATGTGAAGGCATGGGATCAGAAGTTGTATCAAGCTGAGTTTGCTCATAATCATGCTGTTAATCGGAGCACTGGGTTTAGTCCTTTCCAAGTGGTTTATTCTGCTCAGCCACGTGGTCCTCTTGATCTTATGACTCCTCAGATTTCTAGGTCTGTTCCAAAAAAGTGCAGGATTTTGTTGAGGGGTTGCATGATGTTCATAAATCTGTTCGTGACAACTTGGTTCGCGCTAATTCGAAGTACAAGAAGGATGCAGATCAAAAGAGGAGACATGTTGACTTTGAAGTAGGAGACTTTGTGTGGGCTGTTTTGACTAAGGATCGTTTTCCAGTTGGTGAATATAATAAATTATCTGATAAGAAGATTGGTCCAGTGGAAATTGTGGATAAGATGAACTCAAATGCTTATCGTTTGAAGTTGCCAAGTCATATTCGTTGTTCTGATGTTTTTAATGTTAAGCACTTGTTGCCTTACCATGGTGATTCTTCAGATGATGATACAGTTGGGAATTCGAGGGCGAATTTTTCTTATCCAGGGGGGAATGATGGAGACCAAAGTATTGAAGAACGGGCTGACTTGTTTCTGGAGGCCCGAGATCGCGTGACGAAGAGGGGTTTAGTAAAATGGGCATAACTTTTGCATCCTAAGTCCGTTTTCATCCCGTGACCTGTCAAAACGTGCGTAAAAAGGAGACCGACGACGCTATAACCAGCATAGCTGGTTGCGGATTTTCCAAGGCCCGAAAAGCCTTTTTACTATCAGTTTTTTGCATTTTTATGTTTTTTCACTTTCAGTTGGACTTTGTCATTGGGCTACGGTCCAGCCCGTTGGATTTTTAGGGTTTTTCTTTGTTTGCAGTCATTATTTAATGAATCTGCTGTAACCCTAGCAAGACAGTTATCAGTTTAATAAAAGTTCAACCACTGGTCGTTGTGTTGCCGTGTTTTACCCTAATTTTCGGGCATTCTTCAGAATCAACGATTATTAGCATAATTGTTTCTGGCATTCTTATTGAATCAACAGATCCAATTACTTATATTTATTACTTTGTTTTTTAGTCTACATCACCACTCCTCCAATCAAGACTTGCCACATCAGTTTTGAAGAAGCACAACTAGCACAAGGATTGCCACCTTGGCAATCCGTGTGATAGTTGATCATCTTTCCACCCTTGGATCATAACAAGAAGAGAGAGAAGAAAAAGATGTTGATTGAATGGTCGAGATGGATTTCTCATCACCAACAACCTCCACCCCAACACCTTGGGTTCTCCTATAAATACCCTCGGTATTTTCATATTAATGTATCCCATTTTTTACTTTACTGTTATAATGTTGAATTAGAGATAGGGTAATCTGTATTTTTATTTTAATAATTTTGTATTAATATTTCTGATTAACAAAAGTTATTTTGGTTCATATTTGTTCTTTGGTTTATTTACTGTTAAAGTTAAACACAATTATTCTTCTTCATTCTACTTCGATATTATAAAAATAAAGATATTTCATTAAGCTGCTCAATAGTTTAATGCAATATTAAAGTGAAATTTGGGAATATTTAACCCCACTGGTTGAATTTAAACAACACTGTTAGTCGATTTAAATTAAGGTTGTTCGAGTTACATTGGGGTTCGAATGTTTTTTGATGTTTTATGGTGGTATAGATGCGGTTTAATAAGTCAGCTCAGCGCTGTACTTCATCTCAAATGATTTTTTCAAATAGGTTTGTTTTCGTTTGATTATATTTATTTTTCTTAGATTGTTAATGGTAGATGTATTAGATTCATAAGGTACTGATTTTGTGTTTATTGAATATGATTTGTATTGTTTGGTTTGATTTAATCTGCTAGGATTATTGTTTAGTGACTTATTGTTAATACTAAAGTTCAAATGATTTGTTAGATAGATCAGGTTTTTATAAAACAGGTAATAAATGAGTTATATAAACAAGGTTTAGGTTATAATTTTAAGTTAATTTGGTATTTTGGTTAAAGAGTATTCTGAATCTTAGTTTTGCTGGCTGAAATTATTTGAGTTAAAAATCTGCTTTGAATGATTGATGAATGATGATTCTAGATTAAATCTATTAGTTGATTGGTCAATGTTAAGGTTTTTAGTTAAGCTTATATGTATCTGTTTTTCTGGTTAAGATTTATGATTTATATCTAAGTTTATTAACAAGTGATGTAGTTATCTGTTTTTTGAAATCTACTGTGTTTAGTCTGCTATTTGATAGTCTGCTGATATTTTTCATCAGATGAGCTTTTGTTCATTGATTTGCTACAGATATTGGGTTCCTTTGATGTTGTTTAATCTGCGATTTGATGGCAATTCGTTTAGTCTGCTTATAAGTCTTGCATTAATTATTTGTGGAGTGATTTAGAATGATGGAATTTGTTATCTGAAATAACTTGTGTTTCGTTTCATTTTTTACTTCTTGTTTTTTTAAATGTCTTGCTGATTTGAGCATGTCTGAGGGATTTTTATGATATATTTGGTTTTACTTGTTGATATTTTGTGAGATAATTGATTTTACAGAGTTATTGATCTGCTCTTTATATTATATTTCATTGTATGTTTCCTAACATACATCATGTCCCAAAAAATAGTTAAATCAAAAATAAAAGGTCACTTGCAGGTCTCGAACTCGAGACATGCCGTTCACAGCCAAACAAACCTAACCATCTGAGCTACTGCTCTTTTAAGTTTAATTTCAGTTAATGTTATTAATATAGACAGATGAATTAGAGCTTTGAGTTTTTTTAACAATTACTTAACCTTAATTTTAATTTCATTTAAATTTAAATAGTTTTATTTTTAAATTACTTTTATATAGTTTCAGTTTTAACAATATTTAAATAAATAAACAAAAAAATAAATAAATAAAATGTTTTATTAATTTTAGAAATTTAATTAGTTTTTAAATAATTAGATTTTAATAAAGTTAGTTTTTAAATAAATTCGATTTAAATAATTTTTAGAAGTAAAATAGTTTTTAATAGATTTTAAAAATAGTGTAAAAGTTATTTTAATTAAATAGATTAATTTTTAATAGATTTTTAAGTAGTTTATTTTTTTTAAATAGCTTTAATTTTTTAAGTAATTGTCTTTAGATTAAAATAACTCGGGGTAACGATTCATGCACTTTAGAATAAAATTAGGTTTTAAATTTGTAGAATTTAATTTTAGTTAAAAACCGAAACCAATTCGAATCAATTGTCCAAATCAAAGCAAAACGTCTCAAATTCATAAGATCTTCATATACAACGAACTTGGTTCATCCACGTGTTTAATTGAATCCGTCTTTGGTAATTTAGACTATTACTTTTCCTAAAGGTAATTTTCTAATTTACCCTATAACGTATCTAATTATCACATATATTATCCACGACACATCACTTCTCTCAAAAACTCAGTATATAACTAACCTTCTAATCTATCTTATTCATTCTCTTCTTGCTTATGATTTAGATCCATGTTCGTATCAAGATCGATCATGAGAAACTTCTACTCTAAGCTTTGATCATTCAAGGCTTCACATTGTGTGAAAGTGTTAAGCGTTACCTACACTATCACCATTGTTGTACCCATTCATCTATCTACTTGTATAAATTGTGGTCGGTGTTATAAGCCACAAGTGTAAGAAGTGTATAAGGCGTTGTTGTGCCTTTATATCAAGACATCTTAAGCTTAGGTGTCGTTAAAGATTGTAAGCTTGTAAGTGAAGGTTTCTCCACCGGTGTAACGAAGATTTGTTTTCTAGTGAGGTCGAACTCTCGATTGGATACTTGAGGAGTGGAAGTAGGGGAAAGATAAGTGAGATCTTATTAGGCCGAACCACTATAAATCATCGTGCATTGTGGTTGGTTTTTTTATTGTTTCAAGTCATTTGCATTACTAATTCACAGGTCGTCTATAGCTATTTAAAATCACGAAGAAGTTTATAATAAACTTAAAACTAATCGTCAAAATCTATTCAACCTCCTACAGAATTTTCTCCTTCGGTTGAGTGGGATCTTATGTCAATTTATTACCACCCTCATCAGATTCGGAAGAAAGATTAATGACACCACTAGTACTATGGTTGAAGGTGTAAGAACTCGTATTTTTTCCGGTATTATTTTATTCTGTTATTCGTGCTTCTTGATTTTTTCCAACGTATTACATTTTCTTGTATTCTTGTATGTAAATCCTGAGATCATGATAATTTTAATAAATTATACTTTAGAAGTATTTATTGATCATTGATAATACTTTATCTGGAATTATAAAATTTCTTATTTTATTTTTTCATATTTATTTAAATCAAAGTTTTTGATTTAAAATCACCCACGTGCATTTTACAATGAGTTTACTCAAAATTGATGAATAACGAGAATTCCTAATGATCGCGATACCGACAGATGCCCAAAAATTTTACATTTATTATCGATTGTTTCGATAATTAATATTTTCGACGATTTCATTTTAATTACGTGTTAAGTCGTGTCGGGAAACCATATTATCATAATTTTGATACATTTTAACTTTTGAAAAGTATTTTTACGAAACCCGAGCCTCGTAAATATTTTCAAAATTTACTAATAGTTATTTTCTACCCTTTAAACTACTAAATTTCTTTTAGGTCTAAAGATTTCAAAGTTGGAAAGTATTACCCCTACACCTAACACCATATATATACCATTTTTTCTTCACCTAAACACGTAGTAACCATTTTTATAAAAAAATTCACTCCTCTCCTCCCACCCCGCCCCTTGCCGTGAACTATCTCCACCAAAAACCACCCTTGATCTTTAATTTCTACTTGTTTTAACCAAAACTAATAAAATACCGCATCTAGATTTTCAAATGTGCTTCTAATGATACAAAAATCTCCCATTGCATCAAGGTTTTCAAGATTTTATGATTTTATGGTTGGAAAATGTTTTGATCATTATGCATGTAATGATCTTGGCAAGTACATCATGTTTTGATCATAAAAGGTTTATTTTTGATCTTTGATTTTGGTAAAATTTGACATTCTAATATTTTAGGAGTTGTTTGGTTGATGGGTATGATAATAGGGTAATTTTAGAGGTATGGAAATGATTAGATTTGGTTGAAAATTGATTTGATATGATTTTTAAAGAGGGTATTTTAGGCAGCAGGTTAGAGCAGATTTTTCGTGGGTCAAAGTTTGATAAAAGCTTGATATTATAGGATAGTATTGTAGTGGTTGTCGATACGCTCGTTTTGGTATAAGATAGAGCTTCTAACTCATTACGGATCAAAAGTTATGCTAGTTTTAGTATTCGTGTACCAGGAGACGCAAATCGGCACAATCCGAAATTGTGGCTGATTTTGGGTCGACTCTCGGGGACTTTAGGCATGGTTAGATAGAGAATACTACTGTTTTTCAAAGTTCACAAACTTAATATGATGAGTTTAGTAGTGGGTTTAAAAGGCGAAAGGTCATGATAGTACTTTTAAAGTGGTATAAACGGTTTCATAAAACAAGTATACATTATGTCCAAAATTTAGAGTCGAGTAAAGTGTCGAGCTGATGGGTTTAAAAGTGTGAACTTTGGTTCAAATTTTGGCAGGGTCTTATACAAGTTATAAGTGACCTTGACACCAAGTTTTATCGAAATCGGACAAGTCTAGATAGGGTAGATCGGGGTGTACATTTGAAGTGTACATGCTGATTTGTATTTTGGACACGTAGTTTAATGACTGTGTTGCGTGAGTTTGAGTATTCACTATTGGACATGGTGACTTACTCAAGTTTTTAGTCATTATATAAATGATTTAGTTACTGGTCCGAGTGAGGTAAAAGAATAGCTTGACTTGCGTTGACTTGGCGTCTTATGACGGGTCAATTTTAGGAGTACAAGTGTTTAAACGAGTAGTGTTGGATAAATGGGATAATATGGATTCATTTGGTTCGTGTCGTTAGTCATGAAGTATAAATACTTTGAAAATATTTAAAGTCATATTATACTTGGTATATATCGATATTTGAGTTCGAGTCTTAACGCGCACCTTATTTTAATAGGTTGCGGTTTTCGTGTTTTCCGGGCATCCATTTCGTCTGTGATCGTCATGCTACTACTTTTTCTACTCAACTTCTGAGTACAATGATTCACTTACCTCGTGGCTAAGGTGAGTTCATAGCCCCTTTTTTACTTGGATATTGTTTCTAAACTCGGGGCGAGATTATACATGGTGGAACACATTCATTTGAAACTGTATGCTATCCAGAACTTGTATGCTATCCAGAACTTGTATGCTATTCAGAACTTGTATGCTTTCCAGACTTTCATTATTATTATTGCTTTTAGTCTATAGCCTTAAGTTTCCTCTCTTGATCATGAACCGTTAATTATTGAGTACTAAGCGCGAATGTTGTGGGTAGATCCATCGGGATTAACTATCCCCGTCTCAAGTACCTTCACGCACTAATATTTGTTTATACTTGACTATTTATGCTGAATACTCCCTAGAGGAATTTACATGAGTTAAGCTTCGGTTCATGAACTGAACAGCAATAATAATGGTTTCGGACTATGGTTGACGTATATAACCATTTTCCCTATTACTTGTTTTACAAATGAATGTTTGTGTTCCACACCTTTACTGCTAAACCTATGAATATCACTCAACTTTATGTTGACGACTTTACATGTTTAATCTCAGGTATTATTACTTAGCTTTGCTTGGATGGGAGCCCGCATGATATTATCGCAGCTTGGAGATTTATATGTATATTAAACTTTGGTTTTATTTAAAAACTATCAGAAGTTTATTCTGTCTTTTTGGCAACTACATGTTATAAAGCAAGATGAAATAATAGATTTTACGCATATAAAACTCTAGGACCTATGTTTAAAACTCTGATCTTTTACGATGTAATGTATTTGTTTTTATTACGTCAACTTTGTGTCAACAGTAATTCATTGTTTCTTGTACCATGATGTAGAACCCCCTTGCTGCCTAGTTGTTTCCTTGTCTGATTCTGGGGGTCTCACAGATTGGTATCAGAGCGATGGTTATTGGGAACTGAGTCGTTTTTTAAAACTTAGTCTATAACCGAAAGTTCAATTATTTCATTTTTAAAGTGTCAACCACAGAATATGCCAATGTTGTTCGATATCTGCGCGGGTAACTCTCTAATCCTTATTAATTACTTTTAATTATCGTTGTAGTATTTCATCTCTTGATTACATTTTGAATTATTATATTACCCTAATGACGATAATTACTATCTCTTTTCAAAGCCTTTGTGCTTCATGAATTATCACTGGATATATGCTTTTACTGCATTTCTTGAATTCTTGTTCTTGCAAACTTGATCTTGTTACCATGATTTTAATACTGTTATAACATTACATACTTGTATTCAGAGCGCGTATGCTGCCGAATTTTCATACTCACTTTTCTGAGTACTATTGCTATCTTGCTTATGCGTGATACGACTGACCTTATATACTCGTTCGTTTTGAACCGTCTGTTTTTCTCGACTCACTGTTACATGTTGTGTGTATTCTCGTGATACCATTGTTTGGGATTAAACAGGTGTTGCTTTCATTGAAACTTCTTATTTTCATTTTACTACCGTGCGTGTTATCTTCATTGTTTAACTCTTTTAAGATATCTATCTAGATATCCAAAATGCTTTCCGACCATTTGTGATTGGATGTCTTGAAAAATAGTCTATAGACCATTATGTAGCTCAATGTCTCTCCGAAAAAGACTAAAGGATATCGTGTGAGTCACACATCTCGATGCATTCCTTGAAATCCGTGTTGAATAATCTCGCGAGTTTTCGTAACCTTGATTGACCATTACGTCATCCTTTTACGCGCTCTTGTATATCGATTAAATATTACTTCATTGACCATTCTTCGTTTCGACTTTGAATTATAGCGTCCGTTGTACCTTGAAAACATCATCGTCGTCTTGTAATTCATCCCCTATTATGTGGCGATTGTTTGGAACACGATTGTACTTCTATAAACCTGTATCCTCCCTTTTCATTAGACTTCCTCGCTCCAAGAGTGCGACTTGTTAATGTTCCATTTCTTTCTCGGCATGTCTTGTGATTCTGGAAAATCACTCAGCCAAGAGACCTTCCTTCATTGCATCCTGAAATTGAAGACACGGATGTCATGCGCCGTTTTTGATTTCTTAGTTTATTGTAGGAATTCTTGAATCATTTTATACTATGTTTTTTTTACGTGCTTCTCTTTCGTTTTTATGGAATCTACAAGTCATGTGTGTACATAAATTCCGAGTCGTTATTAAGTTTAATTAAATTTCAAGGTATTGAAAAAGATACTTTCTATAGAAAAGTTACATGTAAATTAACGATGTCGAGAAAATATTTTTATAAACTTTAGACATAAAAATATATTTCTACTTGTTGAAGACGTTCGTTTAGGACATAAAATCGACCAGTAAATCTTTAAAACGAGAAAGTACGCTCATTTGAAATTGTAAAATTTAAGAAGTTATTTTCTGCATAATTCTAAAATATCATTTTGTTGACAGATTTAATGCAAGGGCATTTTCGTCCATTTTTTATCTGTTTCAAGTCTCGTGTAAAACTAGAAAGTTGTTCAAAACATTGTTTTATATCGAATTGCTTTAGACTTCGAGTCTTAAAATTATCATTTAGCGAGTCAATTGGTCCAGTCAGACCCAAAAAATCAAAGTTGACTAAAAAGTTAAAGCTGATAGAAATTTTGAAATATGGTTTTAGGCGTTTTTGAGTTCGTTTGAGCTTGTAAAACTTTAACGAATGGTATTTTACAACTATGAAACATTGATTGCGTTTGAAAACGTTTAAAAATAGTAACTTTGAGTTCGGTCATACATGAATGTTGAACTTTTGAAATCAAGTGATTTGATAAACCGATGATGAACTATATGTTTCGAAAAATGTGTACATTTTTATGCATTACTATTTACGTGTTAAATTCCTAAACTTTCCTAAAACAAAAACTTTTCAGAGTAGTTATACTATTTGGGAACTGACGTCTTACTTCTTTAAAAGCATGTTTATGTCAAATAAATAACTATGTAAACACATATGGATTCCTTTATTCTTTCTTTTATATATGACTTAATTGTCATTCTAAGTTGCCTTTCTTTGCTTCTATCGTATCACTGATTTGGGCCGAGATTTGAGGTTCTTGCTTTCACATCGTTCGTTATCATCTTGACACATGTCTCATGACGATTCCGACTAAACCTTTTGAAACCTTATCACCTTGTAACCATTTCATTAATTGTCTTAAACTACTCTTTTACCCTCATGTAACCCACTCGCTATTTTGTAGGCTATCATCGTGTCGCCATATAAACTGAAACTGGCATTCTTGCGAATCATTTTACAAAATGTTCCACTTGGGCCTTATTAAAATACTTGAATGTTATCTTATAAAATTAATTTATTTTAATTTTACAATGTATCTTCACAAATTGTTCCACCTTGATTCTATAAAGAATTATTATAACAATTAAAAGGTTGATTTAAACATCTAGCCAATTAATTACTGGCGAAGAGTTTCATAAATTATTTTGATTCCTGATTTTATAAATGGCAAATACATATTTTAAATCATATGACATGTAATACTAGTTTGACGAAGCCGAGCATCGCATTGCTAGTCCTAAATTGTGCATGGCCTGATCACCTTGAATGTTTCAACGTTGTTATGTTTCTACATCGACCAACTTTCTCTATCTATTTTGGTAAACCTTTTAAACGTCTCTGGACGCGGATAATGTTTTATGGCTGAATTTGAACGATAAATTCATGTATTCGTCATGATGTGGGTTAGACTCTATTGTCACGAAAGTCATACGTGTGAACCACGTATTGATTTCGCATATCATTGTTAATGTTGTTCATTATACTGGAATTACTCTCAAGTGACTCCTTAAGAATTTCTGTGATTCGAACATTTATTGTGTGGCTTTTCTCTTTCGATCGTGTATCGACCATCGAGAACTTAAAACGTCGTTGTTGGTGACACCAACTACACTCAAGAAGTGATGACTTGCTATAATCCTTTGTTTCTTATTAACCTTATCATCGATGCACCTAATCTATCATGTTCGTTAAGAAATTGATACGAATTCCGTTTTATTCCCTCGTGCTATTGTTCGTATACTAATTGTTGATTATTATTCGTTTCATAATCGTTTGTTATCTTGTCACATTTTGAAAACTAGAATATGTCACATGATTACCATTTGGTGCAATAAACACTTTCATGGATTTCTACAAATCATTATAAATTTTTAAGAACATTTTACACAATATACCAAGTGGTTAAATTACCAAAATAACTATTTCAGGATAAATGTCAGATCTATACATCCTCTTTGGTAGATTTATAACTAATGTATAAAAGGATGTCAAACTGTATCTTTTAAAGTATTTGATCATATCATACTTTACTTTCAACTTAATGAAATTATCGATTTAATTTATAATTTCTATCAATGATTCTAAATAAATTAAAATTTTGATTTTCTCTAATGATAACGATAAACCCGAGTCTTTAATAATAATTTCATACAGTTATCCAAAAACTCTTAAGCTGGTCGAAATAATTAACTGAACTAATTTACTTTTGGCTTTGAAATCCTGATCAAGAAAAAGATTTAGTAACTGCCTAATCACTATATATATATAATTTGATTTCAAATTACTAAACCTTTTTAAAAATTTCTTTTAATCAGGAAAATACTTAAGCTGAGTTTGAAAGTAATACCGAATCCTAGACAACTAATTGTGACAACTTGTAATCCAAATGTCTATATGTAATTCATCTTTCCCTTCTATTTCACTTGTAATCAGATTGTTACGTTTTAAGATTGTCATGTTTTATAGTTGTACGATTTGCGACTCCTTGTTGATTAACAATCTTGATTCGTTTTAGCGCACTTTGTACGTGCAAGCCATCATGGTGTTCATTCTATTTCTTGATATTTCTCCATACTAAAAGATCATTATTCTAATCCAAGTTTGAAATTTATTCGAAGAGGAGTTAAGAAACTGAAGCATAGTGAATTGTAATTGTTAAGGTACGACGTGGTGTAGAAATTACCTGGGAAGCAATTAATCAGTTCTAAACTATGTACCTCCTTTTGTTTGCATCTTCTTCTGTCTCCAGTAGAACTCTGAGGGATCAGAGTTCCTTTAGGGGGTAGATTGTAAGAACTCGTATTTTTCCCGATATTATTTTATTCTTTTATTCGTGCTTCTTGAATTTTTCAACGTATTACATTTTCTTGTATTCTTATATGTAAATCCTAAGATCATGATAATTTTAATAAATTATACTTTATAAGTATTTATTGATCATTGGTAATACTTTATCTGAAATTATAAAATTTCTTATTTAATTTTTTTATATTTGTTTAAATCAAAGTTAATCTGATCATTGATAATCCTCCCACCTCTCCCCTTGCCATGAACCATCTCCACCAAAACCATCCTTGATCTTTAATTTCTACTTGTTTTAACCAAAACTAATCAAATACCACATCTAGATTCTCAAAGGTGCTTCTAATGATACAAAAATCTCCCACATACATCAAGGTTTACAAGATTTTATGATTTTATGGTTGAAAAATGTTTTGATCATTATGCATGTAATGATCTTGGCAAGATCATCATGTTTTGATCATAAAAGGTTTATTTTTTATCTTTGATTTTGTTAAAATTTGACATGTTAATGTTTTAGGAGTTGTTTGGTCGATGAGTATGATAGTAGGGTAATTTTAGAGGTATGGGAATAATTAGATTTGGTTGAAAATTTGGTTTGATATGATTTTTAAAGAGGGTATTTTGGACAGCAGGTTAGAGCAGATTTTTCATGGGTCAAAGTTTGATAAAAGCTTGATATTGTTGGATAGTATTGTAGTGGTTGTCGAGACGCTCGTGTTGATATAAGATAGAGCTTCTAAATCATTACGGATCAAAAGTTATGCTAGTTTTAATATTCGTGTATCGGGAGACGCAAATCAGCACAATCCGAAATTGTGACTGATTTTAGGTCGACTCTCGGGGATTTTAGGCATGGTTAGATAGTGGATACTACTGGTTTTCAAAGTTCACAAACTTAATATGATGAGTATAGTAGTGGGTTTAAAAGGCGAAATGTCATGATAGTACTTTTAAAGTGGTATAAACAGTTTTATAAAACAAGTATACATTCTGTCCCAAATTTAGAGTCGAGTAAAGTGTCGAGCTGATGGGTTTTAAAGTGTGAACTTTGGCTCAAATTTTGGCAGGGTCTTATACAAGTTATAAGTAACCTTGACACCAAGTTTCATCGAAATCGGACAAGTCTAGATAGGGTAGATCGGTGTGTACATTTGAAGTGTACATGCTGATCTGTATTTTGGACACGTAATTCAATGATTGTGTTGCGTGAGTTTGAGTATTCACTATTGGACATAGTGACTTACTCAAGTTTTTAGTCATTATATAAATGACTTAGTTACTGGTCCGAGTGAGGTAAAATAATAGCTTGACTTGCGTTGACTTGGCGTCTTATGACGGGTCAATTTCAGGAGTGCAAGTGTTTAAATGAGTAGTGTTGGATAAATGGGATAATATGGATTCATTTGGTTCGTGTCGTTAGTCTTGAAGTATGAATACTTTGAAAATATTTAAAGTCATATTATACTTGGTATATATCGATATTTGAGTTCGAGTCTTAACGTGTGCTTTATTTAGGTAGGTTGCGGTTTTCGTGTTTTCCGGGCATCCATATCGTCGGTGATCGTCATGCTACTACTTTTTCTACTCAACTTCTAAGTACAATGATTCACTTACCTCGTGGCTAAGGTAAGTTCATAGCCCCTTTTTACTTGCACATTGTTTCTAAACTCGGGGTGAGATTATACATGGTGGAACACATTCATTTAAAACTATATGCTATCCAGAACTTGTATGTTATCTAGAACTTATATGCTATCCAGAACTTGTATGTTTTCCAGACTTTCATTATTATTATTGCTTTTAGTCTATAGCCTTAAGTTTTCTCTCTTGTTCATGAACCGTTAATTATTGAGTACCAAGCGCGAATGTTGTGGGTGGATCCATCATGATTGACTTATCCCCGTCTCAAGTACCTTGATGCACTAATATTTGTTTATACTTGAGTATTTAGGCTGAATACTCCCTAGAGGAACTTACATGAGTTAAGCTTTGGTTCATGAACTGAACAACAACAATAATGGTTTCGGACTATGGTTGACGTATATAACCATTTCCATATTGCTTGTTTTACAAATTAATGCTTGTGTTCCACACCTTTACTGCTAAACCTATGAATATCACTCAACTTTATGTTGACGACTTTACATGTTTAATCTCAGGTATTATTACTTAGCTTTGCTTGGATGGGAGCACGCAGGCTATTATCGCAGCTTAGAGATTTCTGTGTATATTAAAATTTGGTTTTATTTAAAAACTGTCAGAAGTTTATTATGTCTTTTTGGCAACTACATGTTATAAATCATGATGAAATAATAGATTTTCCGCATATAAAACTCTGGGACCTATGTATAAAACTCTGATCTTTTATGATGTAATGTATATATGTTTTTATTACGTCAACTTTGTGTCAACAATATTCATTGTTTCTTGTACCATGACGTGGAACCCCTTGCTGTCTAGTTGTTTCCTTGTCTGATTTTGGGGGTCTCACAGAAGGAAGAGTTACCTTTGGAATGATCATCATCAGAATGAGTAGAGGAACCATCTTCAATAGTAGCAAAAACAAGATTTGGGTCAACTGACCTTATAGAAGTGGGATAAGTGAGAAGTATGTACGCGAAAGTGTTTAATTACAACCAAAAGGAAGGTAGAAAGGGAACTCTAAGTCCAAAAAACTTTAAAAAACTGTTCGTATAAGCCTATGGTCATGGAAGGAAGTTGATCCATTGTCATATTAGGAGGAGGAGCACTGGGACGTAAATCCTCCGGAATATTATACGTCACAACCATGTCCGTAACTTATTCATCTGAAAGATTAGAAGTGTACTTAGGCATGATGTATTTCAGAACAAACCCGGAAGGCCCGACTTGGTCATTGTCTGCCATGATTTCGTGGAAGAACCGAGAGGTATTAACAAAAAACAGGGAAAAGAATATAGTTGAGGATCCCGGAGAGCAAAAGTGAATCCGAACAGTTAGAGAAAAGTAAATTTCTGAGAGTAAAAAACACGCAGTATAAGTGAATGGGGAAACACTATTTATAGAGAGGATGAAAGGAACCTAGAAAGTCACGTCGTGTCAGAGGAAGACACATGGTAGCAATCAGGACTAAGCACAAACACGTGGCAACAATCCAGGATAAAAATACAAACTGGTTGGGCTAACATGGGCCGAATAATGAGTAACGGAGTGGGCTATGTAATGGAATGGGCCGTAAAATGGAACGACAATTATAACGGACTCTATGCTAGACAAGTATTAGTTTATCCACTCACATGGTGACATGGACGGGACTAACACTGGGGGACTTGTTCGTGTATAAGTCCGGACGACAGACCTAACCCGAGTCCGAACATCACAAGTAGCTCTTTTCCGAGCAGCCTAGTTCGCATCCGAAGAATGAAGCCCAAAACCAATAGAAAGGCCCTGAAGCAAACATACAAGATTTATAGGAAGATTGTCCCTCACAAGGCTTACAACCATTCGACCAAGGCCCATTGGGCCCAACGGCCTTTTAGAGAATCTGAGTAGTATAAATACCACTCTACTATTCAGGTTTGAGGTGACTTATTCTCTATTATTATATTATGCTATTATACTATATATTTGCTTTGCCTTTCGACCCATCACACTTCATTTACTCTCATATCGGAGCTTGGTCTGAGTTCCAACACTCGGACGAGGCTAACGCGTTTACTTTGATTTTAGGATATCCGAAGAACAAGTCAACCAAATCCGAAGGATCATACTATCCGAACCCGACCAAGAATTTACCCGAAAATACACTAACTTATCTAGTTTTCTTTTTCCATAAATTTTACTTTTTTATTCGCGATTTTTTTACTTCTCTTGTTCTTTAATGTTCGTGTTTATTTGTTTGTTTACATGTATTTTTGATTTGACATTACAAATTAACTCATGTTAACTGATCATCTTCTTAAATAGACTTAATTTAGTACACTTGAACATTTGTGATCATAATTTATGTCTAATTGTTAGGCTAGATAGAATGATGGATGAAAAATCTATCGTTACGTTAGCGTCACATCATCTCTATCTCCATTCACTCAAACTACCTTTCAACTTTATTGGTGGTGAGAAACTCACTGTCACGTCATACCCTACTAAATATTCAACACACTCACAAACTAAATAAAATAAATTAAAAAAAAATGGACCCACAAAATAATAACTCACCTAAGAGATCTTCACCTGATGAAATTATACTATTAATAAAAGAGGAGAAATTGGGAGTCGTGCACATACACACAACACGCTTTACTAGGAACAATAGCCTCACACAATCAAATTTTTTAATATTATACTTCTCCTCTCACATTCTTAAAAAAATACATATATGAGTTATGTGTGTTGTCCATCCCCGGCCGTCGATCTCTTTTTCCCAAACTTGGAGGGAGCCGTCGATTTACTTTAACTGTATCCACAAAGCAAACCTTTTATCCCCTCCGTCCATGTAATAGTGCATACTTTTTTCGCTTTAATAAAAACTCCATCTCTCTTTCATTCTTCAGATCTTTCCACCCACACATACGAAAACAAAAATCTAAATTCAATCAATCTTCCTATTCTCTCGAATCCAGATCGTACTGATTTGTTTAAGATGAATAATGGCATTGGTTTTAATTGTGATATATTATTTGTTGTTGCATTAACAGATGGGCCAAAGGGGGTTTCTTTCATGGTTACAAATGCCTTATTTTGAGGCAGATCAAGGTCTGAAGGTTTAAATCTTCTTGAATTATTACAAAAGATTAACTGAAAATGTTATCATCTCTCTGTTTCATTATGTTGTTACGTATCGTTCCACCAATATTCAAGCATTATTGTGCTACAGTGAAGGGAGCACGCAACTGTGGTTTAGATGATGCGTTGAAGGGTGGATGGAGAATCGTCAAACAGCTTCCATCCAACACCTTACTGCGTGACGTGCCGTGACGTCTCTCGCAAAAACAGATCTCACAACCACAATCCATAATTTGTGGTAGCCGATGACGCCTGCAAACACACGAGGTATGTATATGTTATTAACGCATATTTTTTTTGAACGATTATTTTCGCGTATTACGTTTATAAGACACTAGGAAAGTTTAAATACAAATAAACCATAACAGATTTTGAATAGTAAATTGGTTACACTGAACTTAAAACATTAGCAAAATACCATGAGGATAAACATTAATTCACTTGGTACACTCTAAGCCCAATGGGTATATGTTAAGCTAAACCCTTTAAAAGAGAGATAGTATGTTCTTCGTTTATGTTTCTATTTTTCAAATTTTCTAGGTGGCCATGTATTATAGCAAATAATGTTTTTAACAAGCATAAGGTTCCAGCATAAGTTATTTCTTTACCTCCAATTGATAAACAATTCATACTAGAGGTATCGATAGGTACTTGGACCCGTTTTCAGGGGCACAACTGAAAGATAAATGTGATCCGCATACTTAGATAAAAAGCATTTGTTAATTGGTGTTTGTATATGCTTGTTGTTGTTTGTAGGGGTGTTTCTTTATGCTTGCTGTTGTTTGTAGGGGTGTTTCTGTATGCTTCCTGTTGTTAAGAGAGGGTGTAATTGGGTTCCGATCGAAAAGGCTAATTATCTGTATACATGATTGGATTGAGGAAACCCGTCGGCTGATTGACACGATAGAAATTTTTTATGCATTTTGTGAATAATTAGTGCGGCTAATCTGATTCAACGAGTTAAGATTTTTAGTGATAAACTATTTTGAGTGAAATAATTAGTCATGGCAATATACCATACAACACATCGAAACAAGTATACAGTTACTTGCATTGTTTTTGTTTTAAAAAGTAGTAGTATGTTACTTCATATACTTTTCAAAGTGTGTTTGTGTTGATAACAGTGAGCACTTGCATAAGCAAACCCCATTCCTCTTTAATTATTCTAAGGGTACAAGCAAAGGAATGGTGAACGCATGTATGCAAAGTATAGAGACACCTTTAGATTTCATCCTGTGTATACGATATGATCGGCTTGGTGAAGACACGTTGAATCATCCATCTACATTTGTTAGCCTCAAATTAATTTAAAGCATATTAATAGAATAGTAGTATAGACTACAAAGACAAATTATAGTCTTTCTTATGATTTTTACCTTTGGTTTTTATTGATTATTTTCTTTTACCTTATGAGGTTATTTGAAATCACAAAAGCCAATAAGCTCGTTATTTATGGGTTATAAGATTATTTTCCAGATCTTAAACGAGCCATAAATGCGACCTCACAAAATCACAAGCCCTGTAAAATGAGCATTCTACAATTCAGTCACTTTGTTGCTGCTGCATTTACCTTATTAGCGGCTGTCGTAAAAAACGTACAAGCTAAAACCCCGCAGCGAAGCGCGGGTATAGATCCTAGTACAACTCAAGCGTGAGTTTTATAATGAAAATAATAATTCACACGTGAATTTCCTACTCATTATACAAACTGACCTCCAATTTATCTAGTCTTATTTTAAAATCACATTTCTTAGTAAAATATTAAAATGAATTTGTGGGTCAAATGTAAAAATCACATTTCTTAGTAAAATATTAAAATGTGAATAATGTTTTGGGGTCGAGTTACACTGCACTTTCACTTTATACAAGATAAATATCGTAGAGGTTGATAATTTGTGGATCAAACGGGTCGAGTGATGCCAAAGAGGTTTATGCAAAAAAAATTATTGTGTTCATGCTTGCTGCTTTGACTTCAAGACAATTTCTTTTACTTTTATTTTTTATGTTAGCTAACGTATCACTATCACTACTATATATTAAAAGAAAACCATTTCTAATTATATAATGTTACAAAAATGAACTTACTAATTTTAATGCATCATGTACAAATCTACTCAGTTTCAAAACTGAAACATAAATATTTAATATCATTTAATACTCATTATTAAAACTAATCAATACATAATATTAAAACTAATTAATACATAATTTAATATTCATATTAAAACTAATTAATACACACTTAAAAAAAATAATTAATACACCTATTACTTAGAAATAAAATTATATATTCACACTGTACAACAATTAAAAGCATATATATTTACAAAATCATACATATTGTCTACCTAAAATGATGAGGTTCAACTGACACTGGAGTCACAGTCGGCTCAACTAGAAAAAACCCATCGGAAGACGAGCTGGGGAGGACCCATCAAAACTGATAAAAACGTTACTGTTAAATTAATTTGTACTACTTTTTTCTTTGAACAACACATGAATCTGTACTACTTATAAAAAAGATTGTACTCTCTCTCCAAAATTTTAAGTAGTACAACGTTACAAGGTTTTTGTATAAACCTTTACAACACAAAAAATTCATAAATTGATTTCCATATTAATTGGTGGGCAATAAACATTAAATGACAAAATTAATGTAAATTAATATGCAACATGTACAAATAATTATGGGTAAAAGTTAAAAAATATCATCATGTTTATTAATATGTGACGACTTTAAACATTTACTAATTAATCTCGTGACTTTACCATTGTACTTTCAAATTTGTTTCGAATATACCAATATAAGCTTGAAATGACTATTTTACCCTTTTAAATGCCTAATATACCCTTTGTCTTTTTTCTTTTCACATTGATGGAAAAACCTTTTTTTTTACAAACTCAATCTGGGTTTTGATACTAAACGACATGGCGAGAAGCAAAACTTGATAGATCGGGTTAAACCGTTTTTGACAAATAGAAAGAGATTGCCAGGAATTATGGATCTGGAACAAGATTACCTTCAATACACCAAATACAACATGTTCACAAACCCATTTAAGAGTTGTTCGTTTTTTTAAAACTATCTAAGTGATGTCTCAAATCTGATTTGGTCTGATTTATTCTGCTTTTTGCTGTTCGTTTTTCATAAGACTTCAGAGGTCAAAATCTGTGTAAATCCTCTCATTCATTTAGAGGATATCTATTATTTGATTACCTCTTAAACCACAATTAAAAGAAACGCAGATAATATCAAACTGTTGACTATTCTTCCATCTTTGATCATCATCTCAAACCATGAACTCAAATTAATCAATATTGCTGCTATAAATATTCGATGGAGTTATGCGGTATTGGGTTGTTCCACCATTTTTACAACCACTTTTGTCAAATCGTTTTAAAAGATTGATTTTTTTTTCCTAACATTTTGTAAATTTTATGTTTAAAAAGAAATTAAATATGTAAAACTGAGTAAAGAATTCAACTTGAGAATTAATGCTCATGGGTTACGATTTGTTTTACATTGAAAGGATAGTTTTTTTTATTCTGACATTTTATGCAAAACAAATAGTAAAAAATAATCAAGTTTAGACTTTTAGTTCATCTAATTACATTCAGACATTTGACAAAGGATATACAAATGATTTGAGTTTATGTTTGTGTGATGATGATGAATGTAAAAAAATAATAGATGAAAAGCCATGTGAGATTTTAACCGTTTATTACAAGTTGTACAGTAAAATAAACAAACAGTTACTTAAACATTGAAGAAGACAAGGGCAAAATAGTTATTTCAGGCGTATATTGGTATAGTTGGAACAATTTTGAAAGTATAATGGTAAAGTCACGAGATTAATTAGTAAATGTTTAAAGTCGGCGCATTTCAATAAGTATAATAGTATTTTACAGCTTTTAATTATTGCTATAAATTTATAATTTTTTATATACAATTATTTATATTGTTTACTAATGCAAGTTTGATATCAAATTTTATGTTTGTTTGAACCTCTCAATATGTTTTTCATAAATTTGTATTTTTGAAGACATATATCGTCTATGTATGTATTTTAGTATAAATTTAGTGAAATACTGATCATTTTGCTAATAATTCGATTAAATCGTACACATCAAAGTAGGAAGATTTTAGAGTCATTATGATGTATGAAAATGTGTAAACATATAAATTAAGAAGATTTTTTATATTTATATGTTACAGTATATAATATTGCGACGAATGTTATATAGATTTACAAATAATTTTCACCATCAATCATAATCCCATAATACTATTGTTATATGAAATAATTTATTTTGCTCAAAGTTATCTTAACTTAAAGTTGTCGTCATTTATTAATAAATGTAAGTATAAAACATCGCACTTACAAATCTTTAGTTTTACAGTAATCGCAGCCGCAACGCGCGTGTACTGCTAATTTTACTTGATTATAAATTATCTTGTCAAACAATTAGTAGTTGCTTTTAAAGATATGAATAAAGATAAGAATGACACGGATTTCATAATTTTGAGATTACATGCTATTTAATGCACTTTATCTATATTTTGCCTATATAAAGAGAAAGTCAACAGTGGACGGTTTGAAACTTACGTTTGGTTTAAAGTCGAGTTTTAGTTTAGGTATAGGTTTATAAAATAATTAGTCTGGATTTGATTTAATATAGGTTTTGAATTTAGGCTCCGTTTAGTTAGTATATTTTTAAGAGTGTTATAACTTTGACTTTAATGTTGATTGTTTGGTTAATTTTATAAAGTAAATTTGTGGGATTTAGTCCCACTGCCACTCACTATTACTAATCTTAAGTATTGATGGGTTTATATTTTATGTGGGCCTAAGGAATACATTAATTAATCTCAGCCTTATATATAACAAAAAATGTTATTCCAAACCTTTACTAAGAGCACAGGAAATCCTGGTGTCATGGCATAAAAAGTGTTGCCACGTAAGATTTTTCTCACGGCACCAGTTTTCACTGTTAACCTTGAGCCGTGGGAAAAGTGGTGCCATAGGAGTAAAAAGTGGTATAAGGGGTCCACATATACCCACTTTAATAATTAAAAAAAAAACTCACCACCGCGAGAGCTGGTGGCATGACGCCAGCCCGGTGGCGTAGAGAGATAGAGTCCTCCGCCGTCTTATTTTCCTGCGTGGCGGCCATGGCGCCAAGTCATGACACCGGACTCCCCCTGCTCTAATATTATAAAATGATTACTTCAATAAAATATTATTATTTTTTATTACTTAATTAAATCCAAATTTATATGTTTAAACCCAAAAGTAAGGTGCCGTTTGGTTTACAGGTTTAACCAAGTTTAGGCTAAAAGAAAAGCTAACTTCATTGTTTGGTATCTATTTATTGATCTAACACATGGGGTTGACTCCCAAAAACTTAATCCCACCTCCACCGGTTACTTTAGAAAAATGAATCATATTTAAAAGTTATTTTGGACATGTGTAACATTTATAGCCACGTATTTTTTTCCTTTCTCTTAAATTTCAAATATTAATTTTTAAATAGTATATTTTAATCCAACTAATATAAAACAAATATATAAAATAATAAAATTATTATAATAAAAATTATTATTTTTTTCTCTCACATCATTTAATAAATCTTACCTCAAATCTAAATCTTACTCAATCCTAAACCACATACTTGATAAACCCACATCCAAAGTAAAACCTGACTTTAAACCAAACGGACCCTAAATACCACTCTTAAACCCATCAAGAAACCAAACGGGCCCTTATTTTAATAATAATAAGACCTACTAACTTAAATATATTTTATACAATAAAATGTAAGTTTAATTTATGATTTTAAATAATAATTTAATAGACAAACATTTACTATGACCCACTAAAATTAATTTTTTCTTTTTTTTTTGAGCAAACACTAAAATTAATTAAACCTATCTATAATATAGCTTTGGGTTCAGAGGGAGTAATCCCTTTGCTTTTTTTTACAAAATAAACCAAACAAATAGTTTTAGTCCTAAAGTTAAACTCCACCCAAAAAACTATCAACCAAACGGACCCTTAGTTTCTTAGGCAGTTCCTGGTAAGTTTGGGTGTTCGAATTTTATGTTAATAATGACCAACTCACATGAAAATGAAATACACGTTAGTCTATTGTTTAAGATTTTGCAAGTTTGTTGACCACAAGCCCATGAAAACCAAGTTGAAGTAAAAACAAGAAACCGTCAAGAGTCAAGACTATAATTATGACTACTATCGATACAAATAAACGTTTGTTTGGTAAGAAGTTTATTTTTTGAAATTTGTTAATTTTTTATTTTAAAAATCATATTTTTTTAACACTAAATAATTTTGTTCGAACATAATCACATTTTAAAGTTATTAGTTTTTATTTTGAACAAATAGCTTTTAAATAAAAAGTTTTATGAAACTTTTTAAATTTTAAGAGCTGTTAAAAATATAAATTACCGATATACTTTTCAAATATATTACAATTTATTTAAATATGTTTTTTAAATCATTTTACATCTCAATTTAATAGTAAATAGCTAATTTATCTAATATTTTTATTAAAAAAATATCGTAACTCATATTAACAGCTTTGTAATTTACATCTTACAATTAATACAGTAGTTTGGAGTTAAATTTACCAAATATATCCATAAACTCATATTAACAGCTTTAAATACTTCATATTCGTATAAGTTATGTTAAAAATAAGTGACGTAGTTTGAAAAAAAAGTTCACTACATATAGGTTATTTTGGCGCGTGAGCTTATTAGATCTTATCGTAGCATGAATTTATTGTTTTTCATAAGTCTCGTTTGGTTGACAGAGCTTGAAAGAGTTTGTTTAAAAAAATAAACTCGTAAGTTAAATGCTCCAGCATTCAGCTTTAGCAACCCGCCTTCCTAAAACATAACCATAATAACAAAAAATTGACAAATACATTTTAAGAAAAATGGACCCTAATTTAAAAAACACGTATTGATAGTCTTTATCTATACTACATTATAAAGGACGAATCTTGAAAGTTGAAAAAGTTGAAATTTCATCACTTCCATATATAAATGTTACAAACAGTGGGATTCAACAATTTTAAATTTTACAAAGTTGCTGCGTGTTTAACAAACTAATAATGAGTGTGCTTTTATGAAACATATAAAAGGAAATTATTTCTACTATATCTACTCTTTATAAATCATTTACAAACTTGTTAGAAAAAACACTTATTTATAATTGTCACAAAGTTGAAACCGAATTCTTGAAGCTTATTTATAGAATGATATTGGCCTACATTAAATAGATGGAATGGATACACCCTGTATTTACACGGCATTCCTAAACCCATTACACTTCATTCCAAATATAGCTTGTGTAATCAATAGGTTGTGCATTGAGATGAAACAGACACACTATATATATATATATATATATATATATATATATATATATATATATATATATATATATATATATATATATATATATATATATATATATATATATATATATATATATATATATATATATATATATATATATATATATATATATATATATATATATATATATATATATATATATATATATATATATATATATATATATATATATATAAGGCAATTCTTTCTCAGAATCATATTAGGTGTGCAAACACATGAAGCCAATTCATAATCAAGATTGAAAGGTGCAGCATCTTAAAGACCCAAGAAACATCCTTGAGTCTTTTGTGTATTATACTCGCAAAAAGGTATAATGACATTTGGGTTTATAAATTTTTAATGCTTTTGATTTATTTGATTGCCTATAATTTGACATGATTTGGGTATTTTAGCTTTCAAATGCCTACAAAGCTTTGCCAATGTTAATAGTCTACCCTCATGTAAAAATTGGTTCTATACTTTTAGATCTTATTTGTATGCACTAACGGCTCATATAGAAACATGCATATTATGTATCTTGTATCGTTGCATATGTAGAGGAAGCTGGGATGTTTGGTAATAAAGCTGAGCAGTCAAGAACTAGCTAGATGGAAAAAGTATGAATGGATATACACACATGTAAGCAAAAATCAGGAAACCAATGAGTCATGGAACAAGCACGTACTGAAAGATCTTGTAAATTACGTATTATACTTGTGGATGATGTTCAAAACTTTTGTATTGTTCTGTTATCTGGGTCGAAAGCGATCAGAGCTCCGGTGTACTGTCGTGCGAAGTTTGCTATGTACTTTACGAATAGATTTTGGTCTGACTCGAATTTGTTGAGTGTGTTTGACGGGAAGAAGCCATGTTCTTTTAACACAGGTGTGATGGTTATGCACGGAGATTCAAAATGAGGATAGAATTTATGATTCGGGTTCGTTTATGCCTTTTTTGTTGATCTTTTGTGGTGATGTTGCAGACTGATCATAGATATAACCAACATAGGCTTTTTGGAAACAAGGTTCATAACTGTACAGCGTTACATCCTGGTCCAATTAGTTTGTTGCACGATGGGTGCCTTATGATCTCTATATACATTCTAAGGAACAACTTAGATGATGTTGATAAAGGCTTTGTATGTTGGTTATTTGTGTTTTGATTCATTCTTTCTTTTGTATATTGGTTTCTTGAAATTTTGTTTGACATTCTTTTGTATATTTATACATAAACATGAGTGACATAGGAACGTCAACTGCACAAGGTAGATACAATATGTTAACTAACTAAACATGAACACAGGTTGGAACAGTAATAGTGTGCTACTTAGTTATAAATATTGCTACCAGTGAACAATTTAGAAACTAAATTTTGCATCTTGCCATAAAATCAAGGTGGTTTGGATTATGTTTTACCAGACATATAGCATCTTTCATATATAGTTCTCTTGCCTCTGAAGACGATGGTCTTAATATTTCATTCATTGGTTGTAGAAACAAACTATACAAATTGATAATAAAATAAATCAAGTGATCGCATGTACTCCAATATATAATTGCCATTTTATCTTGTATTTCCTGTTTGTATAGTTTCTTTATACGAGTATGTATATTCTAATGAGAGATGACAAGAGTAAACTGTATCACTTTTAATGCAGTTGGAAAAAGCTATACACTCAAAGAGAGAAGTTACTAAGAGGGTACGGTATGGTGGAGAAGAGATCTTCGCCGGATTGAGCTAGCATGCTCGGCGGCCTTCACCGGCTTTCTCCACCACACCGACCCCCACTCTTCACCAAGGCTTTGCCGTATTACTACGAGCGAACGACAACAATGAGGTGGGCCAAGCTTTTTTTTTTTTCCTTTTTTCTTTATTTCTTTTCGTTTTTTTGGTTTAATGTGTGTGTGTCGTGTGTTTATGGAAAGAAAAACATGGTCGGGTGTTTATCAGTTTTTGTTTATTAAAAACAGTTATACTGGTTTACTTTTATGGTTTAGTGTTATTATTTTTATTTTAATTTTACTAATTTTCATAATTTTTAAAAATGTTTTTAGGTCACGATTGTATTTTTATTTTCGTAATATATTTTAATTTATGTATATAGATTTTTAATTGAGAGAAGTGCAAAAATCATCCCTGTGGTATGTCGAAAAATCGAATTACATCCTTCGTTAACTTTTTGGACAACAGCCATCCCTCCGTTAGTGCGCGGGGCATAATACATCCCTCATGGACTAACGGTGCAAATGTTTTCTCGTTAAAAATTAACAAAATCTAAAAGAGAGGGTATTCTTGTCTTTTTCCTTTCCCAGGGATGTATTGTGAACCTTATCATAAATAGTTTCAAAAAAAAATTTATTTTTGAAAAAAAAAATTATTTTCAGAAAAAATAAGTTTTATTTTCTCCAAAAAAAAAATTATTTTCGGAAAAAAAAAGTTTTATTTTCTAAAAAAGAATTATTTTCGAAAAAAAAATTATTTTTGAAAAAAAAATTATTTTCGGAAAAAAAGTTTTATTTTCTAAAAAAAAATTATTATCGAAAAAAAAATTATTTTCGAAAAAAAAGATTTATTTTCGAAAAAAAAATTATTTTCGAAAAAAAAAATTATTTTTGAAAAAAAAAATTATTTTCGAAAAAAGAATTTATTTTCGAAAAAAAAAATTATTTTCGAAAAAAAAAATTATTTTCGAAAAAAAAATTTATTTTCTAAAAAAAAATTATTTTCGAAAAAAAGTTTTATTTTCAAAAAAAAGTTTTATTTTCAAAGAAAAAAGTTATTTTCGAAAATAAAACATATTTTTTCGAAAATAAAACTTTTTTTCCGAAAATAAAACATATTTTTTCGAAAATAAAACTTTTTTTTTCCAAAATAAAACTTTTTTTTTAGAAAATAAAACTTTAATTTTCGAAAATAAATTTTTTTTCTAGAAAATAAAACTTATTTTTTCTGAAAATAATTTTTTTTTTTTAAAAATAATTTTTTTTTGAAACTATTTATGATAAGATTCACAATACATCCCTGGGAAAGGAAAAAAACAAGAATACCCTCTCTTTTAGATTTTGTTAATTTTTAACGAGAAAACATTTGCACCGTTAGTCCATGAGGGATGTATTATGCCCCGCGCACTAACGGAGGGATGGCTGTTGTCCAAAAAGTTAACGAAGGATGTAATTCGATTTTTCGACATACCACAGGGATGATTTTTGCACTTCTCTCTTTTTAATTTAATAAAATGAATTTTAATTTGCGTGAAAAATAAAAAATACAAATTAGTGGGTGAGTTCAATTGGAGAGGAGAGAGAATTATCATGAGAGAATTTATCATTTTCATATTTAAACATAATACTTAAATAGGAAACAAGTGTATTAGCCACTGCATCATATGTTTGATCATCGGATGACCCTGACCACTGTATCAACCCGGTCGAGTCACCGTTTTGCGGGTTCTACCACCGGGTTAACCCGATCGAGCCACCACACGAGTTCGACTACCGGGTTAACTCGATCGAATCACCAAGCTATCGGTTAAATCATTTGATCATTCAAGATATCATAAACAATCCGCCGTTATGCGCGGGTACGCTTATAGTTTATGTAAATTCTTGTTGTTGAAGCATAGAGATTTTATAAACAAAGAACCAAATATAGCCCATATTTTTATCCCTCTTGTTTTTTCTTTATCTAACAAAAACCATTCTCTGAAAAAAAAAGAAAAAAAAAAACAATTTGATCTTGTGCTGCACTTTTTCCCCAATTTATAATATTCTTGTTCTTCAAGTTTCAAGAAAACCCCTTTTGTAAGTATCTTTTCCCATTCCATTTTCTGCACCAAAAATTATACCTTTTTTTATTAATTTTAGGCGAATCTTGTTCATTATACCCAAATCTTGTCAAATTTTTGATTTTTATTTGTTATTATGATGATTTAAACATACCCTTTTATGTAAACTTGTGTTATTTAATGTCATTTCTTATAAAAATTGAATCTTGATTTGTATTATTTTTAAGGTAAGGTTTTAAAGGTTTTTGTTTTTTTTGGGATACCCTTTTGATTATTGGATTTGTATTTTTAATGTCTTGCAGGATAATTGAATTTCCAAAGATTTGGTTGGTTTAAGGTTAACTTATATTTCGGAATTTGTTCTTGTTTAAAAGGTTGGGGTTTTCGATAGTAATCGCGATATTTGTTATTGATTAGGAGCTTTTGATTTAGGAAGTGATTTTTGGGTTTGGTGTTTTAGCGGTTTGTGTAAGTGATGTTCAAACAGATACTTAATCGGCTTCCTAAAAAGCAACACAAGTCGCACGATAAGGATCGAGGGAACTCTAATTCGTCTTCCAGTACCTCAACTAGTTCAAAACCTGGTAAAGATGCAGGAGATGGTAGAACTAGTAGTAATTCAAGTTCCTCAGCTGGTCATGTGCCGATTGTTCAAATTTCCAACAATAAGGTTTTGCAATCTGAAAATTCCAAGTTGAATGGAAGTTTGGTAGTTTCCAACACGTATGAAGCCTTGCCTGGCTTTAAAGATGTTCCGAGTTCTGAAAAACAGAATTTGTTTATTCGGAAGTTGAGTTTATGTTGTGTCGTGTTTGACTTTACTGACCCGACAAAGAATGTGAAAGAAAAAGAGATCAAACGACAGACGTTGGTAGAACTTGTAGATTATATTAGTTCTCCAAATGGGAAGTTTTCTGAAACTGTTATGCAAGAAATTGTGAAGATGGTGTCGGTGAATATCTTTCGTAAGCTCACTCCTCAACCTAGAGGAAACAATGTTTTAGAAACTTTTGACGGGGAAGAAGAAGAACCTTGTATGGATCCATCCTGGCCTCATTTACAGTTAGTCTATGAATTCATTCTAAGGTTTGTAGCATCACCAGAAACCGATGCCAAACTTGCTAAACGTTACATTGACCACGCTTTTGTTTTAAAGTGGTTAGATTTGTTCGACTCAGAGGATCCACGCGAGCGTGAGTATTTGAAGTTTGTTCTTCATAGAATGTATGGAAAGTTTATGGTGCACCGCCCGTTTATCAGAAAAGCAATCAACCACATATTCTTCCGTTTTGTTTTTGAAACCGAAAAACATAATGGGATTGCTGAATTATTGGAGATATTGGGAAGTATTATCAATGGGTTTGCTTTACCATTGAAGGAAGAACACAAGTTGTTTCTTGTCAGGGCGTTGATACCACTTCATAAGCCTAAATCCATACCAATGTATCATCAGCAGATATCTTATTGCATTACTCAGTTTGTGGAGAAAGATTGCAAGCTTGCGGATACGGTTATTAGGGGTTTGTTGAAGTATTGGCCGATTACAAATAGTTCAAAAGAAGTGATGTTCCTGAGCGAGCTTGAGGAAGTTTTGGAAGCAACTCAGCCTCCCGAGTTTCAAAGATGTATGGTACCTTTATTTCGCCAGATTGCTCGTTGCTTGAGCAGTTCACACTTTCAGGTATCTTTCTTGGCTACTAAGAACCATGTTTAAATTATTGCTATTGCTATATAGTCTTTTATTAAAATTGGAAATCCTTTAATTTCTGACAAGATTTACATTTTGACACGAGTGCCGTTTAGCTCTAAAACTGTCATTAGTTTTTTTTCTCTGTTTAAAGAAAGTTTCAACTATATAAGCTTGTGTTGAGATGCCTTAGTTTTCTATGTCGATTTACATATTAATGACTGTGAAGGTTGATAAGGATACTTTTAACTCTAAAATTGTCAATGGGTTCTCCTGCTTTATAGAAAGTTTCAAGAGCAATATTAAACTACACAGATACTGCGTGTACACTAGTTTTCTTGATTATTATATTTTGATAATTATTTGTGATATTTGATTCGAAGAATTCAGTAACGTTATAATTAAGGATACCTGAATGACGAGAAAGCAGAGGAATCTTGTAGATCTGAAAGAACCATTCTAATCTGTAATGATTATAGGCAGTATAACAAGAAAACATCCCCTAGAACTTTGTAATTGTTACGCTTATTAAACATCCCCTAGAAGCTGTGTTTTAGAGATTTTCATTACCTTTTGTCCCCTGCAAGTCTTTTTTACTCAAGCTACCTAGTTTCCCATGATATTTGACATCCATAGCTACTCTAAAAGGAAGTTGTTTAGTTAGCATTTGCCTTTGGGAAAATATGATAGAGAAGGATATTACTTAGTGCAGTGTCGGTTTTAACGCAATATTTAAAAGTGATTATTTATGTAAGCAAGACGAATCATGTAGATTTGAATTATTAGCATATGTGTATTGTATTTATTATAACGGGTGGCAAGTAAGTTAAATATAAAAGCTTTCTAAAATGTAATGAGGTTCCAACCTCTTAGGAGATTAACCATTTATCATTCGTGCGTTCTGTCTATATGGCGGCGGACCTTAAAACAGTAACAAAAAGTGTTTCTGTTAAAAATATTTGAGATTCTAGTGACGGTCTGACGGATATAAATTTGCCACAGCATTTATGTCGATATTGCATGGCTTAAACTCTCAAACGTATTTGCTTTGCCAAATCTAAATATACTATCTTCTTTAGATGATGCATATTGCTGATATTAGAGATTGCTTGGATTTGTCTTATTCATGTATCTAACTCTACTTTCAGTTTACATCTACATGTGCGCATGACGTTTCAGACATAAGGATAGACAAAACATAATCTAAGTTATGCAAAGTATGACGTTCCGGACACAAGGATAGACAAAACATAAGCTAAGTTATACAATTGTGTACAACGTTTCAGACACGAGGATAGACAAAACATAATCTAAGTTATACGATTGTGTATGATGTTTCAAACATAAGGACAGAAAAAACGCAATCTAAGTTATACGATTGGTGTACAATGTTTCAGACATATGGATAGACATAACATAATCTAAGTTATATGATTCTGTATGATGTTTTTAGACCTAATGATAGATAAAACCTAATCTAAGTTATATAGTTTTGTATGACGTTTCAGACACTAGGATAAGTTAAACGATTATGTATGAGGAGGTTTCAGACATATAGATAGGAAAAACATAATCTTAGTTATACAAGTGTGTGTGACGTTTGAGATAAAAGTACAGGCAAAACATAATCTTACTTCAGGAACAGAATGAATCTCTTTACTTTAATAGTCATAAGTTGAAGTTTATATAATATGTTAATACTTTTGGGCAACACACCAGCATTCTTATCGATTGATCCTTTCTATAAAAGGAACTTTATTTAGTTCTAATGGAAGATCCAGGAAAAGAACGTGCTGCAACTTTGGTGTAGAGGTTCATTTTGCTCATACATTCAGTAACATTGCCAAAACGTAACAAAGGTCCAATCTTTTTGGACGTTAAACCTGTTTCCATGTGTGGGATCTGTTTATGTGGTCAAATACTTATAAATAACAGCAAACATACCTTTTTTGTCAATAAGTTGAGATTATAACCATATCATGAAAACGCAGGTGGCAGAAAGAGCATTGTTTCTATGGAACAACGATCATATTGAAAACCTAATCAGACAGAACCGTAAAGTGATATTACCAATCATATATCCAGCATTGGAAAGAAACACAAAGACTCATTGGAACCAAGCTGTACACAGTTTGACTTTCAATGTCAGAAAAATATTTTCTGACGCAGACCCACAGCTCTTTGAAGAATGCTCGAAAAAGTTCAAAGAAGATGACTTGAGAAAAGACGAAATCAAAACCAAACGAGAAGCCATATGGAAACGCCTTGAAGATGTGGCGGCTCAGCGCGCCAATGACGGTTATGAACCAATGGTCATATCTCAGCAGGTAATTGCGACTCATGTTACATCTGGCTAGAACACGAGCCTTTAGAAAAATCTGTCATTGGGTTCCTGTTGCTACTTTAGGTTGATTTGATACACGTGACAAAGGAAACAAATTTGTTCTACTGGTTAAGGAAATGGTGATGGTGAGAGTGGTATGATTATAATGTGCGAGTTCGTGTAAATACAATTTGGTCCGTTTGACATTGTTTGTTTTTAGGTAATGAGCGTAAAATGGCACGCCTTGCTGTGGGTGATTGTAAACGCCGCATTTTGTTTTCATATCTATAAAGCTTTGGTCTTTTGTTATTGTTAATTTAATTGCAGACTTCACAAAAAGCACATAAGGCCGCAATCCACTCACCGTCACGTCAGCTTTTTAACCAACTCACCCAAACTCCCCACAGGGGTAATAGCACTCACCAAAACTTACTACAACTCACCTTTTATATCTATTTTTTTATTATTTAAACAAACCTCACTCACAAAAAACACTCAATAATAAACCTAACCAAAAAAATAAAATCACTCGGGCCCACAACATTACAACTCACCCATAGTGAGTTTGCCCCCTGTTTTTTTGCTTGATGGGAGTAAGTCGCGCGCGACATATATGGGAGGGAATGGAGACCTACGAGCGAGTATAAAACCCACGAGTGAGAATCATCCTACTCCCACCAGCCTAAGATACTTAGAATTTTGTATTTGTTTTTGCTAGTCACCACTTAACAGTGTTAAATCATATATGATATTGGTTTCTATGATATTAGTATCATATATGATAATTTTTGAAAACGTGAAAAAAAAATGATTTTTTTTTGTCAAAAGTGTATCATATAGCATATATATAGAAAGATAATTAAATGTTTTTCGTAACGGTATGTTTTTTTTCGCATAACGATTAACGGTTTAAAAGATATTGATGTTTGAAAAAAGATGGTGAAAGTATATTTTGTGTTTAATCTTATCCATTGGATTAAAATGAATATGAAAGTTGGAGATTGGTCCCTTAGTATCCAAATAAAATTTAGTATACAAATGAACTTAAATCTTATAGTTTAACCACAACCTAGAAATAACGATTTAAATCGTGTTAGTTTGGTTACCTATGTTTTAGACTTTTAGGTATATTCTTCTTATAGTTTTCTTTATAACATAAGAGAGGTGATTTGTACACTTCTTTAATTGATTGACACACTTAAAAAATAATGTGTCTTGATATATATATACCTTTATACGATGTCTACTCATGTTCATTTTACAAGGGTATTAAAGTCAATACGCAATAAATTTGAGTGTGCCAATCAATTAAAGGAATGTGCAAATCACCTCCCATAACATAAATCATGCATGTTCATTTATGTTCATCAAAATCCAATTATCCCGTTTGTTAATGGTCGTTTATGTTCATTCGTTTAGTGTTTTAATAAACGAACATCAACAACCTTAATTATTTTCTTAACAAATGAACACGAATAACAAAATTCATCCGTTTAAGAGAACACATGTGTTTAAATTGAACGATAAAAAAAATAAAATAAAAAGAAATACTATGATCGTCCGTTTTGTTTACAACTTCTACTTAAACATAACTTTTAAAGCTACGTTTAGCAACACTCTTAAAAAACTAAAATTATATAATTATGAGATAGAAGTTCTAAATCTAACATCATGATATCTAAAAGTAAACACGAAACTAAAAATTACTGTTCTTTTTCCAATTTTTTATTTTTGAAAGTCAATCAAAATAAAAAAGATGAGCAAATAAAATTTTATAGTCTAAAGGTTTGGTCAACTTTTGTGAGATAGACCATAAAATATCATAAAATAAGATGAGAGAAGCATCATTTTTTTATGTTATTTCAAGAAAAATAAATAAGTATATATGTAAGATATAAATGCTACATTTAAGAGAAAACACTATTATAGAGAAAATGAATGAAAATTTAAGTTCACCTATTAAAAGAAGTTGTTTCTAGTAGTGTAGTACTATTGAAGTCAAAGAGCTTATGTCATTATTTTTCATATAATTTTTTATATATGTTTTATACACATATTTTTTACATACATTTTTATATATGTATTTACACAATTTTATACAAACATATATAACGATGTGTATAAAATCATGTGAATAAAAAAGAATGTATAACAACGTGTGTCTAAGATGCGTATGCAACCATGTACAAGTCGGAATAACATTTGAATATACGTGAGTTTCAGTGCCAATAAAAAGTAACTGTATTAAATCGGTAAAATTATGAAAATACGTGACTTTTTTTTAATCATTTTTACCCTAAATATATGTGAGACATAATGTTACATTTAATATATAAAAACTATAAAGAGAGGATAGAAGAAAACGGATGAACATTTAAGTTAACTTAGTATAGAATTTATTTGTAATACTACTAAAGTCAAAGAGCTTGTGTCATTAGTTTTCATTGATCGTATATAAACGTTGGAGAATTTCATCCTTATGACAAAGCACAACTAGCTTCCTCTTCGATCTTGATCATCAATACATCTAAGTTTTTTTTTCAGTCATCAAAACCCAATGGATAAAATGTCGCACTCAGAAAACAACATTCAGTCACGCATCCTGAATTGTTTTGCCTTTATAACCTTTGGAACTTGTTATTATGGAAAATTATGTCGTTTTTATCACCCAAACCCTGAAGAAGTCGCGGTATATAATATATCTTTCACTTCGATATTTTTTCGCGCGCCTTTAAATTTCAAATATTTAATAAAAATACAATGAATACCATGATTTGAGTATGGATAAAAATTTCTTGCAATACATGGTTCTTTAAATCTTTTATTCTATATATTTAACATTAATTCCTATATTTGTTTGTCACGTGAAGGCGATTCGTCGAAGAGGAATGTCGCATGAGTCTCCAGCCGTATGCAAGGTATGTATAACTTATTAGATATACACACTTTATAGATTTAGGACTTATATAGATTTTGATAAATTTGTGAATTTTTGTTAATACAAGTGTTTAGGTTTTCACTTTCTACACTTTATCTATGTTTTGATATACAACTAAATTAAATTAACTTAAAAAGTGGTAAATTTAAATGAAAGGTTTAATGAACCATAAAATATGATATAGATTAAACGAATGATTATACTTTATTTTTCTGGTACATGTCACATGTATGATTTTAATATGAATGTTATCTTTAGTAAATATTTAGTTGGTCGGCTATATCAATATTTGTGAATAATTACATTAACAATTTCTCAATTACAGCTCGATCGTTGGATTAATTAAGATTTTGTTAGATAGATTACTCAAATGTTATAAAGGTTTGTGTCAATTTATTTATGGATTACAGTATAAAATAATATATTTTTAAAGGTGAGATTTATATAAAACATTTCATCAAACAACGAAAAATCTATTTACACCTTTTTTCTTTAAAAACATATTTTTTAAGCAATAAATACCCGAACTACCGAAAATACTCTATCGCGACAAAAAAAATCTTAATTTTCTTATTGTTTAGTAAATGAGTACTTTGATATATATATATATATATATATTTGCGTTCAAATGCGTTACACCTTAAAATGAGTTATAATAGGTACTAATTACAAACTGACATGTGTCCTTTCTATTTTAAAGAAAATACTTGTTAATTTTAAATTTAAAAGAAAAAATTAAATGTCAAATAAATTAAAAGGCTATATTAGGCATTTAACAGTTCTTAGTAAATGACTTATAAAAATGGTAGCTGTCATTTTCTCTTCATCCCCATCCCAATTTTCTATAGATTAAAAACACTTTTATCAGTTTATCAAGAACTAGTGAACCACTAAAGAATTGTAAGTATAATTGTAACAGCGCACCAATCAACGCCTATAAATCACACTATTTTTTCATTTTATCAATCTATATCATAAAAAACTTTACTCCCTTTTTGATATTCTAATCAACAGACTTGCTATCATTATAGATTAACAAAGAAGTAGTACATGAACAAGTGACAATTACATTGGCGTGTAATATAATGGTGTTTGTATCGTCGCCTATTAGTTTTCACTTTGCGTGAAGTCGTTGTGAACTTATTTACGTTTTAAGATCTGAACTCACTAACTCGGTATTGTAGCAAAACTTCTATAAATCTAGGATTATATTATCTTTTGTATCATTTTATTATTGTTTATTAGAGGTCCTGGCTTTATGTTTTATGATCACTTGTACAAAAGTAATCTTAAGGTACCACTGAAAGTAATAAAGTAACCTTTTTTTATCAACTCACTATTAGTAGTTTAATATGAAATGGATCGTATTTAAAAGAAATTTTGATAGAAATATCGTGTACTACGTAATTGTACAAACTTGTATAACAGTGGGTAACATAATAAACGTTATTCTTCCAAAGATGAAAAGTCATCCCAATTGAAATTCGATCAAAAAACAAACCTTCATCGGATCCAGGTTAGAAGTCAAAACTGATAAGATGAAAAGTCATACTAAAACATATCTCCATTAGATTTGGGTCACTGTAAAACTAATGTGTCACCAAAGATATTAGTGTGTCATACTAGGTGTATAAAAAAATCAATTGTATGTGTCATGTATCAACAAAATTTAATGCGTCACGATATATGTGTCAAGAAATTTTGGATTGATACTAAAAATGTGCCACTATAAATATATAAAGAAATTTAGTGTATCACACTATCGAACGTGTAAAAAAATAGATATGTCAATATATATAAATTTTATGTCATTATAACCAAACTTAATGTGTCATAAAATATAAGAAAACTTTCTAACAATATAATTTTTTACGTATCCATCATCTTATGAGTATGTACCAATAGAGTGAAATGTATTATTTGGTTAAGACAATGTGTATCATACAATCAATAAAATAGTATAATGTGTTTTATTATAAAATAAATTACATAGTTGTAGTAGTTTTATAATTTTAAACAAAACAATAATAGAGAATTTTAAAATGACAAAAATTAGTATTTTGCCAAAAATAATAAGCATAACGTACAAAACATTTGAACGTGTGTGTGTTTACACAAGAAGTGCCATAATATTCAAGTTTATTACAACCATGCCATCATTTAATTAAAACTTAATTTTGATTATGATCATTGATCCAACGATCAATAAGTGTACCTATTATAATATATATTAAGAGTGTATACCACGATAGCGCCACCCTATATATATATATATATATATATATATATATATATACATAACGATTTTTCAGTGTTGAAATTTTCGTAAAAATCACACATAATTCGTAAAATCACTTTTGATTTTTGTTTCTAATTTTTACTTAAATAAATAACTTTTATTATTATTTATATTATAATAGAAGTCAAACGAGTAACAAGTTACGCCACCAGCATTTTCTAATTATAAATTAATTTTTTTAAATATCACATTTCTGGATTTAGATGTCATAATACTATTGTTCATAACTCGCTGGACTCTGCTAACTACCGCTTTAAGTTTAAGCAAAATAAAGTTGTCAAACACAAAATCTAAAAATCATCATGTGTAATTTTATAAATCACATGTGTTTTATAAAATAATGAGTTAATGACAAGATTATTTTTGTCATCTAGTAGATGACCATTTTCATACACTTTCGACGATTTTTTGGTGTTAAATTTCCGCCCAAAAAAGTACGTGTGATTTGTGAAATCACTTATCATTTGTTGTTTTAAAACTCATGTGTAATTTCATAAATCACACGTGATTTTAAAATTTACATGTAATATTTAAAGTACCAACACGTGATTTCATAAATCCTATAAATCATATGTGATTTTACAAATTCACGTGTAAGTTTAAAAAAAATAAATCACATGCGATTTTACAAATTCACGCGTAATTTTTGAAGTAACACATTGCATGTGATTTTTCGAACCACTTGTGATTTTTGTTGTGCGAAAAAGTTAACAAAAAATTCGTCGAAAATATATAAAAAAAATTATCTTTAGAAACATAATTTAATTTTTGTCGCGGTTATATAATTACTTTTGCGTAAATATTCACCGTTTAAGAGATATTTTAATTTTTAAAAATATGACCAAGTGAGGTTTTTAATTAAGTTTAGAAAAATAATTAATTTAAATAATTCGATGAAAATATGATGGATGATTGTAATTTTTTGAAAAAATGTCTTTTATGAAACTTTTGTCATTTAATCTTCAAAAGCTCTCTTATATGACACTTGAAATAAAATTAAATGGCTTTAAGCTAGATCCGCCCCTGACTAGGGGTGTAAACGAGCCGAGACAACTCGTGAGTTACTCGAGATCAACTCGTAAACTACTCGAAATTGATTCGATCTAAATGAGTCGAGCTCGAGCTACTCGAGTATATATTCAAGTCGAGTTCGAGCTCCAATATACTCGGCTCGAGAAGCTCGCGAGCCTTATCAAGCTTCTTTTGTTACTCTTTTATATATAGATAAATCGAGTCGAGTCGAGCTTGATATGCCGAGTATTTATCGAGTTCGAGCATGACAAGTGAAAATAATCGAGCTCGAGTTTTATATGACGAGCCGAATTCGAGCTTGAAATATAAAGCTCGGTCGAGCTCGAGCCGAATTTCGAGCTCGAGTTTTTGTATTCGAGTCGAGCTCGAGCTTGACAGAACTCGGCTCGTTTACACCCCTACCCCTGACAATGGAACCCCAAAGGCTTGACATGCTACAGTAGTATGCGAAAAGGCTCATTTTATTCAAGAGAAGCAAATTTCGTTAGTTGTTAAGTAATCTAGTTTAGATGTTGAAGTATGTTTCTGATACTATATATACATACAGCCGAGTGTAAACATTAGTTTGATCATTATACGCGATGATGCAGTTTTTCATTAGAGGGGTTTGCAAGTTTGGTGAATCATGCCGGTTTTCACACTCGTTGCCGGTTGTACCAAATCTGCAGCTGCATTTCAATACTCTCGGCCTTCCTCGACGTTCGGTAATTACTTTCTTTATAAGCTTGTTTGTAATTCTTCTGAACTACTAGTATGAAAATACACAGTACACATCGGGTCTTTGAGTATTGTCTTAGACCTGAAACTACTAGATTCGGGAACGTATTTTAGTAAACTTGGACCTAAAAATCTATGTTTTATTTGAATATCTAGTGCAATGCAGTTGATGATATGATGGGGATATTATTTTCTTAAACAGGATGCGAATACATGCGCTTTCTATATGTGTAATGGTGTATGCGGCTTTGGAGTGGCATGCAAATTTGATCATCCGGAACCCGTGAATCAACAGCCGCTTCAATGGTATGGTTCATATGCTGCTGATGAACTTGCAGAGCATCAACATGAAGCATACAGAAATAGCTATGGATTGAATGGGGAAGAGAATCAGTGGCCAGAGCCAGCTAATTTCTATTATCCGGGTGCTGAATCCATAGAGTATGACATCGGATATCCAGAAGATATAGATGATTGGAACGGGAATGGGAGTTCATACGTCCAACAGCCTGAGCCTATTTATTATCCACCTGTTGAATATAATGGAGTTAACGGGAATGGGAGCCCGTACTACGTCCAGCAGCCTGAACCAGCTATTTATTATCCACCTGTTGACTATAATGGAGTTACCAATGGTCAGTACGGGAATGGGAATCAGGCGAGAACCGATGTTGTAATGGAGCCTGTAACTCTCAGTGACGTTGGCTTGCCGTTGAGGCCTGTAAGTATTCAATCTTTTTAGCTTTTGAGTAGTGAACTTGGTTTTAAGAGAAATTCATATCTAAGATAGTGTATGTTTCACAGGGGAAAAGGGTTTGCCTTCATTATCAGAGATCCGGAGTATGTAAATATGGTAGTCGATGTAAGTTTGACCATCCAGTCGCGCTTTCTTCAAATGACGAAGGGTCTGTTTCCGGTAGCAAAACCGCCAACGCACCAGAGTAACTATTGTGTTGTCGAGGAATCGAATAAGTTGCAAATCATGTTGGAGCCTTGTGCTAAAAATAATGGTTCTGTTTTAGACATGTCTTTTAGAAATATGGGATGTTTGTTTGTTTTAATTTGCTAGACATCTTTTTTCTTCAAATTTCGTTTATAATCCTTCAGGTAGCCTTGTTATTTTCTATTCCCGATTCAATCCCTCATGTTTTTCTCATTCACCGATAGGCTCATTAAAGTTTATTGTGTTCAAGTTCGTTTATTTAATTTTAGCGCAACAAATAAACGAACATTATCGCTTAAACGAAATTTTTTTCTTGTTCGTGTTGTTTATTAATAAATAAGGTCTTTCATGTTCATTTATTACACTAATCGACAATAAACGAACGACTTAGGCTATGTTTGGCAGAAATATAGCAGTAACAGAGAGCAGTAGCTGTGGGCAGTAGCTAGCCGTGCACATTTTGGGATTTTATCGTAACCGGTTACTACCCTACCCTACCCGGTTTTTTGGTCAAACCCGGTCAAACCGGGTATACCTAATAACCGGTTAGGGTCGGGTTGTGTTTTGAGGGTAAAAAACCCCAACCGGTACTACCCGTTTAGGGTAGGGTTCAAACCGGGTAGGGTTCAAACCGGGTAGGGTAGGGTTAACCATATATAAACCGATTTTTTCTTCTTTTTTTCTTAAAAAACCGGGTTCTACCCGGGTTTTCTATACTCGGTTCCATACCCGGTTTCGTATTACCCGCTTTGTACCCGGTTTTATGCTCGAAAAGTATAACCGGTTACTACCCGACGGTTAAATCAATACCCTACTCGGTTATGGTAAATAACCGGTTATGACAGGGTCCGGGTTCGGTTTTTCTATCGGGTTCGGTTTCGGTTCCGAGTATTATGTGCACGGCTAGCAGTAGCTGTGAGCTGCGGCTGTGAGCAGTAGCTGTATTTTTTAATAAAGACGTTTGGTAACATAGTTGTATTTGTAAATATACTATGTAAAACATCTTCTTAATGCTCAATGCTCTCAAATGCTACTTTAATGAGCATTGGAAAATGAGCATTCCGGAAAAATAGCCACCACTCTTAAAAAACTTGCCAAACGAACATTAAATTTCACAACGCTCGATACTCGCCGCTCCTAAATGCTTCTAAAAGCTCTTCACCAAACACAACCTAAATGAACATTAAATTTACCAAAATATACACGATATTGTGTGTATAAATATCGTTTTATCTAAGTAAGACTATTTTAAAATTATATGATAGATAAAACATACAAACTTATATGATGATAGATAAACGAATGATCGAGCGTTCACGAACATTAATGAACAGATAAGAACTTTGTTTATGTTTGTTCATTTAATAAATAAACGAACTTTTTATCAAACAGTTCATGATTTACCAGTTCGTTTACAGTCTTAGCAACATATAGGTGTTAGAATCAGTTTAAAACCAAATCGAATCGGCAAAAAACGTCTTGACTCGATAATCGAACAAAGGAAAAAAGCGAACTAACAACCAAACCGAGTAAAAACTATAAAAACCAAAACCGAACCGAATAAAGTCGGTACGACTTGGTTCGGCTCGATTTTAATCGGTTTTTTTAGTCGGCTCTTGGGTGGGTCTTTTCTAGGGGTGTAAAACGAGCCGAGTACTACTAAGCTTGAGCTCGATTCGAATACTAAATCTCTAGTCGAAACTCGACTTAAGCTCGATTATTTCCACATTTCATACTCAAACTTTATAAATATTTGGTATACGAAGCTCGACTCGACTCAATTTATGTATATATAAAAGTAAAAGTATAATTTAATTAGGGCTCGGTAAAACTCGTGAACTTCACGAATCAAGTACTATGAAACTCAAACTCGACTTAAAAATATACTCAAATAGCTTACGAGTCAATCTCGACGAGCTGTCTCGTCTCGTTTACTAACTCTTAAAAGTTAGAGTTGGAGAATAATAGGAGGGTTAAAAATAAATAAAAGAGAGGCTATTTCTTCTTCTCCGGTGGATGATCATAATCGGAGAATAATGTCATTATCATCGTGCATCTTCTGCAACATCGTTTCCAAAACTAGTTCTACTACTACTACACTCCTTCACACTGTTAGTTTATCTCATCCTGTGACTTTTAAAAAAAAAATAAAAATAAATTAATATCTTGTTATTTAAGTTAAATTAATTAATTAATTTGGTGGTACAGGATGACAAGGTTGTTGCTTTTCAGGACATCAATCCTTCCGCTTTTAGGTTCCTTTCTTTTCATTTCATTTATTTTTTTATTTTCTTTTTATATCCCCTGTGTTTTTTAAATCAAATACCATGTTACTTACTTATTATTTACATACTTACTAGGAGAAAACAAACGCTGCGCCCGCTATCCTTTTTTGTATTGCAAAGCCAGTTCTATACACAATTAAATTAGATATCAAATTATAGATGATCACTCCATGTCTATAATATAAAGACTGATCATTTATAATTCCTACTTAGGAGGTGTTTCTAATTAGATTATCTATTTATTTCATTTTCAAAATAGAGATTAAGCTAAAATGAGTCTTTGGATAATAAAAAAGAAAAGTGATTATTTGCGTTTACAAGCTTCTCGAGTTTTGAAAAAGTAAGTGAGGAGTTACTTATTTCATTTTCAAAATGGAGATAAGCTAAATTGAGTTTATTTTACTCATTTTACTTATCAATAATCTGACTTGCCAAACACTAAAAAAATTCATAATCTGATTATTGCGATTTCAAACAACATAATCAAATCCAAACACTATTTTCCAAAACCACGTTTTCAAATTGTTGATGATCTGATTATTCATTTTCAAAATGCATAATCAATTATCGATAAGCAATCCAAACACCCCCTTAACCGTAGATGAGGGAGGTTCAGGTCAACTTTCGCCTACAGTCACAAGTTTTGGCTGATCTTGACATCATCATTCCTTTACATGCATAAGCCTTCCATTATTTTTTTGAAGGGAGTGTTTGTTTCGGCTTATATTTGGGCTTATGAGCTAATCTCATTTCGGCTTATATTTCATAAGCTCCAATTTTCTAGCTTATCTTGAGACTTATGGGCTTATATAAGTTTATCATATCGTAATAAACTTATATAAGCCCACAAGTCTCGAAATAAGCCGGAAAATTGAGGCTTATGTAATATAAGCCGAAAGTAAATAAGCTCACAGGCCCCACATATAAGCCCAAACAAACACCCCCGAAAAGCAAACACAAATTCTTTTTTGGGGTAACCATGGTTTCCGACCTTTTGGCCGACTAATCCACGGGTTTGAATCCAGCGCCACACAGACCCTTTGAGGAGGTTGGCGTGGCCACTTCAAGGTTTTTACACCCAACAGGAATTGAACTTGAGACCTCCCACATTTTAGAGTGATATCCACAAGCCCTTTTCCCGCTAGGCCACCTTGAGTGGATATAAACCTTCCATTCTTTTTCTATAAGATACCCAAAAGGCCAAAACTAGTCTTATTATTATAGTAGTATATGCTATCTAATTCTACATCTTGGTCAGAATCATAAGTCCATAATACTTCTACTGCTACCAACTCCGGAATTTTCAAATCCAACCATCACCAACAGCAACAATATTCAATCTCTCCAGAGCAGGGTATGAAAAGGTGGGATGTAGACTGATCATACCCCTACCCTTGGGTAAACGAGAGGGTTAGGAGATGATATGCACCACTAGGGACCACTTAAGGTCCGTTAATGGATTGACTAAGGACTTACACGAGTTGAGATGGAGAGAAAGAACAACTCACAGCTTGATATCAGTTTAATATGAACGTTCCACACTTAGGCTAAGCTAAACGGCTTGTCTCATTTATAAGCTAAGTGTAGAACCCACTACAAAAAGCTAGACATTATAAACCATCGACCAATCCCATACTTGGCCGATGTGGGATTGTAACAATACCCCACCCTTTGAAGAACCAACGTCCTCGTTGGTTGTTGGAACTTTGAACGGTTGGGTTGTCTCTCATACCAATTGATATGCACCACTAGGGACCACTTAAGGTCCGTTAATAGATTGACCAAGGATTACACGAGTTGAGATAGAGAGAAAGAGTGCGATAGAGCACCCAAAAAAAATTAGCATACATGATAATGCAAGGAAACTTGGCCGACGAGGATAAGAAAGAAAATGACACATGGCAAGAGAAGCTGTGTAACCATTAAACACATAAAGAACAGAAACCAGTCAATAGACAAAAATCAACATAAACAGTAGCTCAACAGGTTATAAAAGTGCCCTCTGTTTAAACAAGTCTCTTTGCTTGCATTCTCTCTAGTCTAACAATATCCATGCTGATTGACCCAATAGTTCTGATTATGTCATAAATTGACCGAATGGATGGATACTTTTTGATGATAGGCATTACTTGGTCATTCCTGTGGACCACATTGCCACCGTCAAGGACCTTCAACGGAGGACACAAGACCATTCTTTGGGTATTACTCGTTATCTACTTCATAAAGTTGTCGAGTCAATTTTCAACTTTTCTTGCTTAGTAGTTGATTCCAATTATCTTGATCTCCAGTCAGTCATATGCTAGATGTGGGGCAAATGCTGCTAACAAGAGATGCACCTAATTCTACTCATTACAGGTAACAGTTTCATGTCTGCTTTACTTTGAGACGCTGGATGTCTGGACAATCACGGCATTTCATCAAACCTAGCTAAATGTCTGAATGTCAACACTTTGTCTATTTGCTGTCTAAAAGCTTATAGGTTTTGTTTAAGCTGAAAGTGAAGGACAGACATGTTTTCAAACTTATTGATCTAATCAGACAAATCAATAATTTGCTATTTTTTATTTATTTAAACCAGATTTGGTTTTCATCAGCCTCCCTTCAACAGCATAAACCATCTCCATTTGCACTGCTTGGCGCTTCCATTTTCACCCAGGTCTGCACATCTTGTTTCATCTTCATACGATATTCTTTACCTTTTTTTTGCTGCTTCTCATGGTTAATACATCCAAAACAAACAACTCTACAAACAACCAGTTTAATCTTTCAAAAAATAATTCAGGTGGAAAAGGGTGAAGTACTCATCTTTGGGACCGCTAGGTGGATTTATTGAAGCCCGGAAACTGTTGGAAAGATTGAAGCCATAAACTCCCTGTCAGTAGCAATTTATTCGAAGGTCCTTCACCCGCTAATTATCATATGTATGGATTATCTTATCTATCTATTGGCCATAATGCATACAAATGCCTCCTCTGAAAGGATCATTGCCATAGACCATAGTACATACAGATGTGTACCATATAAATTATTTGAATTGATTTGCATGCCTCCATTGAAAGGATCGTGGCCATAATACATACAGTGCTTCAATCAAACTGTAAACTTAGTTACATACCTTTGTTAATCTGTCAATACTTGCATTCAAGTTATTTCACACGGGCATGCAGTTAATATGATGAGTCTCGCATGGTTAGAAGTTTAATATATTGGTCCCTATAAGGCGCCTATAGCGACTGATACTTTATGCAAGGAAGTTGACTGCTGTTTCATTTTGAGTATCACGGGCAATGTCCTAAGTTTACATAAACAAACACTCAGTTAGTGGCCTAATTATAAGTGAAAATTTTACTAGACAAAGTTGAAAACGGTCAATCACATCACATGGGAGATCGTAGCTAAACATAAAATCATAAATGCACTTCTTGAATATTAGTTGTACTTCCATTCTCTAATGTCAGTTTGATTCTAGTGGAACTTGGTCTCTTAACCTTAGTTGAAGATACACTTGCTCTCCCTTTCTCAAAGAACCTTCAGTCCACACGCAGGGGGGGTGAAACTTTTGGTGTAGGCTTATTTATTTTCCCTTGTTTTTTACTAATCAGTATGCACATGACGCGTAGGATTCAAACTCAGATCCTACAGATCCATTTAATTAAGCAAAACTGGCTGGGTGATCCTAACATATATGGGTGCTATGATACTTTTGTTCTACTTTCTTCGCCGCAATCCAGTCCATGCCCTAACATCAACCTTTGTGTTATAGGCGAATTACAGAATAAAAGTCCATTAATCATGTTAATCGTGATAATTAGACATTATCTTTATTTTAGTCAGTGGCATGTAACCATTTCCAGTACGCTGTGGCCTACTCCCATGGCCAGCGTCAAAGTTTTTTTTCTGTCGGAACTTTGATTTTTTAAGAGATCAAGTATGGATTTTCACCATATGTGCAGGTAGGCTTGTGTCCATTTGGCTCTAATACCATAAAGTATCACATGTATAGATAGTGCGTGTTGCATTTAAGGATAGCTCATGCACGTGTTAGTGCTGTACTGCTTGCACTTCATTTATAGTTAGCTTCTTTGATGTTAACACGAATGGGTTACCATACAGGGGGTGTACACATCCTAGTTTTTGTTCCTCGTTACATTGCTTCTTTTCTGGTCATGAAAACGTGATCATCTTCCCTTTAGGAACTTTTGTTTGCATTCATACAGGTATTTTATGTGGTTACTTTGGCCGTAGCAATTCTTGCCTTGCATTTTGTGGCAGGGTTGTGTTCTTCCAGCTCTAATGCCACCTAGCATCACACGCATGTTCTGTATTTTTACCCAATTACAGCTCATACCGATATTTCTCAAAGTGTTGGTCCTTTATATTTCTGGGAAAACTTTAATTACTAAATGAGAATATGAGATATAGTAGAATATGTATTGCATATCCTTAAAGGTTTACATGCGCACTGTAGTTCTCCTAGTGTATGGGTCGTGTTCAATATTAAAACTAGATGCAGAATCCCCCTTTTTGGTCATAGTATTTGCAGGTTATAACAGTGGTGTAGCACTTTAAAATTAACTCTAAACAGGTGAATACCAAATAGAATAATTAGATGCAAACATATTCTTCCGTTTTGTTTTGAAACTGAACAACATAATGGGATTGCTGAATTGTTGGAGATATTGGGAAGTAAGTATTATAAATGCATACCGATGTATCATCAACAGATATCTTATTGCATTACTCAGTTTGTGGAGGAAGATTGCAAGCTTGCGGATACGGTTATTAGATTTTCTTGAAGTATTGGTCGATTACAAATCGTTCGAAAGAAGTGATGTTCCTGAGTGAGTTTGAGGATGTTTTGGAAGCAACTCAGCCTCCTGAGTTTCAAAGATGTATGGTGCCTTTATTTTACCAGATTGCTCATTGCTTGAGTGGTTCACACTTTCAGGTATCTTTCTTGACCACTAAAGAACCATGTTTAAATTATTACTATTGCTATATAGTCTTTCATTATAATTGAAATTCTATAATTTCTGATGAGATTTACATTTTGACATGGGTGCCGTTTAGCTCTAACACTGTCATTAGGTTTTTCTTTTGGTTTAAAGGAAGTTTCAACTATATAAACATGTGTTGAGCTGCCTTAGTTTCAGATAATGATTCAAATTTTAATGACTGTTAATGTTGATAAGGATACTTTTAGCCATGAAACTGTCATTGGGTTCTCTTCGTTTAAAGAAAGTTTCAAGAGCAATATCAAACTAAACCGGTAGTGCTTAAACATTAGTTTTCTTGATTATTGTATCCTGATGATTATGTGTGATATTTTATTCGAAGAATTTAGTAACGTTTTAATTAAGGGTACCTTAATAATGAGTAAGCAGAGGAATCATGTAGATCCGAAAGAACCATTTCAGTCTGTAATGACTACGATTGGTAAGCAGTATAACAAGATAGTTTTAACGTTAGAACTTTGTGATAGGAATTGTTATGCTTATTAAACATCCTAGAAGCCGCGGTTTGTCGATTTCCCTTATTCCTTTTGTCCCCTGCTAGTCTTTTTAATTAAGCTAACTTGTTTTCCTAGATATTTGACTTGCATAGCTACTCTAAAATGAAGTTGTATAGTTAGCATTTGTCTTTGGGGGAAATATATAGAATGAATGTTACTTAGTGCAGTGTGAGTTTAAACAAAGTGCTTACAAGTGATTATACTTTTTGAGTAAGCAAGAGGAATCATGTAGGGGTGGATCATTAGTATATGTCTATTGTATCGATTTTAATGGGTAGGCAAGTAAGTTATGTAGTCTAGAAACGAACTTGTTGCAACTTTTGTGTACCTGAGGGGAATACTAAATACAAGAAATGGAGCTTTTTTGTTGTTTTATCTAATTTTACCAAAAATGTAATAAGATTTCAATTTCTTCGGACATTTATCGTTTATCATTCGTGGGTTCTGTCTATATGGCGACGCACCTTTAAATTGCAACAAAAAGTGCCTTTCTGTTAAAAAATCTGAGGTGACGGCTATTAATTTGCAACAGCATTTATGTCGATTTTGCATGAATTAAACTCTCAAAAGTATTTGCTTTGCCAAACCAAAAAATGATATATATTGAGAAAGTAAAATCAGAGAGAATATGAAACTGTGTAGAAATTGGCATTGATTAATGAAAGTGTTAGTACAAAAGAGTATAAATACTACTCCTAACTACGTTACATCAAGGAACTCTAAGCTAACCTATTTGTAACTAACTAGCTTACACAAAGTGTTGCTACTGTTACATTCAACTAAAGCTATCCATGCTGTTATCCATCATGATTCTCATCTTGTGTAAGCTTCTGGCTTGTGCTCTTTGCAAACTGCATATGGAGTGTTTGGCATCGTCTTCATGTATGCCATTAATATCTTCATTTGATGATGCCTATTGCTGATATTAAGGATTGCTAGGATTTGTCTTGTCTTTGTCAAACACTAACTAAGTTTCAGTTTACATCTACTTGTGTGTATGACGTTTCAGACATAAGGATAGAAAAAACATAATCTAAGTTATAAAATTGTGTTTGACGTTTCAGTCGCAAGGAGATAAAAAAATAATCTAAGTTATACAATTATGTACGATATTTCAAACATAAGGATAGACAAAACATAATCTAAGTTATACGATTGTGTATGACGTTTCAGACATAAAGATAGACAAAACATAATCTAAGTTATACAATTTTGTATGACGTTTCAGATATATGGATAGACAAACCATAATCTAAGTGTGTATGACATTTCAGACATATGGAAAGACAAAATATAATCTAAGTTATACAATTGTATGACGTTTCAGACATAATGATACACAAATCGTAATCTAAGTTATACAATTGTGTATGACGTTTCAGACATAAGGATAAGTAATAGTGTAATACGGCTGTGCATGACGTTTCAGACATAAAGATAGGAAAAACATAATCTAAGTTATACAAATGTGTGTGACATTTGAGATATAAGTATAGACAAAACATAATCTAAGTTATACGATTGTGTATGACGTTTCAGACATAATGATAGACGAAACCTAATCTAAGTTATACAATTGTGTATGATGTTTCAGACATAAGGATAAGTAAAACGACTGTGTATGACGTTTCAGACATAAAGATAGGAAAAACATAATCTAAGTTGTACGATTGTGTATGACGTTTCAGACATAATGATAGACAAAACCTAACCTAAGTTATACAATTGTGTATGATGTTTCAGACATAAGGATAAGTGATACGACTGTGTATCACGTGTCTGACATAAAGATAGGAAAATCTAAATTATACGATTGTGTATGACGTTTCAGACATAATGAATTAATGATAGACAAAACCTAACCTAAGTTATACAATTGTGTATGATGTTTCAGACATAAGGATAAGTAAAACGACTGTGTATGACGTTTCAGACTAAAAGATAGGAAAAACATAATCTAAGTTGTACGATTGTGTATGACGTTTCAGACATAATGATAGACAAAACCTAACCTAAGTTATACAGTTGTGTATGATGTTTCAGACATAAGGATAAGTGATACGACTGTGTATCACGTGTCTGACATAAAGATAGGAAAATCTAAATTATACGATTGTGTATGACGTTTCAGACATAATGAATTAGTGATAGACAAAACCTAACCTAAGTTATACAATTGTGTATGATGTTTCAGACATAAGGATAAGTAAAACGACTGTGTATGACGTTTCAGACATAAAGATAGGAAAAACATAATCTAAGTTGTACGATTGTGTATGACGTTTCAGACATAATGATAGACAAAACCTAACCTAAGTTATACAATTGTGTATGATGTTTCAGACATAAGGATAAGTGATACGACTGTGTATCACGTGTCTGACATAAAGATAGGAAAATCTAAATTATACGATTGTGTATGACGTTTCAGACATAATGAATTAATGATAGACAAAACCTAACCTAAGTTATACAATTGTGTATGATGTTTCAGACATAAGGATAACTAAAACGACTGTGTATGACGTTTCAGACATAAAGATAGGAAAAACATAATCTAAGTTGTACGATTGTGTATGACGTTTCAGACATAATGATAGACAAAACCTAACCTAAGTTATACAATTGTGTATGATGTTTCAGTCATAAGGATAAGTGATACGACTGTGTATCACGTGTCTGACATAAAGATAGGAAAATCTAAATTATACGATTGTGTATGACGTTTCAGACATAATGAATTAATGATAGACAAAACCTAACCTAAGTTATACAATTGTGTATGATGTTTCAGACATAAGGATAAGTAAAACGACTGTGTATGACGTTTCAGACATAAAGATAGGAAAAACATAATCTAAGTTATATGATTGTGTATGACGTTTCAGACATAATGGTAGACAAAACCTAACCTAAGTTATACAATTGTGTATGATCTTTCAGACATAAGGATAAGTAATATGACTGTATGACGTTTTAGACATAAAGATAGGAAAAACATAATCTAAGTTATACAAGTGTGTGTGGCATTTGAGATATAAGGATAGACAAAACGTAATCTAATACTTAGTATGAAAAAGAGATCCATTGAAGCTTGCAGGAACAGAAAGAATCTCTTTACTTTAATAGTCATAAGCTGAAGTTTGAATAATATGTATAATACTTTTGAGCAACACATCAGCATTATTATCAGTTGATCCTTTCTAAAATAGGAAATTTATTTAGTTCTAATGGAAGATCCTAAAAAAGAACGTGCTGCAACTTTGGTGTAGAGCTTAATTTTGCTCATTTATTCAGTTACTTTGCCAACATGTAAGAAAGGTCCAATCTTTTTGGACACTAGACATTTTCATTTGTGGGATCCGTTTATATGGTGAAATACTTGTAAATAACAGCAAAAGCATCTTTTTTTGTCAGTAAGCTGAGATTATAACCATATCTTGAAAATGCAGGTGGTAGACAGAGCATTGTTTCTATGGAACAACGATCATATTGAAAACCTAATCAGACAGAACCGTAAAGTGATAAAACCTAATCAGACAGAACCGTAAAGTGATATTACCAATCATATATCCAGCATTGGAAAGAAACACAAAGACACATTGGAACCAAGCTGTACACAGTTTGACTTTCAATGTCAGAAAAATATTTTCTGATGCAGACCCACAGCTCTTTGAAGAATGCTCAAAAAAGTTCAAAGAAGATGACTTGAGAAAAGACGAAATCAAAACCAAACGAGAAGCCATATGGAAACGCCTTGAAGATGTGGTGGCTCAGCGCTCCAAATGATGGTTATGAACCAATGGTCATATCTCAGCAGGTAATTGCGACATGTTACATCTGGCTAGAACACGTGCCTTTAGAAAAATTTGTCATTGGGTTCCTGTTGCTACCGTAGTTGACTTGATACACGTGGCAAAGGAAACAAATTTGTTCTACTGGCTAAGGAAATGGCGATTTGGTCCGATTGACATTGTTTGTTTTTAGGTAATGAGGGGAAAATGGCACACCATGCTGCGGCTGATTCTGAACGCCGCATTTTATTACATATCTATAAAGCTTTGATCTTTTGTTAATTTGATTGTATCCTTCTTCACTAAAAGCACATAAGATATTAGTAATATCATTTTTTAACGCCGCTAGTAACCTTCTTTTAATTTTTTGTTAAATTAAGCACTTTTTATTTTGAATACATATATACACATTGCTAATATGCGGTATTTCAATCTATTTTTTGAAGAGTAAACTACATTTTTGGGCCTCGTGTTTCTCGGGTCTTTCACTTTCAATCCATTTTTCAATAAGTTACGAATCTTCTTCAAAGTCTGATGACTCATAACACTTTAGGTCCATTAACTTTTTTGGAAAAATGGATTGAAAGTGAAAGTCCCGGCAAATCACAAAGGACAAAAAATGCAGCTTACTCTTTTTTTTAACTATCACCATTCACCAGTAATAATAAATTAAATCGTGTTGGTTTGGTTACGTATCTTTTTGATATATATTTTTCAAAGTTTTGTTTATAATGCAGGCCTGTAAAATATGAAGTACAACCGAATCGTGTACTTTGTAAATTTTGCAGCAAACAAAATTTGCTATTTTTGTAAAATTTACTAATTTGGGATATATTTTTAGAAATCCATTAATCGGTTGCACATCTAATAATAGATTGCTTACCTCCTGCATTTAAACTCTTTTTGACTGTATTGATCTACTATCAATTATGGATGTTTTACTTTTTGAACATAAAACTGTCATCGAACATAAATGTTCAGTGAATCAATTATAAATAGTTTGTTATAAAGTCTAGTTATTTATCAAGCAAACATGGACAATATTTTACGTGCTTTTATTTAACTGAACGAATATGAACAAAATTATGTCTTATCATTTATGCTCGTTTATATCCGATTATGTGTTCTTTTACGGTCGTTTATGCTCATGTATTGATTAATTTGTATGTCGTATCTTTTTATTATACAATTGTACTGGTTTACATTATAAGGAACAACACTTGTAAAACAAAAGAGAACTTATACTTTTACAATTTTTCTGTTTATTTTTTAAGCTTATTTATGTTCATTAATTTAGTGTCTTATTGAACGAAAATCAACAGCCTTAATTATTACTTTTATTAATCGAACATGAACAAAATAGTTCACTCATTTAAAAGATCACCTCTGCTTATTTGTCTAGTAAAAAATAAACGATTGAAAACAAAAGAAGCTGTTTTTATATTAGTTCGTTTTGTTCACAAGCCTTCTACTTAAACTTAACACCTAAGGCTAAATTTAGCAAGAGCTTTAAAAAAATTAAAATTATAGAATAACAAGGTAAAAGTTTGCAATCTAACATCCTGGAAACTAAAAGTAATTCGCCGTGAAGAATTAATAGTATATAACATATGAAGATCTTTTATCCATACCGAATCCTAAAAGTAAACATGAAGCTAAAAAATGTTGTTTTTTTTCCTTTTTATTTTTATTCTTCAAAGTCATTTAAAATAGAAAAACAAGTAATTAAAACTTTTTACTCTACAAAGTTGGCCAATTTTGGTGAGATAAACTACAACTTGTGATATAGACCATAAGCTAAGATGAAAGCAGTATTAGTTTGTGTTTTTATCTTGTTTTCTTTAAATGATAAATATATATGTGAGACATTAATGTTATATTTAATATAATATAATATTATAGATAAAAACAGAAGAAATTGAATGAAAAATTAAATGCACCTAAGAATTTGTTTGTAGTTAAAGAGCTTTTGTCATCATTTTTTATACACATTTTTATGAACCTTTTATACACATTTTTATATACATTATTTTTTACATACTTTTATACAACTTTTTTTTTATAAAAACATATATAACACCATGTATAAAACCATGCATAAAAACGTACATAAAAATGTATGTATAAAACGTGTATAAACCCGTGTATAAAACATGCATTAAATGGGTTTGTAAAAACGTGTATTAGAATGTGTGACTAAAAATGTGTATTAAAATGTTTGCATAAAAATGGTATTAAAATGTTTATATAAAAATATGTATTAAAACGTGTATTAAAATATATATATAATTTAAATTAATTAGAAAGAAATGTTTTTATGAAAACCAAATTTTTAGTTAACTAAAAATGGTTGTTAGTATAAAGGGCTAACATTACAAACACTGGTTGGTTAAATGAACTAATGTTACCACATGATGATTGGACTTAACTAAAAATATATAACGTGTTTCAAGCCAGAACAAAATTTAAAAGTACGCAAGTTTTCGTATTAATGAAAGAGTAAATGTTTTAAGTATGTAAATTTTTGAAAGTACGTGACTATTTAATAGCTTTTAACCTAAATATATATGTGAGACACAAATGTACATTATGTAAAACAATATTATATAGGGAATTGAAGAAAATAAATAAAAATTTAAGTTTATTTATGTATAACATATGTTTGTAGTATTATTAAAGTCAAAGAGATTGTGTCATCATTTTTCATTATGGTAATATAAATGTAAGAAAGCTTCATCCGTATAACAAATCACACCTAGCTGCTTTCTCCAACCTTGATCACCAATACATCAATTTTTTCTTTAGTTTTGAGTAATCGAAACCCAATGGATAACATGTCGTTAGGAAACAACATTCAATCATGCAGCGTTAATTGTATAAACTTCATAACTCTAGGAACATGTTATTTTGGAAAATTTTGTCGTAATTATCATCCAGACCCAGAAGAGCTTGCGGTAGATAATATATCTCCTACTTTGATCACTATCTTTACGCGCGCTTTCAAATTTTAAATATATGATAACAACACTATGAATAGTTGAATAATATGGTTTGATATGAATACAATTTTCTTAAGATACATGTTTTTTTAGATATTTTTTATTGTAGGTAGGATCATCATTAATATATGTCATTCTTTTTTCATATGAAGGTCATCCGTCAGAGAGGAATATCGCAGGCGTCTCGAACCACATGCAAGGTATATATATATATATATATATATATATATATATATATATATATATATATATATAAATATATATATATATATATATATATATATATATATATATATATATATATATATATATATATATATATATATATATATATATATATATATATAAATAAATAAAAAAATTATTTTTAAAACCAAATAAATGTAATATTTACTTTTAAAATATACATGTATGAGAAAAGTTATTTTGCATCCTTGTTTTTTTTTTAAACCAAAGGACAAATCCCCACTCTTCATTTATTTTTGATTTAATGGTGGAAATTAACCTAAGATTTTAAAAAAACACTGAGGGGTCATTTTTGCCAAAATGTCCAAAAGTTAAAAAAATAGGTGGAGGTACCAAAGTTGTAAATATGACGGAGTAATGATTTATCACTAGTGATATTTCACTAGCGAAAATCAATGAAATATCACTGTTGATAAAACAAATGAAATATCACTAGTGATGTTTCATTGATTTATCTCTAATGATATTTCATTATTTTTATCAGTAACGAAATATCACTTGTGATAACCGCTTTTCGTTATATTTACAAATTAGTCCTTCCGCCGCTTTTTTGCAAATTTTGGACATTTTGGCAAAAATGGCCCATTCGTGTTTTTTTAATCTTATATATTGAATGGCTAAGATTTGTCCTTTAAATTCCAACAAAAAACAAGTTTCCAAAATAACCGGACTCATACATGTATTTTTATCATGTTAGTTCATTAGATAGACGTACAAAGATTATTATTATCTAAGTTCACTAGGTACATGTAGCTTAGGACCATGCACATTTATTTTTTTCGTCCGTATCATAACTATCTTTTGTTAGATAGTGTGAAAATACATACGCACTCTTGATATCGCTCATTATATCCAGATTTATAACCAATTAAATAATTAGTAAACGTTTAACTTAAATATAACAATAAAAAAATATATATGTATTGTTAAAAATAAAAAAATATTTCTGACAATTCTATTCATTTTATTGATTCTAAAAACAACCTCTATATTAATCTTGCGCTTAAATGGTAGATAAGATAAAAACAATAAATAAAGCCCATACTTTTACAGTAATAAATGTTACATCAACAAAGATGAACCGTGCATGTGTAGAACTTGCTCCATATTATTAGAAGATTCTAAATTGCTACTCTCTTAGTCTTATTTAATTATTTAGGTTTTTGAATGTTCTATTCAATGTTTTTAAATCCGGGTTGACTGTTGACTCAGTTCCGATAAAAAACAGGTTATTTTAACTCAGGTTTCATATTTTCGAAAACCAGCTAGACCCGTCGGGTTTGGAGTGACCCGGGTCAACCTAATTCTCGAGACCCGACCGGGTTTCGATTTTTTAAGTTTTTTTTTAAAAAATAATATATAAATTTTAAATATTTGAGATGAAATTTTATTTTTACATATTATATTAGTTGGTAAACAATTTATAACTTCAATATACACAATTTTTTTTATGATTTTTATATATAATTTTTGCTAATTACTAAAAATATAAAAAAAATTATTTTTTTTAGAAAATCGGGTTAACCTGGGTTGACCCGGTTCGACCCAGGTTGACCCAGACCTGATAACTCGACCGAATCGATTCAAAAACCGAATTTTAAAACATTGGTTCTCTTATAATTGTCCCACTAATAAAAATAGACGAGGAAGTCTAATCAATTTAGTATATTCTTTGTTTGAAATTATTATTACAAAATTTAAAGAAAATTTTAATTAATTAGTTAAAAATAAAAATAAAATTATGATTATGTCAAAAAGTAAGAAAAACCTCAGTAATAAATGCATTTTTCTTAAATTACGTGTTTGTTTTGAGGACAATATTATATATAGGGGTGTAATCGAGTCGGGCCGAGCCTTAGCTCAACAAGGCTTGAGCACGGCTCGAAACATAAATGATTGGCTCAAGCTCGGCTCGATAGTTCGTCGAGCTTTAACTGTTACGGCTTGATCTCGGCTCGATTAGAATTCGAGCAAAGCTTGAAAAGCTCGAAACTATATATATGAAACAAATACATCACTAAAGCTTACAAACCACCACAAATTTTATGTTTGTAATAAACTATAATAACGACTATCAATAAATTATTAAAATTATTCTAAAGTTATTCTTTATAATAATGATAATATTCAAATCACGTTTGCTTACTTATATACAAATATATTTATGTTAACGTTCGAAAATCTCGATAAAGGCTTGAGTCGAGTTATCAAAAGCTCGAGCTCAACTCATTATATGTTTTGAGCCATGTTATTGGGCTTGAGCTCGATAAAATCTCAGCTCGATCAAGTCGAGCTTGAACTCAAGCACGAATTGCTTGATAAAAACTCGGCTCATTTTTACCTCTAATTATTATTAAACTTTAAAGTAGATTATGTTGCTTATGAGTGATGTTATGTTGTTGGATTCTCATAAAAGAAGAGGCCAAGAATGGGAATTTGAAAAAGTAGTATGCGAGGAGCTCTATATTTTTTTAGAGGGAAGGTGTGGTGGCGAGATATCTTCAGCGAAGCTGAGGTGGCTGTTCGTCGTCTCTCACTGACGCTCGTCGTCACACCGATCATCCTTCGTCGTTTCGTCTCGTCGGGCGATTCGTCGATTAATTGACAAAGTAAACGACAAAAACAATTTTGTTTCTTTTTCTTTTGATTTTTGTTCGTGATTGATTTTGTGTGTGTGTTTTTGTGTTTGTGTTTTTATCTGTGTGTTGTAGGGAAAGAAGAAGATACGAATAAGGTAAGGTGGTGTTTTTTTATAAAAATTATATTTCACTTTATGCCCTTATGGCTTGTTATTTGTTAAATTTTGGTCTAAATATACAAATTTGATTAAAAAGTGTGTTTTATAAAGATAAGTTGAATTTTTAATTTTATGTTATATTTTATTTTAGTGAAAATTTTATTTGGTGTTAAAAATTAGAAAATAAAAATAAAATTATGGGTAGTGCTTTAAATAAAGAAGTTGGGGGTGTGTCATGAGTGAATATGTATTTTTGTGTGTTGTGTTGAAATAAAGTGACGATGAAGTGGTACCCGTAGGTCTTAACAAAGAGGCTTTGCCTTTACACCACACCCTTCCCTTTTAAAACTGATTTTTTTTTTATATATATACAAAAAGACTCATTTTATTCAAGAGAGCAAAATTTAGTTAATTCTTAAGTAATCTAGTATAGATTTTGAACTATGATTATGCACTACAATAAATAGTTAACTTTTATTCATTTTTCATATTAAGGGTACACTTTTAAATGTTGAAAATATTAAATTACAAGCTTTTTTATTACGTGGAGAAATGTTGCGTGTATAGTATATCTACATTTGCAAATATGTACAAAATAATTTTTTTTTATTTTACAGAAAAAAAAATGTGTAAAAAATTGGTAACTTCCACATATATAAATGTGAGAAAAAATAATATATAAATATATCCGTACAAATTATATATATATGTCCACACTCGTAAAAGTAACAAATTCATACTAACACCTAATATACTCCACACTTGTAGGTGCATAGAAATTTTAAACAACACACTCGTAAAAGTAACAAATTCATACTAACACCTAATATACTCCACACTTGTAGGTGCATAGAAATTTTAAACAACACACTCGTAAAAGTAACAAATTCATACTAACACCTAATATACTCCACACTTGTAGGTGCATAGAAATTTTAAACAACACACTCGTAAAAGTAACAAATTCATACTAACACCTAATATACTCCACACTTGTAGGTGCATAGAAATTTTAAACAACCTAAAATACATGAATTTTTTAAACATGCATTAACAAGTTTGTATCTAAATAAAAGTTAAATTTGTAAAAAAATTGAATCAAAATAAAAATGACTATACTAAAATTGAAAAAAATTAAAATTAATAAAAATATATTAAAATAAATGTTGAATTAAAGAGTATAAAATTTTAAAAATTATAGTAAAATTAGATTATGAAAAGATTTACATTGATAAAAAGATATTTTAATTCAAAAATTACAAGAGTTTTTTAATAGTTTGTTACAAATGATTTGTTATAAAACAAGATAAATGAATGAGATTAATTTAATGAAATATGATATAATGGCTTAAATCTCACCCTATTATCTTAATCTTTGGTTTCTAGTTAGTTTTGGGATGAGTTTTACACATTTGAAAGTGTGAACATTGTAATTATGTTTGTTTTTGGTTTTTGGTTTTTGTTCTTTTTGTTTGTAGTCTAAGTCACTTGGTATGTCAAGGGCTTGGTAGGAGTTCAAGCGTTGCTTGAAGTTAATGTGGTTCTTAGCGATATTCTATTGTATTTATTGTTTTTGTGATTAATATATCTTTACTGGGTAACCTTTTAAAACCCCCCATCCCCACCAAAAAAAAAATAAAAAAAATTGTAATTATTTTTACACATGTGTATAGACTGTATATACATGATAAAATTATGCTTTTACCTATTAGAAAATTGTATTTGTTTTTTACACATGTAAATGTATAAATAAAAATAAGTATGTAGAATTGTATACAAGCCTGTATAAATAAAAATACAGACCTTCAGTGTAAAAATAAGTATGTAGAATTGTAGTGATGATACTATACAACCGCCTGTAAACATTAGTTTGATCGTTATGCATGATGATGCAGTTTTTCTTGACTGGGGTTTGCAAGTATGGTGAATCATGCTGGTTTTCACACTCACTACCGGCTATACCAGATCCGCGGCTGCATTTAAATGCTCTCGGCCTACCGAAACGTTTGGTAATTACTTTCTTTATAAGCTTGTTTCTAATTCTTCTTTCACTTTTTTGTTTTTTACCACGTACTTTTGAATATCTAGTGTAACGAGTTAATGACAGGATAACTTTTTTTTAAAAACAGGGCGTGAATACATGCTCTTTCTATATGCGTAATGGTGTATGCGGCTTTGGATTAGCCTGCAAATATGATCATCCCGAACCTGAACCTGTTAACCAGTATTTGCTTGACGGGTATGCTTCATATGTTGCTGAGAAACATGAAGAGCGTCAAGATGAAGCAGATGGAGATGGGTATGGATGGAATAGGGAAGAGAATCTGTGGCCAGCAGAGACTAATTTTTATTATCCCAGTGCTGAGTCTAGTGAGTATAATCAAATCCGATATCAAGGAGTTATTGAGGGTTGGAATGGGAATGGGAGCCCGTACGTCCAGCAGCCTGAGCCTATTTATTATTATCCACCTGTTGAATATAATGGAGTTACCAATGGTCCGAACTTGAATTGGAATCAGGCGAGAACCGATGTTATGGAGCCTGTAACTCTTAGTGACGTTGGCTTGCCGCTGAGGCCTGTAAGTATTCATTTTTTTTAGCTTTTGAGTAGTGAACTTAGTTTTGCATGTTTTATGTTAATCCATGTATTCCTTGTATGCATTAGTTTTTAGTATGCAATAGATGAAGAAGCTAAGATAGTGCCTGTTTCACGGTTTATTTTCACAGGGAAAAAGAGTTTGCCGTCATTATGCGAGATTGGGACTATGTACCTATGGTCGTCGATGCAAGTTTGACCATCCCCAAGCGCTTTCTTCAAATGCAGAAGGGTCTGCCGAGCCTGCTTCCTGCAGTGAAACTCCCAACGCACAAGAGTAAATATTGTGTTATCGAGGAATAAGTTGCAACCCATGCTGGAGCTTTGTGTTAAATAGTTCTGTTTTAGACATGTCTTTAAGACATGGGATGTTTGTTTGTTTTGCTAGACACCTTTTTACTTTAAATTTCGTTTCCAATCCTTGTCCGTATGTTATGCTGTCACATATGAACTTATCTTAAGAGCAGTTTGTTTTCCTAGTTAATAAATCTCTCAGATACAATTCTCTCGTAAAAGCGTTACAGGTACATTGGTAGTATTCTGGTAAGTTATTCGGCGCATCTCTCTGAAATGAAATATTAACAGAGATCAAAAGGAGAAGATAAAAGTCTAGATATACCCTTGTTTTGCACACACTGACCTCTTGACAGGTCTAGTCAACAACCTGCTTTGCCGTGCCGGTGTGATCCACTTTTTATTTCTACATTCTCTGTGGTTGCTCATATAAATCTCACCTGATCTGCTTTTAAAAAAGAACCCATTAACTTATGATCTTTGGAAACTTTACCACATAATTTATACTTTTCTCTTTTCTTGATAAGCTAGCAGTTGGTGTCGAAATATTGTTCTAAACTGGTCTGAGTCGGTTAGAAAACATGCATCCAGCCAGCACTATGTTTGTAAATCATACCCGTTGCATCTTGCTTGTCTTCGCTAGATTGCTAAGTAAAGTCTTCCCCTCAAAGAAGAGATATATCTAGTTAATCTGGATTCACTATGATATTAAAACATACGTATATTGGTAAGTATTTGTGAATTTGGACCCTACAAGCTAAGGCGAATGAAACTTCTCTAGTAGGAGGGTTTTCTTCTTCGAGCCTTCACTCCTGACCGAAAAAACCTTAGCCCTTGTACTCCTAATTACTAGTCGTAGTTTTCGTTCTTCTGTGTGTTCATATCCCGTATATCAAGGACACCCTGATACGGGCCGTTTGAGTTAACATCAACTAGGTATATCATATTTCTACTTGGATTTTTAAATATGGCACATGCATCTTATTTCTATTAGCTTAGAACACGTAGTAGATAGATCCGGCCTGCATATATATAAGACCTGTATATATCATGATTCATGTCAGGGTCTCACATAATGATGTAAGAACTCCTATTTCTTGATCAAGTGATTGAGAAGCGTGACTTAAGTGATTGAGAAGCGTGACTTAAGAGGGCTCTTCTTATAAGGTGAGCAGTACGTCATTGTTCGTACAAGGATTCAGTGGTTAAAATTAGTGGGTTGCTGTCCATTGCTAGCATTGATATTGCGTGGTTGAGGATGATTATGCATTAATAGTGCGTATCCATGTCAAACAGAACTAGTTAAAGGAAGAAAATATGGAAATTTTGTATTAGTTAAATATATTTAATTATACTCGCGAAAGTAAATAGTTACCGTTTGAGGTTCAAAATGTTTTATCAAAGATATTTGGATATTAAACTTTTTGTAACATCTTTCATATTCATCTCATTCAATATTGATATTAAATTCTTATTTTACACTTTAAGGTATTTTAATCTTTTCACTTCTAGAATATTTATACCTTTCAACTTAATAATACTTTGATAGAAACACATAATTTCCATCATCAATCTCGCTTCTGTTAGTTTCTCTCTCCATAATCGTCGTTTCTTCCCGTTCCGTTACTTTCTCTCTTTATAACCACTTCATCACAATCAATCATTAATGGTCGATAAGGTAATCATCAAATTAGTTTAACTTAATTTTTTCTATTTGTTTAACCTTTTCTCTTCAATTAGTCTTATCTATATGTTTAAGCTTATATTTTCTCAAAGTATTATAAGCTTCTGAATTAGCTAATAAGCTTATGAATTATTTAATCAGGTCAATTAGTTGATATTTGATGTATTTTAAGCTGAGCTAGTATAAAAAAATAAAAAATAAAAACGTTATAAAAACACCTATAAAACCCTAATGGCACCGTCATTCAATTCCATCCTCAATCTTTGATTTACTACCTTCTCCTATTCATATGATTAAGAAACCTGTAGTCTTGTGGATATCACTCCGTTGATTGTCCTTAATGAACGAGCTTTCTTATTCATTAGTAATGTTGGAACCATAGGGATCTCTGATTCGTGGATTGGATCTGTGTTTTCCTTGCTGTAGGGATCGTTTTCGCTCTTGTTGGACCTCCATTCACTTTATAACCTTCATTTATAGAGGACAATTCGGTTGGTTAGGTTCTTTGTGGGTGTTTCGCCGTAGTTAAGGAAATTGGTTTGATCCTCGGATTCAATCAATTTGGCTTAATATTCAACATTCATATACGTACTTTATCTCCTTGATCGTTGTCTTCTTATTCAATTTTATCGAGGATCGACGAGGTCCTTAAGAGTGGGTTAATCAATACAATTTAGGGTTTGCTCAGACGTTTTTGTTCTTTTCCTTTTTGTCTAAGTTTTTTCACTTTTGAGATGGGTAACTTTCATTCTAAAGAAGATGATTTAGCCAAGATATCTACATCTATTTTCGTTTCGAAGTTCCCTGGATCCTTTTCGGCTAAGGATTTATTTCACACTTGCAAGGTGTATGGTCATGTGGTAGATTCCTTTATTCCAAGTAAGAAATCGGTAGGAGGGAAAAGATTTGGGTTCGTCTGATTCGTAACTGTTTTCAACGTGGAACGTTTGGTCAGTAACTTGTGCATGATTTGGGTAGGTCGTCTTAAACTGCATGCTAACGTATCAAGATTTCAGCGACCTCCTGTGAAGACTAATACTCAACATAACAAAACCGAGGTCAAGCACAAGAGTCATTCTGGGAACTTTCCCCGTACTCCTGAGGGACATAGGCCTAATGTTAGTTCGTATGCCAATGTCTTAAAGGGTCATAAAGAGAAGGAACTGGAATCATCCCCGACTATAGTGTTAGACGATGATTGTCTCAATAAGTCGGACTTGTCCTTATCGCTTATTGGCAGGGTAAAAGATATTGACACGTTCAATAACATTTCTAGTGTTATTCTTAATGAAGGCTTTGCTGACATTTCCATTCGTTATCTGAGAGAATTATGGATTTTGGTGGGTTTTTCTAACAGCAAATCGAGAGACGCTTTTAAGGATAATATAGGGATTGCATCCTGGTTTTCGACACTTCAACACGTAACGTTGGACTTTTCCAATACTGGTAGAATTGCGTGGGTCGAAGTTGAAGGGGTCCCCCTTAAATTGTGGTCAGGCACCATGTTCCAAAGAATTGCTTATAAATGGGGAAACCTCTTGGAATTCGAAGACACAGTTGACGAGTGCTTTTATTCGAAACGTATATGTATTTCCACTAAGTTACAATCAAATATCTTTGAATCTTTTAAGATTATTTTTTGAGGAAAAACGTATTGTGTTAGGGCAAAAGAAGTCCCGAGGTGCTTTTATTCGAAAATATTAACGTTTGAGGTTGAAAATGTTTTATCAAAAATATTTGGATATTAAACTTTTTGTAAGATACGGAGTATTAAAGTATTCATCCTCATATTTCATCTTCACCTCATTCGATGATGATATTAAATCCCCATTTTAAACTGTGAGGTATTTTAATTTTTTCACCTTTAAAATAACTATACTAATAAGTGTGTAAACACTTATCCTTTTGCCACTAAAATCAAGGAAAAATAAGACCTAAATCATGTGTTTTATATTGTAAATGTCGGAATTACGCGTGGTTTTGTGTTTTTGTGTGACAAATGATCAAAAGAAGAGAAAACACGGGATTTCACGGTCAAATATTGAAGAAAAGTCCAAAAAGAGACGAAGACAAAGTTAAAAGACCAAAAGTGTGCACAAGTTCACGAAAACTGACTAAACCGACACGGTTTTGAAGAAAAGATCAACAAAGCCATTTTCAAGCTCGTTTTAGTGGATTTAATCATTTACGAAGATTTTGGGCCTTGTGTGTCCCACTTTTGCTTAATGGGCCCACAAGCCCATTTAAGGAATGATTAACCTAAACTAAATGGATCAATGTTATTCAAATGGCCTAAGCCCATTTGATAACTAACTATTTTTGGGACGTATTGAAAGATATTGGGCCAAAGCCCAATTACACCAAACAAATGAAACAAACGGATGTGTTTATTCATTTTTCACTTGGTCAACTCTCATCACCAGTCAACTCACAACTCTCAAACGTTAAACCCATTTACACCTCACACGTGTATCCACCTTTTACTCCCACTTATCCCACACAAATAAATAATAACTTTTACCCCACACCCCACTTATCATTCGATACAAACGAAGTAATTTTCTCTCACCCACCACTTCTTCTTCTCCCCAAAACTCGCAGCCTCAACAAACCCTACTTTTTTACCTTCAAAAATGACACACCCAAAATTGGGGGTTTTACCCAATTCGTGTGATTCACACGGATTGGGATTAAATCCCCATGAAAAATGGATCATGCACCCACTTGTGGTCCTCTCCCATCATCCAACGTGGCCAAATCCTTTGATTTAATTGGTTATGACACGTTCCACACACCAAATCCCCCAATAAGATTAAGCCACCTCATCCACCAACTAGCACAACAAACACATCAAGTGCCATGCTGGCAATCCTAGTGATGCAAGGGTGTTTTTCGACCGCAAGATCAAGAATTTGAAGAGAGAGAAGAAGAAAGAAGGATTGGACGGCTGTGATTTAATGCTTACAATAGAAGCTATCAAGAGGATTTCCAAGGGGTTTTCCTATAAAAACCCCTTCATATCTGTAATTTTTGGGTGCTTTTCCTTTATTTTAATTTTTTATTTCTGAAAAAATAGAATTAGGGTTAATTGTATTTTCTTGTTTAAAAGTATTGTAATCGAAGTTTGATAATTAATGAAATTTCAGTTTTAATTAATTTGTGTCTCGTCTGATTTTATTTACAATTTATTTTGATTTTATTTTTGATGAAATGATTATTAAAGTAATATGAAAAGTTAATTCTCTTTCCCCACTGGAAAGATAAAAAAAAATAAAAAAAATATACATTATTGGTTACTGTTCCGAGAGACGATGGTGATGATGGATATCGGGTAAAAAGGTGGTGTTGGTTAGTTTGGTTTCGGTTCATAAGGTGGCTCAGCGCCAACCTTCTACTCAAAGGTTATCATCACGAGGTTTGTCTTTCTTTTAATTTTATTGTTAAGTTTTATGTTACTGTTTTAATTTAGTTTTAATCTGATAAGTTTCGGTTGTGGATATCTGGTTATTTTTGTCTGCTTATTTTTGTTTGGTTCTGTTTTTTTATATACCTGTTGTTTTGTTTTGGAGTAGTTCGAATCTGCTTATCTAGTATTTGTTTAAGTATTTGTAAGTGTTCGTTTGGATTTGCTTATTTTTGGCTGTTATATCTTTTTGATCTTTTTTTTAGTTTTGTTAGTTTAATATATAGTTAAGTGTTATCTCTGCTAGTTTTTTTTGAAGTTTGCTTAAGTTTATTAAAGTGTTCGTTTGGATTTGCTTATTTTTTTTTGTGTTATGCTTTAGTTTTATAGTTGATAGGGATTGCTTATTTTAGATAATACATAACTGCTTATTTGGGTTAATTGCTTTTCAGTTTTCTTTTGCTTATCTATTTGCTTAGCTTATTTGTTATTTTTAAAACTGCTTATTTTGTTTAGATGTTCGTTTTAATTGACTGATTATAGCTTATTTGGATTACTGGTATTGCTGATAATCTAACAGATCCAATTGATCTGTTGGATCTTTTGTAAATCCAAAAATATTAATTAGTTAAAAAAATTGTCACTAGTGGGATTCGAACCCCAGACCTTCCATCTGCTTGTCCTGCGCCTTAACCATCTGCTCTAGACGTATTCTTGTGTTTGTTTTCTTTCAGTTAAATTAATATAGGCTTTAAACTTAACTGGCAGTTTATTTTAATACATATTAAGTTTATTTTAATTAAAAAGTTTTATTTTAATCTATTTACTTTATTCAGTTTATAAAAATATAAAAAGAAAAAAAATATATTTTATTTAAATTTTATAAATTTAATTGTTTTTAAATTTAGTTTAAGTTTTACTTAATACAAATTAGTTTTCAAATTATATAGTTTTGTTTTAAAATAGATTAGATTAAAAAGTTTTTATTTCATTTAAATAGTTTAAAATTTAGTTTATTAAAGTAAATTAGATTTGTTTAATCATTTTAATTAGTTTTTATTTAAAAAGGTTTTAGTTACTTACATTAGATTTTTAAAATAGATTTTTAAAATAGTTTTTAATTATATAATTTTTAGTTTAAAAAATACCAAAAATATTGTTACCAAAAACAAAGTAAGTCTTACGTTAATTGGATATCAAATTCGAGTCGAGTCGAGGAAAAACGATCTTAATTGTTAAATATAGGATTGCAAAACCCTAATTTCAAATGGCGCCGCTGCCGCTTCGCTCGTACGATTGACGATTTTTCGTGAAGACGTTTGGATTTTGGGATCCGTTCGCTTTGAACGTTACGTTTCTTGCACAAAATCAAAAATACAAAAAAAATAAAAAACACAAAAATACAAAAAATTAAAAAATCACAAAAGCAATTTCTTTCCTAAGAATTGCACCAAAAAAATTAAAAAATACAAAAGTAATACTTTTTCCTAAAAGTATTACACCAAAAATATTACGTATTAGTGTTATTTCTTTAGTTCGATTTCTTTCGTTTTTATTGTGAATATATATTTTTCTAAAAAAATACAAAAAGATTTTTTTACTATAGTATATTACGTAGCACAATAATTTACCTACTTTTCAAATAAGCCTTAGTTGGGATTTCATCACCTAACTATTGTAGTCGCATCCATAACAAAAAAAAAGGGCAAAATAGATAAATACTAGTAAGACGTTTGAACTCGACATATACAAACTATAAGGTGGGTATAAGGCGACGCGCTATAAAAGGCCGTCTAAGGAAAAAGGTTTTTAAGTGCTTTGTGCCACCTCGTTTCCCCGCTTGCTTGTGTGTATATTGAGAGGGACGACCGATTATTGGTTTGCCAACTCAATTAGTACTTAAGTATATATTTTTGTAGTTTTTTCATATTGCTCCTCGAGAGGGAAAATCCTTTTCCTCTCAAAGTCGACCGAGGTCACCTACCTCATTCCAAAGTTTTAATTGTATGCACACTCGCGCGCATACATACATACCGATTGGTGTACCAAACTCTTCCAATTCTTCCAAAAAGAAGAAGAAGAAGAAAAACAAAAAGACCGTCATTCAAGCCAATCCCGAGAATCGAGCTTTCGACATAACGATGGCAACGGATAATCGACCAATAATTGAGATTCAAAATGTCCACAACACCGGTTTCACTAAAGTGCATCAAATTAATACGTTTTACAATGGTTTGACTCTAAATGACCAAGACTCACTTAATAGTGCCGCGGGGGGCAATATTCTTGTGAAATCAATGAACGAGGCTTGGGCCATAATTGAAAACAAGGCTAAAGTGCAAACCAAGAGTGTTAGGGCTACTATGGCAAGTGTTAGTACTAGTAATAATGAGGTGACTAATCAAATTAAGGAGCATACTTCAATTGTGAAAAACCTTGCTCTAAAAACCGACGCCCTCACTACACATGTGAATGCCGTGAAAGAAAATTGTGAAACGTGTGAGACTTGTGGTGGACCGCATTCATATTTTAATTGTGACAAGGTTTACAATAATCAACAAGAAGTTTATGCTTATAATAACAATGAAAATGAGCGGACTCATTTCAAACCAAATGTTGATGTTAACCATTTGTCTTACAAGTCTAATAACTATTTGGCTCCCCCGGGTTTTGTAGCACCACAAAGACCACCCCCACCCGCCCAAAATAGGAACCAAGTTCCTCAACGGGGTAATTTTCAAGGAAATTCTAATCAACGGGGTTTTAATCAAAATCAAGGGAATTTTCAAGGGCAAAACCAAGGGTTCAATAACCAAAATCAAGGATTTAATAACCAAGGTTTTCAAAATCAAGGATTTAATCAAGGTTATAATCAATATCAAAACCAAGGTTTTCCTAATCAAGGTTTTAACAATCAAGGTTTTAACAATCAAGGGTATAATCAAATGAACATGCATAATCCTCAAATGGACTTGGTTCTACAAAATTAACCGACCATGAACGAATGGTGAGAGAGATGCAAGAATCGACCGATAAGAAATTTTTGACAATGATTCAAACCTTTCGTCCCAAAGGTGCCCTCCCTTCGAACACCGTGACCAATCCTAGGGCTAATGTTAATGCTATTACTACTAGGAGCGGTAAGACCACCGTAGGACCTTCCTATCCCCCACCTAACCAAGGACCCGAGATACCTTCTTCTTCGACACAACCTCCTTCTTCTTCCACTTGTGACATACCTCCCGTTATGCATTCGTTTACACCTTATGTTCCACCGATACCCAAATTTTCTACCACACCTTCGATTCCCAAACCGGTTCCTTCACCTTCCATTTCTATTCCTCCTCCTCCACCAAAGGATGTGAGTGAGCAATCCACTCCAAAGCCTTCATCTCAACCCAATATACCTTATCCCTCAAGGTTGCGGAAAGAGAAATTGAAGAATAAGGATGATATTCAAGTTTCGATCTTCCTTAAAATGTTCAAACAATTGAATTTTAGTATCACCTTTGCCGAGGCGCTCGCTCACATGCCTAAGTACGCTAAGATGTTTAAGGATCTTTTAAGTGATAAGGAAAAGTTGCTTGATATTTCCAATACCCAATTGAATGAGAATTGTTCCGCGGTTCTTTTGAGAAAATTACCAGTTAAGTTAGGAGATCCCGTTCGATTCCTTATTCCTTGTAATTTTCCGGGTGTTGAGAATTGTATGGCTTTGGCGGATCTCGGAGCGAGTATCAATCTTATGCCATTGTCCGTGTGGAAACAATTATCTTTACCCGAGCTAGTCCCCACTCGTATGACATTAGAATTAGCTAACCGTACGGTTGCTTATCCGGTGGGGATAGCCGAGGATGTTTTTGTAGGAGTCGACAAATTCACTTTTCCCGCCGATTTCGTCGTAGTCGACTATGAAATGGATCCTCGTGTTCCCTTAATTGTGGGACGACCCTTCTTGAGAACCAGGCGTACATTAATTGATGTAGCCGCGGGTGAGCTTATCATGAGGGTCGGGGATGACAAAATCGTTTTTAACATGGGTAAACTTTCCAAACTTCCCGATGAGCCCGAATCCGTGAATTACATCGATGTGCTCGACGAAGCATGCGAAGAACATTTTTACGAGGCTTGTACGAGCGGGATTTCTCCTTTACCTCATGTTGAGACCATAGCTTCTATTGCTCCTTCATTCTCCATTTGGAGAAAGTGACTTTCTTTTACAAGAATTTGAAGCGAGTTTAGGGGATGTGGATCTAAAATATGACGATTCTCTCACCGATTGGGAAGAAGACATTCGTACCATTGAGAGACTTCTCAATGAGGACCATATTTCTCCACCTACTCCTAAGGAAGTTACAAACGATGATCCTACTTTGACTAAACCTTCCATTGACAATTCGCCAGATTTAGAGCTTAAGGATTTACCGTCTCATTTAGAGTACGTTTTCTTAGAGGAGGATAATAAGTTGCCCGTCATTATTGCTAAGGACTTAAAATAAGATGAAAAATCCCGACTTATCGATGTGCTTAAGAATCATAAGAAAACAATTGCTTGGAAAATCTCCGACATTCGCGGAATTGATCCTAATTTTTGTACTCATAAAGTTCTCATGGAAGATGACTTTAAACCCGCAATCCAAAATCAAAGAAGGGTTAATCCAAAAATTCATGAAGTCATTAAGAAAGAAGTTATCAAACTTCTAGATGTCGGAATGATTTACCCTATCTCGGATTCGCCATGGGTTAGTCCCGTCCATTGTGTGCCTAAGAAAGGCGGAATCACCGTTGTTCCCAATGAAAACAACGAGTTGATTCCTACTCGACTCGTAACGGTTTGGCGAGTTTGCATCGACTATCGTAAGATCAACGATGCCACTCGTAAGGATCATTTCCCTCTTCCTTTCATGGATCAAATGCTCGAGCGTTTAGCGGGTAATGATTTCTATTGTTTCTTAGATGGTTTTTCCGGATATTTTCAAATCCCTATCGATCCAAAAGACCAAGAGAAAACCACATTCACTTGTCCCTATGGAACATTTGCTTACAAAAGAATGCCTTTCGGCTTATGCAATGCTCCCGGGACTTTCCAAAGGTGTATGATGGCGATATTTCATGACATGGTTGAAGAAACTATGGAAGTCTTTATGGACGATTTATCGGTCTATGGTGATTCTTTCTCTTCTTGCCTTGCTAATTTAGAACGTATGCTTAAATGGTGTGAAGACACTCGTCTCGTTCTTAATTGGGAAAAATGCCATTTCATGGTAAAAGAAGGCATCGTCCTCGGTCATAAAATTTCCAAAGCCGGTATCGAAGTCGACCGTGCTAAAGTTGATGTCATTGCTAAGTTACCTCCACCTACCACCGTCAAAGGAGTTAGAAGTTTATTAGGCCATGTGGGATTTTATCGACGTTTCATCCAAGATTTCTCGAAAATAGATCGTCTAATGACTCATCTCTTAGAAAAGGATGCTCCTTTCATATTCTCTCAAGAATGTCTCGACTCTTCGAACTTCTTAAAGGTAAATTAACTAAGGCACCGGTCTTAGTCTCTCCAAATTGGGAGTTACCTTTCGAGCTTATGTGCAACGCTAGTGATTTCGCGATAGGAGCGGTTTTAGGTCAACGAGTTAACAAAAATTTCCAACCCATTCATTATGCTAGTAAGACAATGACGGGGGCTCAATTGCATTATACCACTACCGAAGAAGAGCTTTTAGCCGTAGTGTATGCATTTGAGAAATTCCGCCCCTATCTTGTGCTTTCCACCACCATCGTTTACACCGACCATTCCGCCTTGAAATACTTGTTGACCAAGCAAGATGCTAAACCGAGACTCCTTCGTTGGGTTTTGCTCCTACAAGAATTTAAAATCGAAATTCGTGATAAAAAGGAAGCGGAAAACCTAGCCGCGGATCATCTTAGTAGACTTAAAGATCCTTATCAAGGGGAATCTCCAAATCAAGAGATTAATGAATCCTTTCCCCTTGAGACCTTAATGTCTTATAATTCCAATCTTGATGATAACCCATGGTTTACGGACATTGAAAACTATTTGCCGGGTGGTGTTCTTATCGAAGGGTTATCGTCCCAACAAAAGAAAAAATTCTTCAAGGACGTTAAAACGTACTATTGGGACGACCCTTATCTTTTCAAGAAATGTGCGGATTTAATCATTCGTAGATGTTTTGATGGGCCGACGGCTTTACAAATCCTTGAAGCTTGCCATAAAGGACCTACAGGTGGTCACTTTGGTCCTAATTACACCGCTAAAAAAGTTTTCGACTCCGGATTCTATTGGCCCTCCATTTATCATGATGCACATGAAATGGTTAAGCATTGTGATGCTTGCCAAAGACAAGGCAAGAGCACACATAAAGATGAGATGCCTCAAAATTTCATCCAAGAGTGTGAAATCTTTGACGTATGGGGCATCTACTTTATGGGCCCGTTTCCATCATCGAAAGGAAACAAGTACATCCTCGTAGCCGTTGACTACGTATCAAAATGGGTTGAAGCAAAGGCTTTACCTACTAATGATGCGAGGGTGGTTGTTAACTTCTTGAAACAATTGTTTGCTCGATTCGGTGTGTCTCGTGCTATTATTAGTGATCGCGGGACTCATTTTTGCAATGATCAATTTGCACGAGTCATGGCTAAGTATGGTGTCAATCACCGACTTTCCACCGCGTATCATCCTCAAACTAATGGACAAGCCGAGGTTTCTAACCGTGGTCTTAAAAGAATCTTAGAGCGAACCGTGGGAGAGCATCGTGCCTCATGGGCCGATAAATTAGACGATGCTTTGTGGGCTTTCCATACCGCTTATAAGACACCTATAGGTTGTACCCCTTATCGCATTGTGTACGGAAAGGCGTGCCACCTCCCCATTGAGTTAGAGCATAAGGCTTATTGGGCCTTGAAATGGGCTAATTTTGACATAAACAAAGCCGACGATCATAGGAAAATCCAACTCAATGAACTTAATGAACTTAGGAATGAGGCTTATGAAAATTCATTAATCTACAAGGAGAAGACTAAGCTCATTCATGATTCCAAGATTAAAAACCGAGAGTTCCATGTTGGTGATCAAGTTTTACTCTTTAACTCTCGGTTGAAAATCTTTTAGGGTAAACTTAAGAGCCGTTGGTCCGGCCCATTCACCGTGGCCCAAGTCTTCCCTTATGGCACCATTGAGTTATCCCAACCAAATGGGCCCAATTTTAAGGTGAATGGCCAACGGGTTAAGTTGTACTATGGAGAGGACATCTCTCATGAGATGATTCCATCCCTCTCCACATTTCCCTTGAATTAATTCGGGAAATCGAGTCGAGCTAGAGACTCGTGATAAATAAATCAAGCATCGAATAACTAGGTTAGATTTTTACCTTTACCATCCTTTCCACCCTTTTTCACCTTCATCCATTTCCACCAATAAGTGTAGGGGGAGCCAAGTAGGTTGTTTGTGTGTTGTGATGATTGTGCAGGGACATGTGCTTTGATGATCCACTTTTGGTACTTTTGACGCGACCCGTGATCCCGTGTTCCTGTGTACCCGGTTCTATCAAAACTATTGTGATTCATACTTATATATAAATAAAACGAATAAATGTAATCACTTTAGTTGTCCCTTCCTTAGCTAGATTTTAAACAACGTACTCAATGTCCTAAGTGTAGGGGAGTTTATTCTCCCACATGCTTAAACATTGAGGACAATCTTTATATTAAGTGTAGGGGGAATTCTATTGAATTTTAGTGGGCTTTTCCATGAATTTGACCCTATTTAACCGAAAAATTTAAAAAAAAATTCAACGTTTTTCAAATTTTTGATCTATTTTGGCCTAGTAGTATTTTTCATTTATATCTTTCCTTTTATCATCGCATCGTAATAATTTCCATTTCAAAGAATAAAGTCAAAAATAAATAATAAATAAAATGGTTTTTACAAGTTTAGATGTCTTTGATATATTAGGCCCGTCGTGAATATTTTGACTCAACCCGAGTTTACTTATCCAAGTTTACTCTAGCTAGTATCCTTAACCATATGGACCTTAATTAGTTTATTAGGCTAAGCATCCACGAGTCTCATTCCTTGAGATTTTAAACTATGGAGAACGAGAAATGATAGAGTTGATAATAAGTTTAAAGGTTAATTTTTGCTTATATGGTTTTTGTGGCTCTTTCTTCCCGCTTGTATATTTAAATTCCTTAATAAATGAGGATTCTTGCGGTGTAGATTCGATATGTTAACTCTTAGCCAAATCTTTATTCTCCTTGTAATTAAAGCACGAACACATTGAGGGTGCCAGCGTTGTGGACTTCCGACTAAGGTGGCTCATAACCACTAAGTAGGAGGTATTCAGACCATGGGACCGCGGAATTTGGCCTGCTATATATATCATAAATAAAGAAAGAATAAGATTAAAACACGACCTCAAGGAGCCTTAGGGTGTGGGGCATGTAGCACGAACCTTGTCATTAGAGCCTTAGGGTGTATGGCATGGTAAGTGTTGAATAAAAATTGATCAAATAAATCAATTCCCTCGTTTATCGTTCAAGGAGCCTTAGGGTGTGGACAATAGACGGGGAGCATTTTTACATCTTAAAGAGCCTAAGGGTATATGATGTGAACTTGCTAAACTCAACATAAATTCTACATGACTTTGGAGGAAATAATTAATAAGTAGTACTATTCGGCCAAATTTTGGGTCCGGGAATTTATTCTCCAAATCGTGTTAAATTATCCTTGATGTGGGCTTACTTTAGTAACAACGTTTTTGAGGACGAGGTTAGGTTCTGAGTGTCGGGTTTGCACCGTTTGGCCGTCATTTTTGGAATAATAATTATCAAGTAAGTCAAATGAGCCTACGGGTGAATGACAATCAATAAAATATAGAGATACAAAGTAGGAATTGGAGAAAGAGTATTACACAGTTATCTTATATGAGTGGGATTTAACTTGAGGACTTATGGTAAACAATGATCTCGTTTTTAAGCTTGGTATGGGGAACGTGAAACTTGAGGGTGATTTATATTCACGACACCAAAGCCCTAATTAAAGTCTTAGACTTCTTTGCGAGTTTCTTCCATCAAATAAATTCCAAGTTAATAAATTATTATAACTTTTGTTTCCTTTAAAGTTTTTATCTTTTCGTCGTAGTAGTAGTAGTAATAGTAATAAAGGCCGAGATGGATTAATTATGAGAAAAATGTAACTTAATGCTTTAAAACTATGCATTGCATGGGGTCATTGCAATGTTCAAGTGTAGGGATTTAATAAGTGTGTAAACACTTATCCTTTTGCCACTAAAATCAAGGAAAAACAAGACCTAAATCATGTGTTTTATATTGTAAATGTCGGAATTACGCGTGGTTTTGTGTTTTTGAGTTAAAATAGGTACAAATGATCAAAAGAAGATAAAACACGGGATTTCACGGTCAAATATTGAAGAAAAGTCCAAAAAGAGACGAAGACAAAGTCAAAAGACCAAAAGTGTGCCCAAGTTCACGAAAATCAGCTAAACCGACACGGTTTTGAAGAAAAGATCAACAAATCCATTTTCAAGCTCGTTTTAGTGGATTCAATCATTTACGAAGATTTTGGGCCTTGTAGGTCCCACTTTTGCTTAATGGGCCCACAAGCCCATTTAAGGAATGATTAACCTAAACTAAATGGATCAATGTTATTCAAATGGCCTAAGCCCATTTGATAACTAACTATTTTTGGGACATATTGAAAGATATTGGGCCAAAGCCCAATTACACCAAACAAATGAAACAAACGGATGTGTTTATTCATTTTTCACTTGGTCAACTCTCATCACCAGTCAACTCACAACTCTCAAGCGTTAAACCCATTTACACCTCATACGTGTATCCACCTTTTACTCCCACTTATCCCACATAAATAAATAATAACTTTTACCCCACACCCCACTTATCATTCGATACAAACGAAGTAATTTTCTCTCACCCACCACTTCTTCTTCTCCCCAAAACTCGCAGCCTCAACAAACCCTAATTTTTTACCTTCAAAAATTACACACCCAAAATTGGGGGTTTTACCCAATTCGTGTGATTCACATGGATTGGGATTAAATCCCCATGAAAAACGGATCACGCACCCACTTGTGGTCCTCTCCCATTCCAACGTGGCCAAATCCTTTGATTTAATTGGTTATGACACGTTCCACACACCAAATCCCCCAACAAGATTAAGCCACCTCATCCACCAACTAGCACAACAAACACATCAAGTGCCATGTTGGCAATCCTAGTGATGCAAGGGCGTTTTTCCACCGCAAGATCAAGAATTTGAAGTGAGATAAGAAGAAAGAAGGATTGGACGGCTGTGATTTAATGCTTACAATGGAAGCTATCAAGAGGGTTTCCAAGGGCGCCTATAAAAACCCCTTCATATCTGTAATTTTTGGGTGCTTTTCCTTTATTTTAATTTTTTATTTCTGAAAAAATAGAATTAGGGTTAATTGTATTTTCTTGTTTAAAAGTATTGTAATCGAAGTTTGATAATTAATGAAATTTCAGTTTTAATTAATTTGTGTCTCGTCTGATTTTATTTACAATTTATTTTGATTTTATTTTTGATGAAATGATTATTAAAGTAATATGAAAAGTTAATTCTCTTTCCCACTGGAAAGATAAAAAAAATAAAAAAAATATACATTAATGGTTACTGTTCCGAGAGACGATGGTGATGATGGATATCGGGTAAAAAGGTGGTGTTTGTTAGTTTGGTTTCGGTTCACAAGGTGTCTCAGCGCCAACCTTCTACTCAAAGGTTATCATCACGAGGTTTGTCTTTCTTTTAATTTTATTGTTAAGTTTTATGTTACTGTTTTAATTTAGTTTTAATCTGATAAGTTTCGGTTGTGGATATCTGCTTATTTTTGTCTGCTTATTTTTGTTTGGTTCTGTTTATTTTATATACCTGTTGTTTGGTTTTGGAGTTGTTCGAATCTGCTTATCTAGTATCTGTTTAAGTATTTGTAAGTGTTCGTTTGGATTTGCTTATTTTTGGCTGTTATATCTTTTTGATCTTTTTTTTTAGTTTTGTTAGTTTAATATATAGTTAAGTGTTATCTCTGCTAGTTTTTTTTTGAAGTCTGCTTAAGTTTATTAAAGTGTTCGTTTGGATTTGCTTATTTTTTTGTGTTATGCTTTAGTTTTATAGTTGATAGGGATTGCTTATTTTAGATAATACATAACTGCTTATTTGGGTTAATTGCTTTTCAGTTTTCTTTTGCTTATCTATTTGCTTAGCTTATTTGTTATTTTTAAAACTGCTTATTTTGTTTAGATGTTCGTTTTAATTTATTGATTATAGCTTATTTGGATTACTGGTATTGTTGATAATCTAACAGATCCAATTGATCTGTTGGATCTTTTGTAAATCCAAAAATATTAATTAGTTAAAAAAAATTTCACTGGTGGGATTCGAACCCCAAACCTCCCGTCTGCTTGTCCTGCGCCTTAACCATCTGCTCTAGACGTATTCTTGTGTTTGTTTTCTTTCAGTTAAATTAATATAGGCTTTAAACTTAACTGGCAGTTTATTTTAATACATATTAAGTTTATTTTAATTAAAAAGTTTTATTTTAATCTATTTACTTTATTCAGTTTATAAAAATATAAAAAGAAAAAAAAATTATTTTATTTAAATTTTATAAATTTAATTGTTTTTAAATTTAGTTTAAGTTTTACTTAATACAAATTAGTTTTCAAATTATATAGTTTTGTTTTAAAATAGATTAGATTAAAAAGTTTTTATTTCATTTAAATAGTTTAAAATTTAGTTTATTAAAGTAAATTAGATTTGTTTAATCATTTTAATTAGTTTTTATTTAAAAAGGTTTTAGTTACTTACATTAGATTTGTAAAATAGATTTTTAAAATAGTTTTTAATTATTTTTTAGTTTAAAAAATACCAAAAATATTGTTACCAAAAACAAAGTAAGTCTTACGTTAATTGGATATCAAATTCGAGTCGAGTCGAGGAAAAACGATCTTAATTGTTAAGTATAGGATTGCAAAACCCTAATTTCATATACCTTTCAACTTAATAATACTTTGATAGAAACACATAGTTTTCATTGTCGATCTCGTTTCTGTTAGTTTCTCTCTCCATAACCGTCGCTTCTTCCCGTCCCGTTACTTTCTCTCTTTATAACCACTTCATCACAATCAATCATTAATGGTAGATAAGGTAATCATCAAATTAGTTTAACTTCATCTTTTCCATTTGTTAAACTTTTTCTCTTCAATTCGTATTATGTATATGTTTAAGCTTATATTTTCTCAAAGTATCATAAGCTTCTGAATTAGCTAATAAGCTTATGAATTATTTAATTAGGTCAATTAAGTTGATATTTGATGTATTTTTAAGCTTATTTATTTTCTGAATTATTATAAGCTAGTATAGTCGAATTATAAGCAAACATGTTTTAGGTTATTTGATGTTAATAAGCTCTATATTTAAAAACTATAAGTTAACTTATTAGCTTATTTTTTTCAAGTTATCAGGTTTAATAGAGTCGAATCAATCAAGTGACTAGAGTAGATTATTGTGAATAAGCTAATTGATGTGTATTAGAGGAGAGTTTTGGATAAGTTAGCTTATTAGGTTATTTTGACGAATTATCAAGTTTTATAAATACGAGAGTTATTAATAAGCTTATTGTAGAAACTAGAAGGGGGAGGGGGTGTTGAATAGTTCCTCTTCGGTTTATGTCCTAATTAAAATTCCTTTCAATTAGGTTTGTCTCAAAACTACCTTTTACTTGAAAGCTAGTTGCATAATGATTAGGTTCAATTCTAATGCATTAACAATAACAAGTATTTGTTGTATGTGATGTAATAATGGAAGTAAGTAAAGAGTAAGGAAAGAAACGACCTATTAGGAAGACACCAAGATTTATAGTGGTTCGGCAACGAAGCTCTATCTTCGTTCCTACTCTACTCCTTGAGTACACCTTACTCGAGATTTCCACTATATCCACAAGCTCCTTCTTGGCGGAGAAAACCTTACAACGTTGCTTACATTATTTTCCGACACTAAGCTAAATGTCGAGACCTAGTCTTAGCTAGGACCAATCTACACACGTCGCGTACTTCATTATTTTACGACACAAGGCTAGATGTCGAGTTCTAATCGAAAGCTAGAACCAATATTCGTCACACATCTTCTTTTTCGACACAAGCCTAAATGTCGAGTTCTAATCCAAAGCTAGAACCAATCTTCACAAATCTTCACTTTGAAGCTAAGTGAGAACTCACAAGACACATACACAAATCACTTTGTAGTTCAGTAAGAACTAACACACAACACTTTACAAATCAATAAAAACATATCCAAGTGTACACATGTAACTTGGATCCATACAAGACAAATACAAGTATACACATCTGCAATGTATTTACACAAGACTAATCCAAGTATTCACAAATACATTGGATTAACACAACTAATCCAAGTATACAAAAATACATTAGATTTATACAAGACTCAAATAAAAATGATGAATATGACTAGATCTAAGGTAGGATGATCTTGATCAAAGCTTCATCTTTAATCACATCACAAGTGTGTGAGTTATCTTTTTTTTGGACACTGTAAATAAGGAAATCAAGGGGATAATCATAAGTAAACATACTTAACATATTAAGTGATCATTGATTAGGAATTAGAAAAGAGAAAGATGGCAGAAAGAATGTCCAAAAAGGTTCATGGAAAATGCAGATTTGATCCACTATTTATAGGAGACAAAATACAACGGCTCTCTGAGCGCGGTTCCTTAATTGTGCATGTGGTTCCTTATCATAGGGAACCACATAGCCATTTGAGGAACCGTGGGATTAAACTCCGCTCCCTTTTATCTTTTAGTGGGGTAGTAATATCTGAGATAACTTTTACCTTCAAAGTATATTCCCATGATATTTGGAATATGCCATATTCGAATTTACATTTTCTATTTAAATAAAACATTTTCTTAAAAAGAAAGTTTATTAAAAAATATTTTGTCACATTTGACAAAATGTAAGTTTAGGACTAATCACTTTTATAATCACTAATCATGATTAAGATATGTTAGTGCAATACTTAAATGATTATTACCTTGATGATAGTGTTTGTTAAATAATTCGTCTTACGATTGTATTTGACTATAAATGTCTTTTTAATTTGTCGTGATCAAAACTAAGAAAGATTAGTTAACACTAATAATGTTTTAAGGCATCAGTTTGCATTTACAATCTCTCCCTTTCTTATTACGACAAACTATAAACTCATTTATGTAAAATACAAAATTATTCGAATTATTAACGAGTTTATCACTATCATCTCTCCCTGTTGGGTCAGTATTTACTGACGCTGAAGCAACTCTAGGATTTGAATATAAAATCCCCTTAAGTGTTTCATGCTCAGTAGTAAGGCCAGTCTGCTGACGGATGACCAGAGGAACAAAGTTCCTACTGAAGACTTTAAAGCTGAAGAAAGTTTAACACTCCCCTTCCAGTGAACTTAGAAGACAAAGGAGTCTTCACTTCAAATACTAGGCGGTCTAGTTGCTAAAGAACAAGGACTGAAGAAGGGCTTTCAGTTCAGTTTGGCTTGACAATACCAAACTGAATGATGTCGATCTCCTCTAGGATACTGAAGACTCTTCAGTATTATCATGGTTTGCATTAGGCGGGAAAAGATAACTTTAAGTCAAAGTAGGTTGCTTGTATACTTAGATATAAGTAAAACCTTTATCTTTTCTAGAATAATTTATTAAGTACTTTGTACTGTTTATCCAGCATGGGCATCAACCACCCACTGGATAAAGTGATGCATTAGTACATGCAAAGTGCAAAACCTAAATTACACTGCCAATATAAAGGAGTGTACACTGGGAGAGAAAGGTAACCAATACAAGATCTTAAACTCTGGAAAACCTTTCTCTCTCGATACCAACTAAACCATATAGCCAAAGATGCATATGAACGTTTAGATTGGAGCTTAGAGTTTAACTTTGGTTAAACGTTTAAGTAGAGGAGATCAAACCCCATTGTCATTCAACCACTTTGTTATTCCGCAAACAAAGTGGGTTATAGATCCTTTATTTGATTCTAATAAAAGTCTATACGTTGAAAAGTATATTGGTATTGTTGTTTTAATCTTTCATAGTTCTTATCTTATGTTAAAACAACACACTTGAGTCAAAGTAATAGTTATTACTTAAGATAATAAGTAATATCGAATTACTAAGGACCAACAAGTGGTATCAAAGCAGTTTGATTAGTTAAACTCTTATTTTATTAAACTGCTCATTTAAAAGTTTTCAAATCAAGATCTAAAATGGCTCAAGTTATACCACAAACCCTAGAATATAGGGGTGGCCAACTCAATGTTGCTCATGTACTAGAGGTAGCCAACTTTACAAATTGGAAGAAGAGGTTTCTTGTCCACATGGTTGGAATTGAACCTCAATTCCTTGGAATAATTGAAAATGGTCCTTTTGTTCCCATGGTTGGGGACAATAAAAAGCCTGAAGTACAATGGATTGCTGATGAGAGAAAAGCTGCTAACCTTGATCAGCGTCTCAAAAGTCTCATCATGTCTGTACTCCCAGATGACCAAATGAATTATGTTGTAAATTGCAAAACAGCCAAATCAACATGGGAGGACCTTATTCTTTACCATGAGGGACCCTCTGATGTAAAAGAAATTAGAATCATGGATTTAAAGCTTCAATACAACACCTTCAAGCACAAAGAAGGGGAAACCCTCACACAGACATTCACTAGATACAAAGCACTGATGAATGAACTTATGAATGATGGTGTTGAGCTTTCAAAACTTGAAATCAACACATTTTTTGTTAATGCATTGCCAAAGAAGTGGCTCAGTTTCTGCCAAAGCTTGAGAAATGCTAATCACATTAAAGATTGTGATCTAGCCTCTTTTTTTGGGAAACTAAAATATGAAGAAAACCTAGTTGATAGGATTTATGAAGACTCAAGCAAGAGTAAAGCATTAACCATTGTTACACCCTTGTCCACAGCCTTCTTCAGCGAAGCTGTCATTCAAGACTACCAAGATAGTCCTGATGATGAGGAAGATACTAGATCTAGTGAGGAATATCTGAATGACCTCAAAGAGGAATTTCATGAAAGAGCACTTCTGGCCAAGTCTAGAAGGTTCTATAAGAAAGAAGGCAAGTTCTTTAGCTCTACAAAAGCTTCAGTTGACACTGAATGCTACAAATGTGGGAAGACTGGTCACTATGCTAGGGATTGTCATTCAAAAACATCTCTCCCTTCATATTTCTCACCAGCTCAATCAAGACCAACTGGTCAATCATCATTTCAACCAAAACAAATTGCTTCTACTCCATTTCAGCAAAGCAGGGTTGAACTCAGACCAAAAAAAGAATTTGAGGCCAAATATAGAGAAATCAAAGCAAGATTGGCCTTAATGAGTACTGAAAGCTCCTCATCCAAGACTCCCAAGCAAGACAAGAACAAAGGGCTTGTTGCTAAAGCCTATGAATGGGATGAAGAAGATGTTTCTTCAGATGATGATGAAATGGTTAATGTAAAAGTATGATGGCACTTGCTGATGATGAAGGGGCCAACTCAAATGTTGTCACCAGAGAAAGTGCCAGAAATGGTGAATGGATCAATGTCACAATCAAAAAGGTACAAACTCTTCTTGAATTAGAAGATAAAGATGACATTAAATTTGTCTTTGATTACTTGTGCATTGATCTAAAATTTGTTGAAGAGCAAAGAAACAATTTGCTTGAAAAATTTCACAAACTTGTTCTACAACTTGAAGATTTTGAAAGTAAGCAAATAGAGCTAAAAGAAGCTAAACTTGATATTCTTACTTTTCAACAATTGAACAAAGAAATTTTAGAGGAAAATAACTCTCTTAGAGTGGAACTAAAAGAAGCAAAAGACATTGTTAAATCTTGGCTTAGAAACTCTGATAGGGTAAATCAATGCATAAGTGAACAAATACCTGCTCAAAAGAGGAAAATTCTTGGTGCTGAAGGATCCTCCAGCACCAAATCTATTGTCTTTGTCAAAGCCTCAAATAAGGATGGTAGCTCGATCCCTGACATTGAAAGGTCAGGTGAAGAGAACTTACCCAATCATGACACTGGACGAATCCTTCTTCCTGAGTTTCAAGCATGTGTTGACACTTCAGCACCAGTTGAATCCTCAGTTACTGAGGATGACTCAGATGATGATATAGAGAATGAAGTAAGTACCCCACTTCCTCCTTCGGAGAAGCTGGCTGGTGCTGAACCCTCTACTGGACCCAAAACTATCTAGTCTATCATCAAGTCTCACAGCACACACAAAGGTAGTTATTCTAAAAATGTCAAAATTGACACTTCAAAGAACTCTTCAGCTCCTACAGAAGGATCATATATGGGAACTACCTCTTTAGTTTCAACAAATAAACTGAAGAATGCTAGATCTAAGGAAGATGAGAGAATGTCTCTTGTCATGCAAGAGATCTATGATCTTAAATTGCAACTCAAGCAGCAGCAAACACCAACACGGTTCAGAGATGAACCTTCAGACTCTCCTCATCTCAAGTACAAGACACAATTTAAAAGGTCTTGTGATTTATGTGGTCTAAATAACCATCTCACTGAAACTTGCCTAAAAGTGATTTATTGTACCAAATGTGAAAGGACTGACCATCGCACTTGTGAACACACTCAGTATATGCTGGCCAAAACAAGTGTTGATGCTCACAAATCTGAAGCATCTCATTCCAGGCGAAATATGCCTTTCCCACCATGCATTCATTATGGTATGGGCAATCATCACTTAGATGACTGCCACTATTACCCTGTTTGCAATATTAGTGGAAGTTATTACCATGACACTCATGGACATAATCGTATCATCTCACTCAGAGGAGGTATTAAACCAAGAAATCCAAACTCTATTACCAAATGTCGTGAGACCTGTGGAAGCGATGTCCACACTGCATCTGATCACAACCATATAGAGTGGTTCAAAAGAGGTGAAACCCGTCAGGCTAAGAAAACTAAAGCTATTCAGACCTCTTCTTCTTCTGAGCAATCACACATACCCTCAACAAGAGGACCCTTCAGATCTAAAACCCCCACCCAACAAAGGTTGGTTTCAAAACAAAACTGACAATTTCTTTAACTTGTGCAGTGTGATCTCAGGAAGCCTATTTGGTACCTAGATAGTGGCTGCTCAAGGCATATGACTGGCACCAAAAGTTATCTGCACAAGTATAAGGAGGAACAAGGTCCTAAAGTTGTTTTTGGTGATAACGCATCAGCTACTACTAAAGGATTTGGTTTAGTGAAATGCAATGGTATAGTTTTCTCAAGGGTAGCATATGTAAATGGATTGAAGCACAACCTCATCAGCATAAGTCAACTTTGTGATGCAAAGTATCTTGTGTTGTTTGATGATAAAAAAAGGTACAATCTTCAACTCCAATCATGAAATTGTGATGATTTCTCCAAGAGTCAAAGATGTTTATGTCATGAACATGAACTCTACTCAGGAGACATGCTTCTTTGCTAAAGCTTCCAATATTACCAATTGGCTTTGGCATAAGAGGCTCTCACATCTCAATTTCAAAACAATAACTCTGCTGGCAAAACATAATCTTGTTATTGGTCTTCCCTCACTTGTCTACTCCAAGGACAAACCATGCTCAGCATGTGAAAAGGGGAAGCACCATAGGGCCAGTTTCAAAACAAAGCAAACTTTCTCAATCAAAGAAAATCTTCATTTGCTTCACATGGACTTATTTGGCCCAGTGTCACCTAGGGCCATTTGTCATGAAAAATATACACTTGTCATTGTTGATGAGTACTCAAGGTACACCTGGGTATATTTTTTGACAAAGAAAAGCCATGCACCAGATGCCATTATGTCATTCATCAAAAGAGTTGAAAATCAAAATGACACTCATGTCAAATAACTCAGAACTGACAATGGCACTGAATTCAGAAATCACTCACTGATCAAATTCTGTGATGACAAAGGAATTTCCTAAAATTTCTCATCTCCTTACACACTTGAACAAAATGGTGTGGCTGAAAGAAGGAACAAAACTTTGATTGAAGCAGCAAGAACAATGCTTGTTGGATCTGCCCTCTCTAAGCACTTTTGGACTGATGTTGTAGCTACTGCTTGCTACACTCAAAATAGATCCATTATTGTGAAGAGACACATGAAGACTCCCTATGAAGTCTTCAGGGGGAGAATTCCAAACATTTCATTCTTACATGTGTTTGGGTGTCCAGTATTTATCCACAATCACAGGGATCACCTTGGAAAGTTTGATGAAAAATCTGATGATGGTTATTTTCTTGGATACTCCCTAGTATCTAAAGCATACAGAGTCTTCAACACAAGAAGACAATGTATTGAAGAAACCTATCACAAAACATTCAATGAAAGTTCTGAAGCTCTCACTTTTACTAATCCATCAGATGATGAACTTCATATACATGAATCTCAAAATTATCCATCTGATGAATTTAATCATTATGAGCCTTCTCAAAAATATCAAACAAGCAATTTAGTCCCTCATATTGATCCATTTGAAGATATGACAAGTCCTACAAAAGGAAATCCTTCAGTATCACATACTAATGGTTGTCAGTCAAATAATGATCAATCTCAAAATGATCAGCAAGGAAACACAAATGACCAAAATGGTCAGTCTCAAAACAATCAGCATGCTGACACACATGATCAAAATGATCAATCATATGCAGCTGCTGAAGAACAATCTGAGCCCCTTGCTCAAAGCTCTCCTATCATCTCTAGGGAATTAGGTCTTGGATATAATTCTTCTGACCAAGAAGGAAGTCCTCCAATGATTGAACCCTTGTCCACTGAATATCCTTAAGTAGACACTAGAGACATTCCAAGTCCAAGTCCATGTCATGGACTTCCAAGTTCTAGCTCTAATCATGATACCAGTACCTATTCTCCAGCTCCACAAAAATCTTGGACTCAAAATAGTCACATACAGCTGGTGAACATAATAGGTAATCCTGGTGAAGGTAGAGTCACTAGATCTATGGCAAAGAAACTAAGTGCTGCTTCATCTAGGGAATGACTTTATACAAATTTTCTCTCAAAAATTGAACCTACAAAGGTTTCTGAAGCACTCACACACCCTGGATGGGTGGATGCCATGCAAGAGGAACTCAATCAATTTGAAAGAAACAAAGTCTAGAAATTGGTTCCTCTTCCGTATGGTAAATCAACCACTGGCACTAAATGGGTTTACAAGCTCAAAAGAGATTAAACCAATGCAGTGACCAAAAATAAAGCTAGGCTGGTGGCCCAAGGATTCAATCAAGAGCCTGGTGTTGATTTTGATCAAATCTTTGCTCCAGTTGCACGTATGGAAGCCATACGAATCTTCCTTGCATATACCACTTACATGAACTTCATAATCTACCAAATGGATGTCAAAAGTGCATTCCTAAATGGTGACCTAAAAGAAGAAGTTTATGTTACCCAACCTCCTGGCTTTGAGAGTAGTAAATACCCAAATCATGTCTACAAGCTTTACAAAGCTTTGTATGGACTGAAGCAAGCTCCAAGAGCATGGTATGAAACTCTCTCAACTTTTCTCATTGAACATAAATTTGTCAGAGGAAAAATAGATAACATATTGTTCATCTATAAATCTAAAACTGACACCATTCTGGTACAAATTTATGTGGATGACATAATCTTTGGTTCTACAAGCTTGAAACTTTGCAAACAATTTTCCAAGCTTATGACCAGCAAGTTTGAGATGAGTATGATGGGAGAACTCACATACTTCCTTGGTCTTCAGATTAAACAATCTGACCAAGGCATCTCCATCAATCAAGAAAAATATGTCAAGGATCTGCTGAAGAAGTATAATATCAATTGTGCTTAGTGAAGACTCCAATGGTACCCCCTAACAACTTAGGACCTGATCTCACTAGACAATCAGTCAATGAGACTCAGTATAGAGGTATGATTGGGTCACTCATGTACTTAACTGCAAGCAGACCTGACATTCAATTCTCTACATGCCTTTGTGCAAGATACCAAGCAGATCTAAAGGAATCACACCTTACTGCTATTAAGAGAATCTTCAGATACCTAAAAGGTACACCAAGTCTAGGTCTTTGGTACTCCAAATCCTCAGGTTTTGATCTAAAGGGGTACTCAGATTCTGACTATGCTGGTTGCAATTTGGACAGAAAAAGCACTTCTGGTCCCTACCAATTGCTAGGTGGCAAACTTGTGTGTTGGAGTGCTAAAAAGCAACAAACAGTTGCCATGTCTTCAGCAGAAGCTGAATATGTGGCAGCTGCTGGATGTTGTACCAATGTTCTTTGGATGAAAAGCCAACTGGCTGATTGTGACATAGAATATGAAAAGGTACCAATCTTTTGTGATAACACTAGTGCTATTGCAATATCTAATAATCCAGTCCTCCACTCAAGAATAAAACACATTGATATCAAATATCACTTTATCAGAGATCACATTGTGAAATAGGACATTGAATTACATTTCATCCCCACTCAATACCAACTGGCTGATATCTTCACCAAACCATTGGATGAACCAACTTTCAAAAGATTGATAATGGAGCTTGGTATGCGAACATTGATGATACAAAACCTGAACCTTCATCATTCACTGAAGAAGCCTGAAGGTTCAGTATTTCATAAAAGAATTTGATTAATGTTAAGTAGCATTGTCTGAGTAAAGGAGTGTGCAATGTCATATGTCTATTTCACTCTATGTGATTGTGTATATGATGTTTTGTCGCCTTATCTGATTCACTGAAGCTGAACAAATAATCACCAGTCATCAAAAGATTCCTTCAGCAATGCTGAACAAATTTTAATACAACTGAGTAGCTAGGCCTGAGTAGAGGAGCGTGCAATGTAATATGTCTTGTTCACTTATGTGAACATGTATATGGGGTTTTGTCGCCTCATCTGACGTACTGAAGCTCACAAGTATTGCCATTAGCTTCAGCACATCTGAGCAACAACATTTAAAACCCATCAATCATGTGATTCAAAAGAGTTAATGGCATTAAGTTTCTTGTGAATAAAACAAACATTCTTTCAAAAAGGTGTCATTTCTTAATTAAGGAAATTTCAAACGTCTCCATCCACAGTCAACAACTTCCAGACACATGGGGCATTTCACTGTTCAAAGCAATAGAAAATCACACCTTTTTGCAGAACATTAATGAGAAAGTTTGTGCCAAATGTTCAAAAGAAACCCTAAAAGATTTATAACTTTTTCAAATGGTTTTAAAAACTTTTTACAAATCAGTTAAAGTTTTTATATAATCCCTAACAACTGGATTTCATTCCACACTTACAAATCTTTTCATCCATAAACACACACAACCATTCTCTCTTTCAAAACACACACAGAAACATAAATGGCTGAATCATCTTCCACCCCCAAGATCACCAAAATCACTCTTAAACCATCCACTCATGTTAACTATCCCATTGATGACATCTTCTTCAAACCAAACAACATCACCTTGCTTAAACCTGAATCCATTAAGTCTGTTCCTAGGGAACAAGTTTTGACTTATCTAACCAAAAGTGTTTTAAGATATGCTTTATTTGAAGATCCTGGTATGATGTTTCAAAATGTGCTAAAAGAATTTTGGTTTACAGCAGAGGCTTCTAACAACAAGAAGTCCATTGAGTTTGATTCTACCACGATGGGGATTCATGGTAGATTTAGGTTAAAATCATTTAGAAAAGTTTTGGGGTTAGATTATTTGGAAAACCCTAATGAGTATGAAGCAGTACTTGATGATTTTATGGTTTTTAAAAATTTCTTTAAAGAAATTGGGTATACTGAAGAAATTTATGAAAAAGGGGGGTTAAAAAGGAGTGCTTTGCCACCAAGATGGAAATTTTTGATGACCATACTCATTGAATGTTTGGGGGGGGGGGGGGAGGGGAGGAAACTGGAGGTCTTGACCAGATCAACCAAAAAGATGCTATCATTTTATATTGTCTAGCCAAGGTGATTAAAGCTGATTTTGGGAGGCTTATTTTTGAAGATCTCCATGGGAAGCTGGAGAAATAGACTAGAGAGAAAAATGTTGTGTACACCAGATTTCTATCTCTCCTTTTTGCTGAACATCTTGGAAATGATTTTTCAAAAATAACGGGAGAGCAACTAATTTTTAAGAGCTTTGATCTTACTCGCTGGAACATTCCAGTCAGCACCATTGATCCTCCTCTTACACAACCCATGTTGGACATCTGCTCAGCAGATGGTCCAGTAGTGTACAAAGCTCCCAAAGACACTTCTCCAACTGGAGAAGGGGATCTACAAGGCAAAAATCCTGGAGCTTCATCTGGACCTCGTCAGAAGCAAACGTCAATTAATACCAAGAAAGTTAGACGTGGGTCCAGAAAGAGGAAAACCCTCACACAAGCTTCCTCAAAGAAGATTGATGATGATTCCCAAGGCCATCCTTTGAAGAAGACCAAGTCCCTGGCCAAGGACGAGAACCCTAGCCAGCCATCACCTTCAGCCTCTGCTGGAGGAGATATGCATAAAGAGGCCCAGCAAGCAACCCATCTCTCAACTTTTATAAGAGAGAAGGGTGAAGATGTAGCTCACCCTCAGCTCAGTAGTGTGGAGTTAGCATGGGTAAGTACTTTCATTCTGAATACAAGTCACACTTCATTACCAATTCCTATCACTTGTCACTCTGAGTCTGCATCAGGGAATGATGTGTCAGCAAATCCAACAGCTGATGCTGACCCTGGCCTATCTATTTCTAATGATGTAGCTCCCCTATAACAGGGTTCTACTGAAGGAACCAAAAACATTATCACTGATCTAAATTTATCAGGGACTCTTTCTCAGGATCCATCGGGTCAAACCAACCCTGGTGGTGAAGGGCTTGAAACTGATCCACACACTCATGCTGATGCTCCAAAGATTCCCAAGGAAGTTCATCTCACCACTGGAGCCAAGGTGGGACACTTGCCTACTTTTGTTGTCAGTATGTCTGGAGATGATCTGGAGAAAGAACTTGGGTTCAATGAGAGAATTCCAGTCAATCTAGATGACAGTGATGAAGAACCTGCTGATGCAACACTATTGCCACTTTCACCTAGAGCTGAGCAGGTAAAAGAATTAACCAATCAAGTGTTGATTCTTCAATCAACGGTTGCCATACTGAAGGAAGAAAAGGTGCTTGCCGACAACGAAATCTCAACTATCATATCAAGACCACATCCTCCTTCTGCTGAACAAATTAAGGATGTCCTCATTGCTGCTTTGAAGCCCTTAGTCCAAGATGTGGCCACCACCACTTCCCTAAAGCAAGAGATGTCCTCTCTAATGGAATCCATCAACGGTGCTTCCATGGAGTTTCCACCAGAATTGACACCAGTTCCTGGCCAAGTTAATACCTTGTGTGATTCTGTGTCCAAGATCAAAGATAAAGTGGCGTTACTGGAGAAACAAAAGCTGACCATTTCCGAAGAGGTTCAACAGAAGCTAAATGCCCTTGAAACTGTTCCAGCCATGCTGGCCAAGGTAACTACCACTCTTGATCATCTTTATGGCTTCTTCCCTGCTGAAAGGTCATCAGAAGCTGCTGGGCAGTCTTCTGCTGAGGGGGAGAAAAACACTATCCAACAGCTCTTTTAGAAACATGCCCAAAAGAAGGCTCAGAAACAATCCTTTGAGTCACCCATCACTGAAAAGAGCCCAGCAAAGGGTAAGGGGGATTCATCAGCCAAAGATGATGATATGCAAGGTTCACCTCCCTTAATACCCAAAAACAAATATCTTACTCTAAATGATCAGTTGATCAGCGCTGGAGTGGCCACTCAGGAAGAACTTGACAAGTTATACAAGCTTCAGCAAGAAGAAAAACTAAGAGATCTGAAGCTAAGCTTGTATGAGCAAATTGGAAGAGTTGAAATAGAAAGTGTCTTCAAGAAGAAAGTATTATATGAAAAGTTCTGTATAACAAGACTCAACAGAAGAAACATCTCACCAATCACCAATGTTGATATGTTGACCAACAAAGGTGACATCCATCCCAAGTTCTATAGAGGTGATGGAACTGATGAGATACTTGAAAACTTTCAAGAAAATAACTTTCTTATACTGAAGGGATGGAAATGAGTGTGATAATTGAGAAAAGGAAATCCAAGAGATGGGATGAAGTTCGCACCAAAATCGAGCACTATATGAGAAATCATGAAAGACCAGGGGAAATTCTGAACATCAACACTAAAGCTTCTCTGGAAGATCAATATCCATTATTGGATTTGAACAAAAGGGAAAATCTGATATAACCTGAAGTTGGTGACATCTTTGTCACTACAAAGAAATACAAAGGCCTTGTTCAGTTTCAAAATCATCTCCCTGGTTATGTACTGGACGAACCAGAACTAGGAATGATTATGTTCAATCATCAAGAACGTCAAGACTTTGTGGGCATAAGTGATCTTGATGAAATGAACAATGAACTTCTCTTGAATGTTCAAAGGATCTTTTACTCTCTTCATGGTGGTCCAGAACTTACTGATGCTACTAAAACCTTTAGCATGTGCTTGCTTGCTATATTGGACAACAGAAACTCAGATCCATTAACTCAGACTTCCATCATTGAAGAACTTAGGCCTAAGGAGAAGTGAATAATCATTTGTAATGTTTTGTTGTAATTTGTAATGTTATTGAATAAATGATTATCTGATGTTTATAAGTTATTAATTGTTCAGTGCAAGTAAGAAGAAGTTGTTATGCTCACTTACTACTGACATTAGACTTAGGCTATTTGTATATCCAAATAGTGGGAGATTGTTGGGTCAGTATTTACTGACCCTGAAGCAACTCTAGGATTTGAATATAAAATCCCCCTAAGTGTTTTATGCTCAGCAGTAAGGCCAGTCTGTTGATGGATGACCAGAGGAACAAAGTTCCTACTAAAGACTTTAAAGCTGAAGAAAGTTCAACACTCCCCTTCCAGTGAACTTAGAAGACAAAGGAGTCTTCACTTCAAATACTAGGTGGTCTAGTTGCTGAAGAACAAGGACTGAAGAAGGGCTTTCAGTTCAGTTTGGCTTGACAATACCAAACTGAATGATGTCGATCTCCTCTAGGATACTGAATACTCTTAAGTATTCTGATGGTTTGCATTAGGCGGGAAAAGATAACTTTAAGTCAAAGTAGGTTGCTTGTATACTTAGATATAAGTACAACCTTTATCTTTCCTAGAATAGTTTATTAAGTACTTTGTATTGTTTATCCAACATGTGCACCAACCACCCACTAGATAAACTGATGCATTGGTACATGCAAAGTGCAAACCCTAAATTACACTGCCTATATAAAGGAGTGTACATTGGGAGAGAAAGGTAACCAATACAAGAGCTTAAACTCTGGAAAACCTTTCTCTCTCGATACCAACTAAACCATATAGCCAAAGATGCATATGAACGTTTAGATTGGAGCTTAGAGTTTAACTTTGGTTAAATGTTTAAGTAGAGGAGATCAAACACCATTGTCATTCAACCACTTTGTTATTCCGCAAACAAAGTGGGTTATAGATTCTTTATTTGATTCTAATAAAAGTCTATACGTTGAAAAGTATATTGGTATTGTTGTTTTAATCTTTCATAGTTCTTATCTTATGTTAAAACAACACACTTGAGCCAAAGTAATAGTTATTACTTAAGATAATAAGTAATATCGAATTACTAGGGACCAGCACCCCCCTTTATCAAAGCAAAAAGGTTAGCACAAGTATTTGAAGAAGAGAAGAATCGACTTTGCTTGTAGCTCCCCCTTGGTGCTTACTCCCCTAGCTTAGGGAACCAAGTGCATGAGCTAAAGTGAAATGCTACACAAAGGTTAGTAGAGAGAAAAGAAACACCAATGTATATATAGTCACTACCTACTACTTGAGAGGGAGGAAGAAAATAAATCTCAAATTAGAAGTAAGTATTTGCTAAGTATGTCCAAGGAGGGTGTTTTGACAAAATCAAAGTTCAATTGGTGGAATAGAGATAGAAAAAAAACATCCATACCAATTGAAATGATAATATGTCAAAAAGGTTAGAAACTTAGAATTGTTAGAATCACCAAAAAACAATTGTAAATTTTAACCATGTTCAACCCTTAACAATATGTGTGAAAAAGAATTAGCGGGAAAGGAAATAACACACATAGCATTCATAATACAAAAATATAAAAGAACATACAAGAGACATATTCATACACACAATATGAATATTTAAAACAACAAATAAGGAAAATAAACAACATAAGCATAAACTACTCTAGTAGTGATAATCCTCCAAGATTGCTTAAGTTTTTACTGACTCAAACAACTAAAACACAAAGTGTGCTTTAATTGAAAATATAAGACGACGAGGCATCATTCGAATATTTGTTCACGGGAAAAAATACTGTCAGAGGAGGTCGAGTGATAAGAAATTCAAGAAAATTTAGCTTGTCATACACATGAGCAAGTTTAATTTGTTGAAATCGATAACAAGCACACGAGCTTCCATGATGCAAAACAAAGTTGTTTGATGGGGGAGGACCATCAAGATGAGAAGGTGGTGGTGGAGAGGGAGATAATATTTAAGAAATGTTTTCACAATGCCTAGTAAGATTTGGGAAAGAAGAGAGGTCATTGAGGTGAGGTATGTTGCAAGGTTTAGGTGGTGGTGGAAGAAATTCTCTTTTTCTGGTAATTGGATTGATTGAGAAAGTTTCATTCCAATACTCAATAGGAGAGAAAGAAGAAGTCTTTCAAGGTTTGGGAGAAGAGGAGTCATGAATATCCTTGTTCTTCTTGATCCAAACGGGTCGAACCGAGATGATCGGTTTCTTGGTAAACTTAGAAGAAGAAGCTTTAGGTTTAGAAGATTGTGATAAAGATATGTCAAGGTTAAGTTTAGAGGAGTTAGACATTGTGAAGGGCGAGAAGAAGAACTCCCAAAATAAGAGGATTTAAAGAAAGTATACAAGGCAAAGATTTGAAATGAAAACAAAAGTTTTCAAGGAATGTTTAGCCAAAATTGGCAAACAAAGAATCTTGAAAATATTGTGGTCAAAAAAGAAAGACCAAAAACGAGCCAAAAACAGGCTTGTTGTCCGCGGTTCTTTAAACGAACCCGCGGTTCCTTAAATATAAGGAGCCATGCGACATTTACTGATCCGCATACAGTGGAATTGAAAATTCAATTTTACAAAGTTTTGAGACAAATAAGACTCTTTCAAAATTTTGCAAATCTGGATTTTTACCTCTTTTAGCACTAGATTATGCTTTGGTTGCATAAAAGGAAACACACTCACAAAGAGTGTATTGAAAAGGGTGACAAAATATTTAGGTAACATTTTGATCAAATTTTAGTCAAGTTTTAGAGGATGTGATAGATTAAGGTTCAATTTTAAATAAATTGAAGTTGATTAGTGTGAGTACATAGGTTGAAACACACAAAGACTTAATCCATAAAGCATCCTCATGAAAAACTCATGAAGGAAAAGGAAATACAAGAAAAGAAATAACAACTGACTATTACAAAGTTAGATAAACTAGTTCTTGATATGGTAGACTTCCTTGGCTTGATTTTCTTTTAAAAGCATTTATTTTTAGAAAATCATCATTCATCTCCTAGGAGATGGAGGATTAGCAAATAAATTCAACAAGAAGCCTTTCAACTTAATGTGAGCCCTAATCATCTCCAACCTAAGGATATCAATGAGGTAGAAATTGTTTAAGCAACAAGGACAATTGGTTCCATTGTGCATGAAAAAGTCAAATAAGTGTAGATCACCCAAGAGATGGGAAATGGGAACACCCAAAAGTGGAGTGTTTGAGGGAGGAGGAGGAGGCATGGTGTCCAATGGTGAGATGGGTGAATTTGGTGGAGTGAAAGGTGAGGTAACCAAAGGCTCAACAATGTCATTCACAAAGGAAATGCTTTGAAGAGGTCCAAGAGAGGACTAGGAGTGAAGGGTGAGGACAACTCATTCATCCTAGATTAGAATGAAGAGTAGGTAGAACCATGTGAATGGTTAGTACCATGAGTTGAACTAGTCTTTCATGGTGCAAGAGGTGGTGAAGATGATGAAGAAATGAGAATTGGCGAAATCTCATTCTTGGGTATAAGAAAATAAGAAGAGCCAAGTTTGGGAAATTTGGTCTTTATCTTGAGGTTTTTTTTGGATGAGGATGGTTTGGAAGAGTTTGATGATCTAGTGGACACCATGGTTGTGTGTCAAGTTTTAGAAGAAGGCTTAGAGGATGAAGAAGAAGATCAACCAAGGGAGGTTTAAGAAGGAGATGGGATGATCCAAACTAGTAATAGGTTAAAATTCATTTTGATGAATATTAAAATTAGGTAGGCTAATTTGGGAAAAATCTGGGTTTTAGTAAAAAAAATTCATGAATGTTTACAAAGATATAGAGAAAACATTGTAAAGCAAAGATTTTGTCGAATCTATAGCCTGTGGTTCCTTAAATAAGGCCGCAGTTCTTTATCACTAAGGAACTGCCCATATTTAAAGAACCGTGGGCAGTGGCTTCAAAAATAGTGGACTTCCAGCAACATTTAACAGCCTAGGTTTCAGACAAGGATTTATCAAGCCAAAGTAGACTATTAACCAAAATCTAGAAAGCTAACTAACACATAAATTGCAGAAAGTCATGCATATCGAAAGATCAATAGCATGAACAAATTAGGATTAATATATCTAGTAATCCAAACACAAAGTATTAGTTAAATAAAAATCCAAATCCTAAATGCAAGTAACATAAATAAGTCAAATGAAAAGGAAATAGTTCAACATTACATAACATGTTAACAAACATGTCAACCTTGAATCAACTTTATAGCTTCATTTCTTCTTCTTGCCAAATCCCTTGATCATCTTACCCCAAGCTCTTGAATGCACCCCTTGACTCCACTCTATGATCATACAACTCACCACGCGTTTGAAGGTTTGAGCGATAAACATGATCAAGTCTGAAATTTTCTAGAATAGCACTAGTGGCATAGTGAGGAGGAGGAACAATTTGGTCAAACCCGTCCATGAAAGTGTTCATAGATGGGTGGGAGTCACTCGAAGAGCAAACGTGAGTACTAGTACCTTCATCACCACCATCACTTGGTGACATAGGAGTGTCCTCATTGTCGGACTCTTGTGGGTCATTCATTCTCGTACCTCGATCACTTCTAGGCTTTCTTGGTTGGACCGCTCGAATTGGTAGCATCACACGGTTAACCGATTGAAAGCAAGAAAAATCGAGTTCGGGAAAGTCTTAACCAACCTTATCAATAAGACGAGTGAGGAGCATGTCATATGGAAGATTTGTGGTTTGTCTAGAAATAGCATAGTTGATCCGTCGAGCGATGTAATATGCAAGAATGTACTTGGTGTTGGTAAAAATGTAAAATATCATATGCGCCATACACGCCGGGATATGATCCCGGTTTCCACCAAGATAAAACACATTTTCCCTAAGAATGTCAGCCCACCGGAGCAAACAATCATTAAGGTCGCTTACGAGTATCTCATAGCGATTCAAAACTCGCTTGGAAGAGTGGATACTTTGTACAACGGGTCTACCACGCCCTTTGATAATGACATGAAGGATGAGGTCAAGGTATAGCACTTCGGTGTCATATGGAGGGCTATCGTAAGACTCATTTAAAGCATCAAGTCTCCATGAATCAGTGAAACAACATGTACCTTCATATGGCACACCAAGTGCCTCGCCAAATTCCTCGAGAGAGTATTGAATGAGTTTACCATTAATGATGAACTTAACAAATATTTCGTTATCATTAGATTTAAGAGAATACATGCTAAAGAACTCCAAGAGGAGATGTGGATAAATGACTTCATCAATTTTTAATAAACAATCAAAGACAATTTGACCAAACATAAACTTGATGTAGCCATAACCCTCAATGTCCTCATGGACAACTTTACCCTCATGAAAGCAACGGTTTTGAAGTGAACGAAAAGTTTTAGCAAGGGTTTCCGAAGGACAAATGTCGGCAAGATTAGGCATGTAAGTTTTAGTATGTTGGTGGTCTTGTTGATATTCCGAAGGCATGATTAATCACCTATAAACAGCAAAGAAATATTTCCCCAATCACTCATATGCTACATAATGACTAAAGTCAAAATCATGAGAATGTGTTTAATCAATTGCTTGACAAAGAAAGGGTTAATCCTATCATTCCCATGTTCACAATGTACCCAATTCATCATTGACTAGAACATATGAGCTATGTAAAATCAACCCTAAACTTGAACATTGATTTATCAAAAATTTGTTTTTAGGTAAGCATTAACAATGCAATTACCAATTTGTTCATGGGTTCATATCAATTCCATCATTTAACCAAAATAACTTAGTCAAACTTCAGATTGTTTTTCAAGTGGGTTTTAGTGAAATCGCAATGAATTTCGAACCTATGGAATCATAGTAATATAACTATGTCAACCCACATTCCTAGTAAGGTTCTAATTCAATATTAATTTTAAAAATATCCAATTATGAAAATAAGAACCCTAGAAAAAATTGATTAAAATTGAATGAATGTACTTACAATTAATTGATTTTGGAAGAGGAACGAGTGAAACCCACGACTTGGAATCAATTAATCTTGAGTGATTGAAGCTTTTGATGAATCAACAATGGTGGAAACAAAGAAAACTTGTCGCCTCTATGGAGAAGAAAGGGTGGGTTTATTTTGAAAAAAATGATTTTTAATAAAACCTAATTATTTTAGTCACTATATGAACAAAGAGATTATATCACTTTGTTCATAAATTGAAAACATAAAGATCTCTCCTCTCTTTTTCTCTTGGCCTTTGACCTTCACTAAAGAACCAAGGGGTTCTTTTGCCTCTTGGTTTATCAAGTATTCAAGTGTCAACACCTAGCAATCAAGGGTGCTTGATTGAGGTGTTGTGTGGACTACCTTAGAGAAGATCATACTTTTGATATTGGGTTTTATTGGTGAATCGTTAATAGATAAAAGAGAGGTTTACTTGATTGATGTTCTTACTCTTTTCCACTATTGTTGATAAAAAAAGGTATGCTTCCTAATTCTTTTTTATGTTAATTATATGCGCACATCTGATCCTTTATTTTTTGCTTCATTTACTCATGATGCATGATAAATTAGATTTATTAGTTGTTAATTCCAACAGTGGCATCATAAGCCAAATCATATGCTATGTCATTACATAAAAAACAACTAAAAAAAGGATGCAAAAACAATTTTTTTTCTTGATGTTTTATTATGATTTAATTAGAGATCTTGTAATTGTTAATATAGATGTAATTAGATCCAAAATAACTCGAAAAAATGAGTTTGCATGATTTTTAGTTAATAGCAAAATGTTAGTTACAACTACTTGTGTGCAGTTTACATGTTTTCTAGTATCTTATACATGTTTAAATTGTTTAAATTATTAAACCATGTATGCTAAGTGTTATTATCCATGTTTTAGATGCTTAACATGATTTAGAATGCTATTAAATCTAGAAAACACTAATTGCATTGGTGTATGATTGCCTGAAATTATGTTTATAAAATTGTTTTAGGGCTCGAATTGTGACACTTGAACATAAAATAATTTTTATAAAATAATCTGTATAGATTCCGCCTCTAATTCCCTATAAGATACTGAAACTCGATTATTCACACCTTTTAGTTTTACTCGAAAGCTGTAATAATCGTTTTCCTGTCGATCTTTTCCTTACAAAACAGAATCAGAATAAAATCTTAAAATTAGATTTAAAAGATTTTCATAAATTAGTTTTAAATCTTGTTATTTATGTGGAAAATAACATGTTTTATTTATATTTAATATACTTGATATTCTAGTCTTGTTTATTATAATTAAGATCGTGATTTGATTTATTTCCTAAAATTGTTTAGTATGTAATAAATGCAAAATATATTTTCTAAATATAAACCAGACTAACTAGGGTAAGTATTTTATTTTGTCTTTTGACTTGAAATTTATTTATCCCAGAACTATTAAAAAATTAGTTTTATTTGACACCTATAATGTTTTAGTTAGACTACACTAGAAAGTAATAGGCGGATCGCTCTGCGTTCCTAAAGAAGGAGGTGCTTAACTAGGTTTGCGCCGACCAACTTCTCCGAGTCCTTTTTGTGTGTCTTCCAAGACGCTATAGAGTCAAATGTTACCATAGCAAGGTTCGATTGATTTTTTCGTTGGTACTCGTAAGAGGTGTGGGTAAAACCCGATCGAACAAACCTATGACACGTTATAAAACTAATATAATGTTTTTAGAATAATGGGTATCTCGGTTTTGATCACCAGTGGATTCAAGAACCCGAAGCATATGTTTTACTTAAGGAACGTTTAAAAATATGAAAAAGTCATTATTTTAAAAACTTGTTATAAAAGGAAGTTTTATATGTTTCCTTTTATACAAAATTTTGTCATTTGTTTTCAAAATATAAATACCCACTTAAGTGAGCTTTGTATTATCCAATATACGTTGTCACTTGAGCTTGGTTAATTCATCAAAGATAGCCTTAAGTCTTAACCAAGAAAAGGCAATACAATAATTGTATGGTCATACGTGAGACTATATAATTACAGATTAAGTATTGTACAACTTACAACGAGTATGTTTGGTCAGACCTTTTGCCTGTGGTACTAGATGAGGCAAACATGACGTAACTACGATTACAATAGAAAATATAGTTATGGTCTCATAAAGGCTAAGATTTACAGTGGCGGCAACTATCATTCGATGGTTATCTTTTGAGTTATTTCGAGTTAGATCTTATTCTCTTGATGAAATAAATTCTTTAATCCATAAACATGGTAGTTAATTTATAAGAGAGATATTTTTTTGAAAATAATAATACTGAACTTTACAAGTTCTTTAATATATTAATGCAACATAATTCGATAGCATGAGTTTGGTCTTTACATGAGAAAGACAAACCATGTTCATTTTCCATGATAAAAATTTTAAGGTTCGTTCCTATATTTTTTACAAGTGAAAAGTCTATAAAATGAATGATTGAATTATCCATTATTCGAATCAAACATATAAAATACCTAAATGGTAAGTTAAATTATATATATTGTTAGATAACTAGAGAATTTGTGTCTTTAGCTACCAAAAAGAAAATATCTTGATATGATCAAGACATATTTAAAAGTTTGATTATAAAAACGAAAATATCACCGCACAATTGGTAAAACAATAACTAAAGAACGATTGTCTATTGTTTGTTTTGACCAAGCAAAATACACTATGCACCCACAAAGGTATTGTAGGCATGATACAATTGAGAGGAATTGCGTCCAATGTTCAATTTAATTAATCATATATGTATATATGAAAATTCCATCATAGGTATACATATATAAAACTTAAGACACATCTTTGAATATTTAAGTAATTATTACTAGTCAATGTGACTCACATTAGCAATAATGTGTGGATATTCAATACAAGAAAAGATAAAATGTCACTTAACTTCACTAGTAATGAAACACTCTAAGTGTTGTCAAAACATCTTTTGTGAAAAATAAAAACTATATTAACTTTTTAAAAAAAGTAATTAAATTTTGTGTAAAATATATATTTACTTAGACCAAGTTTTACTTTAAATTATTTATTATAAAATACTTTACTAAAAATGATTTTTTAAAAAATAAAAAAAAATAATTATTAAGTTAATTAATATAGGATAGTAGAAATGCTATTTTGTCAAATTCAATTGTTCAGGATATCACTATGTACTTTTAAAGTTTAAAAGTTTAGGGTACTAAATGATCCACTTTATTAAGTTCAGGTGCTAAAGTTTTGGCCTTTTTATCAATATCTCTAGGTTGAAAGATGGGGTCTGGCAGAAGGTGGTCACGATCTTGATGTTGCAGACCTTAAGGTGCAAATCTCATCTGCATCGGTTTTCCTTGGACTTACAAGACGGTTTCGAGGTGGTGTGTAGAATTACTATCTAACTCTTGCCTTCGCTTTATCAATCTTGTTTTACTGTTAGCATTTAATTATAGGTAAGTAAACTAAGCATCTAGTAATAGGATGTGAACTATCATATCATCGTTTACAAAATTTTAATACATCTTTTAAATTCCAGTATTACAACTGAAGGTTTATTAGTATGATAACAATTATATAAAACCTTAAACGAGATCAAAGCACATATAACGAAAGCGATTTAACCAGATCATAATTAATAACACAATTTTAATTAATCGAATTAGGGTTACATACATTTACGCTAAAGCAATTCCACAAGACGAAGAACGAATCACCAATTCGGGTTTATAACATATATACCAAGATATAGTCTAAAGTAAGACTATATTACGTTCTTGTACACACGTAATACAACGAGCTAACCGTGATTCTATCACGTGAAAAATAAGCTACAACACTTGTAATTAATCTACCCAATAACCCTAGAGAGGGGCTAGGACTAGATTATGTATACAATCGATCAACCAAGAAAAACCAACCAAACACCCTTTGTGGTGTAGCCTTGCGATCGACCCAAAAGAAAGAGAAGGGAAAAGATTTATGTTGTGTTGATTATGAGTGATTAGGATGTGTATTTATAGGCCTAAACTCTTGTAGCCCAAGATAAATAAAAGGCAACTCCCCCTCCCCCCCTTGGAGCCCATAACCGACCGACTAGAACACCCCTTAGGGGTGTTCTGAAATCTTCCAAACTTCTTTCTTAATGTATACATACTATATATTTATTTAACATTCGTTAATACTTAACTATTAGTTTAATTAACGATCGTTAAAGTTATATATTTACTTGCTCGGTTAAATTAATAAATACATAAATATATTTATTAAATAAATTAATAAATACGATAAATATATTTATTAATTAAATTAACTCTTTACGTATTGTGTGCAATCCCGTAATCTCGAGTTCGATCCTATCACACGACTATTAAATATAAGTCCATAAACTTCAGCTCTCAATTGGACATATTTCGAATACCGTGATTACATTGTCTAGCGTCTAGTTACACATAACAATATCTCTAGTACAACTCAAGTAAAGTCTCCTGGACAAAACCTTTTAACGACTCTGCATCGTTATTATTATCCTTTTATTTCTAATACAACGTTAATAAGGATATGGATCTCAGTCATTCCTTTCATTAACCATTCTGTTTCTCGTTCACAGATTCAGCAAGATTACCAAAACAAATTTGGGTGTGGCCACACAAACATCTTACTAATCCCACGAGGGGCCCAACTGTATTAAACTCCAAAACGAAATTGGAGGAAATAAGTTCCATATTGACTACGAGCAAAACTTATGAATTCAACAACACTTCCGAAAATAATCCTTATAACTACCAGTTACGTTTAGCGTTAAATTATTCCACAGAGATGCACTAGATTCATAACAGTTTCCTGCTATCTCAAGTCTAAGGATAACTATTTATGTTTTACTTAATGACAAAGATCCATAAAGTAATAACTTATAGTTGGGATAAGTCCTATGTTCGATTCATCGAATATCATCCAAAATCGATCAATATTGTGATAAATCTAACATTTTCAGGTAGTGAAATATTTTCTCGTATAATATTTTGAAACTTATTTTTGTGTTGGTTGACGAACTCACAATTTACGGATTTAAATTTGGGCTTACGTGCATAATTTGGCGTCTTTTACGACTAAACCGGAAACCTTAGGATTACGTATTTACGTTTTTGAACTCCGTTTTTGATGAGACAATTTTTATTGGATTCGTTTTGTGACGGTGATTCATAATTTATAAAAACGTTTTTCGTAAAACGACCCGAGGGCACGCAAATCGAGGAAACTAGAATCGAGAAATACCCGTAAACTAGTGAGATGGGACAAAACACATTGTCCCACCCCACTAGCATGGTATGGACGGCCAAACATGACACCACACCATCAAGGTGGCATCATGTTAGCTAAACTTACACAGGTGTAAGCCTTAGCTTACCCTTTAAGCTAACTTTCCACTTAACACATCAAAACTAGCTACTTGTTTCATTATACCATTTACTTACATGCAAATTTCTCTCAAAATCCTCTCAACTCTCCTCCCTCTTGCCGTCCCAAATAAGCCAACAAACACCCTCTTTGATCTTTTCTAGCCATAAACCACATGTTTACTAGTTCTATTAAGGTGTTCTCTTGAAGCCTTGATCATTTGGTGGCCATATCAACAACTTTGGAGGTGATTTGCTTGTGTCCTAGGGCTGATTTTCCAACCTATGTTCTTGATATTTGATGGTCTTGGAGATACTTGTTGTGTTCATCAAGTTCTTGTCTTCCTAAAACAAGAAATCCACTTGGATTGGTAAAGAAGATCATCCTCTCCATTTTTCTCTTGTTATTTTGTAAAGAACAAATGTATTTTCTTTCATTTTATATATGTATATGATGTATATATGATGATAAAAATGTTGTGTGGGGATCAAGTGTTGATAAATATGCTTAAAAATGATGATAACCATAAGAAATGAAGCTAAAATCTTGATTATTTAGTTGGCTGTACAAAAATAGTAGATAACTAAAAGATGAACTGATAAAATTGCGTGGTTTGATCCATTTACAGTAAGTAGAAGATTTTATACACATGTGAGAGTTGGCCATGCAATGGAATCAAAATAATGAGTGAGATATGATCAAAACAAGTTAGGTGGTATAATCTGAATAAGCAGTTTTGTAGGGACTGTTAAGGCAACTTAAACTCAAAATGGGCAGTAGCTATAACTAAGTTAAATGTACCACATAATATGAAGAACATGTCATCCAAAAATGAGCTTCTAATTCATTATAGAACTCTAGATATGTTAAAAATGGTGAACATGAAGTTAAAAATCAGATTTTTGGAAATAATGTTTATTATTATTATATAAGCACTCACATATAATGTATAAAATGTAAAAATATAAACCCACTAACTTATAAAACTTATTTATATAAATGTATAAAAGGTTAATTAAATGGGTAAATTATATAAATGGTGGTGAAATAATATTTATAAGTAATAAAAACTATAAACTTGATTTTTCCGACTTTTTCGGCTATCGCCGTAAAATTAACGTTTTTCGCCAAATAAAACTTAGACGACCAAACCCGTCTAATGTAAAGTTTATAAAAGTCATATACTGATGTATAGATAACTAAGACAAGTAAAAACCGATAAAACCCGAACTATAAGAATTACGGACATTTACGAGCTAACTAAACATATTGGACTAATAATTGGACTTAATAAGATAAAAACTTGTAAAAAGAACTTATTGGGCTTAACCCATTTGGTCCCAACATGAAAAGTATATATACTGATAATATAGGTATAAAATGGGTAAAAACAAGTTAAAGAACTTATAAAAGACTTAATGGACTTAAAATAGGTAAAATCGGTAAAACTAGTGAACTAGTAAGACGTTACCAAGACGTAAACACTAAAATGAGTAAACAAGGATGTATAAACCCACTTGATCATCATCATATGTACAAAATCATCATATGTATATTGTTATTTTGATAAAAGTCATTGGACCGAGTCTAAGACCGATTATTATTTATATAGGTTTTCGTGACCGAAGCACGCCCGTAGCCGATAATCCACCTTTCATTAACAACGTGAGTTCATAGCCTCGCACTCTTTTAAATGTTTTATAAAATGATTTGTAAACCCGCGAGGGAGATAACATGCTAGATTTTTATAAAAATAGAACACAAGTAGTCCCGATTGTATGCTTAATGATATGGACCCGAATGCTGCTATGACCCTATATTTTAAAAAGATTATTAGTAGTTAGGTTATGTCACTTAAAGTCCCATTAGCATGAATTGTGAACTACCGGGATTTGGTAGACGCTTATGCATTTGATTGTACTATTTGGGGACGATCACCCCAGTTCGCGCCTTGACGGTTGATCCCCGTCGTACCACATTGATTGGTAAGCGAATTTATGTATGAGAAGATTCCATAGCGTGATTTTTGTGACGACACGCTAACTTAGATGGGCAAATTGTTTGTCGGGTTCGCGGCCCGTTGTTTTCATAGTAAGGTAACAATGTCATGCGGCTAATAATAATCCTAATCCTATAAAACGTATGTAATTCAGATACCATGTATCCTATACAATGTATGCTATAAAACATAAATAATAAACGATATGATACGACGCTATTAACGATGAATATATTACCTATCATGGTAATATAGAGACTACGGTCTCATAGACGGTTTAAGATGTATGCTTGATTTATATATTGCCTGACTAGCAATATGAGGACTTACTTCCGATATTATACTTGTGTTCTGATTTTAAATGATTTTAAATGATTGTTTTATATAACGGTTTTCATTAAACTCTATGAATTCACTCGGCATTCGCTGATATGATTTTTGCATGTTTTTATCTCAGGTGCTTGAAGGTAATCCGGATGGAGATCGACTCTGATGGCCCACACTTAATATTAAAAATGTTCATTCGATCAGTGTTTTGTAAACCTAATGACCTGTATAATTTGGGACCTGTTGTACGCTTTTGAAACTTTTTATCGAATGAATGTTTGTTAAACCTTGTACAACCATTTTTATGTGTTGTCTATGATTGGAGTTATTGTGCTATCCCGTAACACTCTAAAAGACCCTTCCGCTATACCGATACGAAAAATGAGAGTGTTACAGTTTGGTACCAGAGCTCTCGTTGTAGAGAACAAAAGATTTTAAAAACCAAGGTTTTGAACAAAATTTTTCAAAATCTTTTGACAATGAACATTTGAGAAAATATTTGAAAAATCTTTTGACTATAACGGTGCCAGAGATCTCCGACGTTACCAACAAGCCCTATTGAGAAGATATATATTTTGATATATATAATATAATTTATATATATGTATATATCGTGATTTCATTATGTAATTGTTTAACTAGTATGTTATCCTAATACGAGATATATATATAAATGCAGATTGTCATGGCTGACCCTAATATTCCTGTAGAAAACCATGCTATTCCTGAACCTAATATAGAAGATGATCCTTATTTAGACTTAGTAGATTATGATATCGATGATGAGGAGGAACCATTTGAGGATCCCGAGCCCGAGTTAGGACTAGGAGATCAGATTGCCCCTCAGGTTGACTTAGTAGAGAATGATATTGAGAATGTGGAGATTGAGAATGTGGATATTGAGAATGTGGAGATTGAGAATGTGGATATTGAGAATGTGGAGATTGAGAATGCTGATATTGAGAATGATGATGAGATTGGGTTAGATAATTTAGATGATGAGATTGACGACGAGGATGTCGAGGAGGATGTAGGTATAGATGTTGAGGTTGATGACGATGAGGAAGCTGAGCTTATTTATCTGTATGATGTTCCAGAGGGCGAGCCTTTGCCCCCACCAGTTTGTTTGTCTGAATCTGAGAATGAGTTACCTAGGGATGAAATGTCTAAATCGTCTGAATCTGATTCTGAATCAGAGGAGGATGAGGATGACGATGCACCTGACGGTACTGATGGTATTGCTACTCGTAGACGTGAGATATGAGAGTCGTCTAGTACTCGAGAGGCTACTCATATTGATGGTCTTGCACCATGGGCCTTGAGACGTGATCTAGATGCCTCCCGTGTTAAGAGTTGTGTGACAGAGGTTGGATTAGGTGTTGTTCAGACTCAGGTTGCTTATTTGGAGTCGAAGACAAAGGTTGGCGAGAAAGAGCGAGAATTGCTTAGTTTGGATTTGAGTGATGTAGAACGTGGTTTGAATGAAGCTTTTAGGAGGTTATCGGTGTTGGAAAGTGGTGAGTATGCTGAAATGAAGAGAAAGGTGAATACTATGGAAATTCAGTTGAGTGTGGCTCGTGCGATGCGTGAGAAAGCTGAAAAGGAGTTGAGTATATCCGTGGGTTGGAACAGTAGATTTTATGCCGACATGGTTGAAAGAGGAGTAATCCGTAAGCGCCCAGCTGAAGATGTGTCTAGTGATCGTCCGGCGAAGATCCAGAAGACGATGGATGATGGACCATCTGGCGGTTCTCAGTAGACCATTCTATATTTAGTAGTGACCTTTATATCTTTTGTGCTTTTGTAGCTTTGACTGAACCGACTTGTTAGTAGTAGACTTGGCACGAATTTTGAGTGTATATAGTGCTAGAACTTTGATATGGGATGTACTAAGACAATACTTTTGTTTCAGATCGAATGAAATATGTATCTTGTCTTGAATTCCATATTGTGCCTTATTTGTATCTTGATTATGAATTCGATCCATATTATATGAATCCTTTGTTGGATGAATGCTTAATACTTTGAAATTGTGGAATTATAGAACTATGCCGCCCAAGAAGGCTGTGAATGAGGATGATGTACGTAGGATTATTACGGAGCAAGTTACCGCATCTATGACTAAATTTATGGCAAATGCTAGAAATGAAGCTGGCGGTAGTGGAGCTGGCGGTAGTGGAATTGGCGGTACTAATGTGAATGTGAATGCTAATAATGTGAATGCTAATGCTGGAGGAAATGTAGGAGGACTTGGAACGAATGCACCTGAAGTTGGTGGCTGTACTTATGTGACGTTCATGAAGTGTGAACCTATACCTTTTAATGGAACTGAAGGTGCTGTAGGACTAAGCCAGTGGATTGAGAAGATTGAATCGGTGTTTAGGATTAGTAAGTGTAAGGAGGAAGATAAGGTGACTTTTGCTATGGCTACTCTTAAAGGTCGTGCGTTGACTTGGTGGAACGGGAGAATTGCTTTCATGGGTCTTGATGCTGCTAATGCTACTCCTTGGGCTGAAATTAAGAAGTGGATGACTTTGGAGTTTTGTCCTCGTAGTGTGATCATTAGGTTAGAACAGGAGTTGATTCATCTGAGAATGAAAGGTGTGGACATTGATAGTTACACGAATCGATTCCATGAGTTGGCCTTGCTATGTCCTCGATTGGTTGAACCCGAAGAGATCCGAATTGAGCAATATGTGAAAGGGTTGACCAGGAATATCCGGGGGGACGTGACATCATCTAAACCACTGACCATTGATGATGATGTTCGAATGGCTTACCAACTCATTGGACAGATAATTCAGGATAAGGAAGATGAAGCTCGTGTTGGTGAGAAAAGAAAGGGAGACGGTGAGTGTGTAGATAGAGGTGATAATAGGAAGAATTTCAATCGCCGTCAGAACAAGAGAAAGGGGAATGCAAATGCTCTTACCAACAATACACCGCGCAACGATGATAGATGTCCTAAGTGCGGCAACAAGAGGCATGCTGGCGACTGCTGGAAGTGCCGAAATTGCGGAAAGCTTGGACACAAGGTTGAAAGGTGTAAGAAGGGAACCATTTGCTTCAACTGTGATGAAGAAGGTCATAGGAAATCGGAATGCCCCAAGTTGAAAGCGATTGTACCTGGAAGAAACCCCCAGGGTGGTATCTACCAACTTGGAACAATTGAGGTGAAGAAAGAGGATCCAAATGTCGTTACCGGTACGTTTTTACTCAACAATCATTATGCTGTTGCTTTATTCGATTCGGGTGCCGATAGGAGCTTTGTATCCACTAAATTTAGTGCCCTTATTGATATTGAACCTGTTGAGATAAGTACCAGTTACGAGGTGGAATTGGCTGATGGTAAATTAGTGAAAACTAATAAGCTATTAGAAGGATGCTCTCTAAATCTCTTGAACCATTCCTTTCCGATTGATTTGATGTTGATAGAATTAGGTAGTTTTGATATTATTATTGGTATGGATTGGTTGTCGTTTAATAATGCTACTATTTTATGTGGAGAGAAGAAGGTTAAGATTCCTCTTAGGAATAGGACGTTAGTAATTGATGGTAGTCGAGGTGAATTCCGTTTGAAAATCGTTTCATGTATTAAAGTCCAAAAGTACATCAGGAACGGTTGTGAGTTATTCTTAGCTCAAGTGACCGGGAATGAGTCTAGGGAGAAACGATTGGAAGATGTACCTATTATTTGTGAATTTCCTGAGGTATAGAGTTTCGAATCGATTTAATTCCTGGTGCTGCACCGGTGGCACGTGCGCCTTACCGATTAGCCCCTTCTGAATTAAAGGAGTTATCTGAGAAACTTAAGGAGTTGTCTGATAAAGGTTTTATTCGACCGAGCTCATCGCCTTGGGGAGCTCCAATCTTGTTCGTTAAGAAGAAGGATGGATCTTTTCGTATGTGCATTGATTATAGGGAACTGAATAAGTTGACAATTAAAAATCGATATCCTTTAGCTAGGATTGATGATTTGTTTGATCAACTGCAAGGATCTAGTGTGTATTCTAAGATAGATTTGCGGTCAGGATATCACCAACTTCGCGTCCGTGAAGAAGATATTCCTATAACTGCATTTAGAACTCGTTATGGACACTATGAATTTCAAGTAATGCCATTTGGGTTAACTAACGCACCTGTGGTTTTCATGGATTTAATGAATCGAGTGTGCAATCCCTACTTGGATAAATTTGTGATTGTGTTTATTGACGATATTCTGATCTATTCTAAGAATGAAGACGAGCATAAAGAACATTTGAGGATTGTTTTGAATTTGTTGAAGGATGAAAGGTTGTATGCTAAGTTTTCGAAGTGTGATTTCTGGTTAGATTCTGTGCAATTTCTTGGTCATGTGATTAACAGAGATGGAATTCATGTTGATCCTGCAAAGGTTGAAGCTATTAAGAATTGGTCTGCACCGACAACGCCAACGGAAGTGCGACAGTTCTTAGGATTGGCTGGCTATTATAGGCGATTCATTAAAGAATTTTCTTTGATAGCTAAACCCTTGACTAAGCTTACTCAGAAGAATAAACCTTTCGTTTGGGGAAGTGATGAAGATGGAGCATTTCAGACATTGAAGCAAAAATTATGTAGTGCGCCAATCCTATCATTACCCGACGGGAGTGAAGATTTTGTAGTGTATTGTGATGCATCTCTTAGAGGTTATGGAGCTGTTTTGATGCAGAGAGAGAAAGTGACAGCTTATGCTTCTAGGCAATTAAGGAAGAATGAGGAGAATTATACTACTCATGATCTTGAGTTAGGAGCTGTAGTCTTTGCTCTTAGGTTGTGGAGACATTATCTGTATGGCACCAAGTGTACGGTATTCACCGATCATAAAAGCCTACAGTATATTCTCGACCAGAAGGAATTGAACATGAGGCAACGAAGATGGATAGAGTTGTTAAGTGATTATGATTGTGATATAAAATATCACCCAGGAAAAGCCAATGTTGTTGCTGATGCGTTGAGTAGGAAAGATAGAGAGCCTATCAGGGTGCGTTCTCTAGTCTTGACCGTGCACAATAATTTGCCTGAGCAAATTAGAAATGCGCAAATAGAAGCTTGTAAGAAGGAGAATTTTGTTAATGAAGGGTTCCGAGGAGAAGGAGATCCTTTAGAGGTTAGAGCTGATGGAGTGAAATGCTTAAGAGGTCGTATGCGGATACCTAAGTTTGGAGGCTTAAGATATTTGATTATGTTAGAATCCCATAAATCTAAGTATTCCATTCATCCGGGATCTGATAAGATGTACCATGATTTGAAGAAGTTGTACTGGTGGCCGAATATGAAAGCTGACATAGCTATGTATGTTCTTCAATGCTTGACTTGTGCTAGAGTCAAAGCCGAACATCAAAAGCCATCAGGACTACTTCAACAACCAAAGATTCCTGAATGGAAGTGGGAGCGAATTACAATGGACTTTATCACCAAGCTTCCTAGAGCATCATCTGGAAACAATTCGATTTGGGTTATTGTCGATAGACTGACCAAATCAGCACACTTCATTCCGGTTAAGGAGCAGTTCTCACTGGAGAAGCTGACTCGAATATACCTTGATAATGTTGTATGCAAGCATGGAGTGCCTGTATCGATCATTTCAGATCGAGATCCTAGATTCGCATCGAATTTTTGGAAATCTCTCCAAAGATCTTTGGGAACGAATCTCGATATGAGCACTGCTTATCACCCTAGACTGATGGGCAGAGTGAAAGGACGATACAAACACTGGAAGATATGTTGAGAGCTTGTGTGTTAGACTTTGGTAAGAATTGGGATAAACATTTGTCGTTAGCAGAGTTTTCGTATAACAATAGTTACCATTCTAGTATTAAGGCTGCACCGTTTGAAGCTTTGTATGGTAGGAAGTGTAGATCTCCTGTATGTTGGAGTGAAGTTGGGGATACCCAGCTCACGGGACCGGAATTGATCCGGGAGACTACAGAGATGATAGTTCAGATTAAGAAGAGGTTGTTGACTGCCCGAAGTAGACAGAAAAGTTACGCGGATGTGCGGCGGAAGCCAATGGAGTTTGAAGTGGGTGACCGAGTAATGTTGAAAGTATCGCCATGGAAAGGCGTTATAAGATTTGGAAAACGAGGGAAATTGAATCCCCGTTATATTGGACCCTTTAAGATTTTATCTAGAGTAGGTCCGGTGGCTTACAAACTAGATTTACCCCCAGAACTTCATGGTGTTCACAACACATTCCATGTATCTAATCTGAAGAAATGTCTAGCAGTGAGTGATGAGAAAATTCCGTTAGGTAAGGTTCGAATAGATGGGAAGTTGCATTTTATCGAAGAGCCCGTAGAAGTTATGGACCGTGAGGTAAAGCAACTGAAACAAAGTCGGATACCTATTGTCAAGATCCGATGGAATTCAAAGCATGGACCGGAGTATACTTGGGAACGAGAGGATGAAATGTGGAAGAAATATCCGCACCTCTTCGATTTCAATAAGAAACGGACATCCAAATGAAATGGATCACGAGGACGTTGATCCCTTTTAGGAGGAAAAGCTGTGACAAATCTAACATTTTCAGGTAGTGAAATATTTTCTCGTATAATATTTTGAAACTTATTTTTGTGTTGGTTGACGAACTCACAATTTACGGATTTAAATTTGGGCTTACGTGCATAATTTGGCGTCTTTTACGACTAAACCGGAAACCTTAGGATTACGTATTTACGTTTTTGAACTCCGTTTTTGATGAGACAATTTTTATTGGATTCGTTTTGTGACGGTGATTCATAATTTATAAAAACGTTTTTCGTAAAACGACCCGAGGGCACGCAAATCGAGGAAACTAGAATCGAGAAATACCCGTAAACTAGTAAGATGGGACAAAACACATTGTCCCGCCCCACTAGCATGGTATGGACGGCCAAACATGACACCACACCATCAAGGTGGCATCATGTTAGCTAAACTTACACAAGTGTAAGCCTTAGCTTACCCTTTAAGCTAACTTTCCACTTAACACATCAAAACTAGCTACTTGTTTCATTATACCATTTACTTACATGCAAATTTCTCTCAAAATCCTCTCCACTCTCCTCCCTCTTGCCGTCCCAAATAAGCCAACAAACACCCTCTTTGATCTTTTCTAGCCATAAACCACATGTTTACTAGTTCTATTAAGGTGTTCTCTTGAAGCCTTGATCATTTGGTGGCCATATCAACAACTTTGGAGGTGATTTGCTTGTGTCCTAGGGCTGATTTTCCAACCTATGTTCTTGATATTTGATGGTCTTGGAGATACTTGTTGTGTTCATCAAGTTCTTGTCTTCCTAAAACAAGAAATCCACTTGGATTGGTAAAGAAGATCATCCTCTCCATTTTTCTATTGTTATTTTGTAAAGAACAAATGTATTTTCTTTCATTTTGTATATGTATATGATGTATATATGATGATAAAAATGTTGTGTGGGGATCAAGTGTTGATAAATATGCTTAAAAATGATGATAACCATAAGAAATGAAGCTAAAATCTTGATTATTTAGTTGGCTGTATAAAAATAGTAGATAACTAAAAGATGAACTGATAAAATTGCATGGTTTGATCCATTTACAGTAAGTAGAAGATGTTATACACATGTGAGAGTTGGCCATGCAATGGAATCAAAATAATGAGTGAGATATGATCAAAACAAGTTAGGTGGTATAATCTGAATAAGCAGTTTTGTAGGGACTGTTAAGGCAACTTAAACTCAAAATGGGCAGTAGCTATAACTAAGTTAAATGTAGCACATAATATGAAGAACATGTCATCCAAAAATGAGCTTCTAATTCATTATAGAACTCTAGATATGTTAAAAATGGTGAACATGAAGTTAAAAATCAGATTTTTGGAAATAATGTTTATTATTATTATATAAGCACTCACATTATAATGTATAAAATGTAAAAATATAAACCCACTAACTTATAAAACTTATTTATATAAATGTATAAAAGGTTAATTAAATAGGTAAATTATATAAATGGTGGTGAAATAATATTTATAAGTAATAAAAACTATAAACTTGATTTTTACGACTTTTTCTGCTATCGCCGTAAAATTAACGTTTTTCGCCAAATAAAACATAGACGACCAAACCCGTCTAATGTAAAGTTTGTAAAAGTCATATACTGATGTATAGATAATTAAGACAAGTAAAAACCGATAAAACCCGAACTATAAGAATTACGGACATTTACGAGCTAACTAAACATATTGGACTAATAATTGGACTTAATAAGATAAAAACTTGTAAAAAGAACTTATTGGGCTTAACCCATTTAGGCCCAACATGAAAAGTATATATACTGATAATATAGGTATAAAATGGGTAAAAACAAGTTAAAGAACTTATAAAAGACTTAATGGACTTAAAATAGGTAAAATCGGTAAAACTAGTGAACTAGTAAGACGTTACCAAGACGTAAACACTAAAATGAGTAAACAAGGATGTATAAACCCACTTGATCATCATCATATGTACAAAATCATCATATGTATATTGTTATTTTGATAAAAGTCATTGGACCGAGTCTAAGACCGATTATTATTTATATAGGTTTCCGTGACCGAAGCACGCCCGTAGCCGATAATCCGCCTTTCATTAACAACGTGAGTTCATAGCCTCGCACTCTTTTAAATGTTTTATAAAATGATTTGTAAAACCGCGAGGGAGATAACATGCTAGATTTTTATAAAAATAGAACACAAGTAGTCCCGATTGTATGCTTAATGATATGGACCCGAATGATGCTATGACCCTATATTCGAGACTAAAAGGATTATTAGTAGTTAGGTTATGTCACTTAAAGTCCCATTAGCATGAATTGTGAACTACCGGGATTTGGTAGACGCTTATGCATTTGATAGTACTATTTGGGGACGATCACCCCAGTTCGCGCCTTGACGGTTGATCCCCGTCGTACCACATTGATTGGTAAGCGAATTTATGTATGAGAAGATTCCATAGCGTGATTTTTGTGACGACACGCTAACTTAGATGGGCAAATTGTTTGTCAGGTTCGCGGCCCGCTGTTTTCATAGTAAGGTAACAATGTCATGCGGCTAATAATAATCCTAATCCTATAAAACGTATGTAATTCAGATACCATGTATCCTATACAATGTATGCTATAAAACATAAATAATAAACGATATGATACGACGCTATTAACGATGAATATATTACCTATCATGGTAATATAGAGACTACGGTCTCATGGACGGTTTAAGATGTATGCTTGATTTATATATTGCCTGACTAGCAATATGAGGACTTACTTCCGATATTATACTTGTGTTCTGATTTTAAATGATTGTAAATGATTGTTTTATATAACGGTTTTCATTAAACTCTATGAATTCACTCGGCATTCGCTGATATGATTTTTGCATGTTTTTATCTCAGGTGCTTGAAGGTAATCCGGATGGAGATCGACTCTGATGGCCCACACTTAATATTAAAAATGTTCATTCGATCTGTCTTTTGTAAACCTAATGACCTGTATAATTTGGGACCTGTTGTACGCTTTTGAAACTTTTTATCGAATGAATGTTTGTTAAACCTTGTACAACCATTTTTATGTGTTGTCTATGATTGGAGTTATTGTGTTATCCCGTAACACTCTAAAAGACCCTTCCGCTGTACCGATACGAAAAATGAGAGTGTTACAAATATACTTTCAAGTATACTCTATCGCTATTTTGATTTGTCTTAGTTTAATAATATTCCCATATTATTAATCGACAACGGACATTTAGCATAACTTTTATTCATGGATTAAAACATGTAAATCATGATACACTTATTAAATAATAAAAATAAACAAAACCCAATCTTTATTTTATTATATTATTAATGTCATAACATCCTTTATCCAAATATTAATCACAGATTTATTGCATGAGTTCGCTAGCTAGTTGCAGCCCACTCGCTTTGTCATGCTTAACTACCTTTGGTCTAGGCAAAGCCTTAGTTAAAGGATCGGCTACGTTATCATCTGTGTGAACTTTTATCAATTTGATTTCCCGAGCTTCAACTTGTTTTCGGACGTAGTGATGTCTACGCATAAAGTGTCTGGCGCCTTTCATGACTCAAGGGTCATTGGCAAATATTATTACGGCAGAATTGTTACAATACATATCTATTAGGTTTTTATTGCAAGCATCATCCCAAGATCTTCAATAAAACTTCCTAATCCAAACCACATTTGGTTATCTGTATGGCTACCCACTGAATACCAAAACATTTCTTTTCGTATTCCTCAAATACTGCAGAAAATGTTTAACAGTAACCCAGTGGAGCTACCCTGGATTCTATTGGTATCTACTGATCAAGTTCTGAGCAAACGCCACATCAGGCCTTGTACATCTAACTACATACATTATAGATCCTACAGCCGAAGCATAAGGCACCTTCTGTATGTATGCCTCCTCTTCGGGAATTGATGCATCCATCTCATGACTCAGATTATGCTTAAATTCCATAGGTTGAAAACCTTTCTTGGAATTATGCATGTTATACTTATTCAAAATCCTATCTATATAAGCATCTTGACATAGACCAATTAACCGTCTTTTCCTATCCCGATAGATCTTAATTCCCAAAATGTATGTCGCTTTTCCTAAATCCTTCATAGAAAAAAATTTACCAAGATTATCCTTAACAACTTTAAGTCTTGGAATGTTACTTCCCATGATTATTATGTCATCAACATATAGAACTAGGAATACTACATCACTCCCACTAGCTTTGCGATATACACATGGCTTATCACGATTCTGAATAAATCCAAACTATTTGATTTCTTCGTCAAATATTTTATTCCATTGACGTGATGGTTGCTTCAAACCATAAATGGACCATTGAAATTTGCACATATGTCCTGGATTTTCAGGATCAACATACCCTTCTTGTTGCTGCATATAGATGTCTTCATCTAACCGACCGTTAAAGAAGGCAGTTTTAACATCCATTTTCCATATCTCATGGTCATAGTATGCTGCTATAGCTATGAGAATCCTAATAGCTCTTAAGTCTGCTACAGGAGAAAATGTCTCCTCGTAGTCTACGCCAAAATTGAGTAAAACCTTTAGCTACTAAACGAGCTTTATAGGATTGTACTTTTCCGTCCATGTCGGTTTTCTTCTTGTATATCCACTTATGTCTCACTACTTTAGCATCCCGGTGGTGGTTCTACAAGAATCCAAACATCATTTACTTTCATGGATTTTATTTCCTTATCCATAGCAACCATCCACTTATCCTTCTCAAGATCAAGTATGGCGGATTTATAATTAGCGGGTTCACCAAGATCCCCTAACTCATCATCATCCTCTATGTTAAGACACATATTGCTATTTGCGTTTTTAATCCTTGAGGATCTACATAGAGGAACTAATTTTGGTGGAACCGCCATACTTTCTAGTTCTACAGGAATTACATCGCTAGTGTTTTCAGAAGGTAATGTATCTATATGACTCTCCTCAAGATCATAATTTCTCCCACTGAATTCTTGATTTACAAGATCAGATTCAAGGAAGTCTCCATACCTAGCAACAATTACTTTGTTCTCAGGTGGATAATAAAAGTAGTAACCCATAGTTTCCTTAGGGTATCCTACAAAGATACATTTTTTAGATCGTTGTTGGAGTTTGTCACTCGAGTCATGTTTCACATACGCCTCGCAGCCCTAGACCTTTAAGTAAGATAAATATGACTTATTGCCATGGAATAGTTCATATGGTGTCTTATTGACCTTCTTTGTGGGAACCATATTTAAAATACGAACAACAGATTCTAGAGCATAATCCCAAAAGGATAAAGGTAAAGTTGTAAGATTAAACATAGATCGCACCATATCCAATATTGTAGGATTTCTCCTTTCAGATACACCATTTTGTTGTGGAGTATAGGGATAAGTAAGATGCTGAACAATTCCATTCTCACTTAGATAATCTATAAACTCTTGACTTAAATATTCACCACCTCTATCAGAACGAAGAGCTTTAATCTTCTTCCCTAATTGTAGTTCTACTTTTGCTTTAAACAATTTGAATGTTTCAAATACCTCATGTTTATGCTTAAGTAAATAAACATAACCATAATGGCTATAATCATTCGTAAATGTTAAGAAGTAGCTAGCACCTTTCCTTGACGTATGTCTAAGTGGTCCACACACATCAGTATGTATAAGTCCAAGTAGATCAGTAGCCCTTTCAATTTTGCTATTGAAAGGTTTCTTGGTCATCTTTCTAGATATACAAGACTCACATTTATTAAATGATTCATCATTGATATTTTCTAAATGACCTTCACGTTGAAGCTTTTGTATACGAGTCTTTCCAATATGGACAAGTCTATAATGCCAAAGATAAGAAGAGTTCTTGTCAAATTTTTCTCTTCTTATACATGCTAAATACAGATTTATCGTTCTTGGATTCAGTATCATGCATGTCTATTTCAAATACACCATTCACAGAAATTGCATTAAAATAGAAAATACCATTTTTCCAAACAAAAATTCCATTATTATCAATCGTGTGAACGAATCCATTATTTAACAAACAAGAAAAGAAAATAACACCCCTAACAATTGTAGGTGCATAATGACAACCATTTAATTTCAGTACTAAACCCGAAGGTAAAACTAGATCAAAAGTTCCTATAGCTTCAACCCCTGCTTGTGCGCCATTGCCCACTTGCAGGTATTGTTCCCCACAGGAAAGCTTCCTTTCCAGATTAAATCCATGCAGCGTATTACAAATGTTAATACCACATCCCGTATCATATACCTAGGAATTTAATTTGTATGTTAAATTGAACAAATCAATCATAAATAAAATACCTGAAGCTGCAGCGCTCTGCTCAGACTTATTCTTTATTTCTCGCAATTCTTCGAGGTAAAGAGGGAAATTCCTCTTCCAGTGACCACTTGCCTTGCAATGGTGACAAGTCTCATCCTTTTGAGATTGACTCCTCTTGACAAAGTTCTGCTTGGGTTTCAAATAAGTCACAACTTGTTTGCCCTTATTACCCTTGCCTTTGCCTTTCTTCTTGTTCGCTTGCGGTTTTGGCTTACTCACTCTACCCTTTTGTATGGTTAGTACAGCAGGCGTAGCGGTAGATGCCTTGTCTTTTAACCCCTTTTCATAGTCAATGAGCATTGCATGCAAATCATTAACTGTCTTCCCCGTGCAATGCGTATTATAGTTTCTAACGAAATCATTGAAGTCCTTGTTAAGGGACCTACTGATTAAGTTGATATCCATATTATGATCATAGGGTTGTCCTAGTGCAATGAGTTGTTCCATATAACCCCTCATCTCCAAATAATGGGCACTTACAGACTTTCCTAGAGCTTGCTTGCAGCTATGCAAAGCATCTACCAAGTCGTAGATCTCGACAACTTGAGGCTTTTCAAATATAGCCTTGAGCTCATCAAGCATTCGCTTAGGTGAAAATAGATACGTCTGTTGAAGTGCAGGAGTCATTTTTTCTAACATTAAGCAAGCCACCTCATAGTGCTTCTTAACATTAGCAGCGTGGTCAAGCCTTTGCGCATCAGATGCTCCTTCAGCAAGATCCTCTGGATAGGGAGTAGTCAAGATATCGATAGAACCCACTGCTCTCATGACAACTCTTAGCGATCGGTACCAATCATTAAAGTTTGGTCCAGTAAGTTCAGATCGTTCAAATAAATCTTTGAACGCAGAAATTATAGTGTTATGGTGGGTTGAGCCATTTCTACAGAAATAAGTTCAAATAATAGTATTTTCGATAACAAAATACTTTCAAGAAAATAAATTACCTCGGTATAAAAACCATATTATTTTCCTTGAATTCTAGAACTATATTGACGTAGATCCATTACATCAGTTGATCTGCTAGTAATGAATGTAATCAACACAACGACTTTTCGAACAATTCAATTGACAAACAATTTTCAATTTCTAGATATTTAAGGGATTTACATTGCCAAAAAACGTTTTGCCTTGTAAACATGTTTCATCCCTTATGAATGCATTAAGTTTCCAGATCTCACTGAGTAACTTAATTAAGTCGTCTAATCTGAGTAACGTAAAACCATCATAAGAATTCTCATTCTATAAATGATTTTCTCTCCATGACAACATCATCCAAAAATCTCATTTGATGACGAAGTAATTTCAAGTGTTCATCAATTAGGAGCATTCAACTTAAATTTTAAGGGTATAAATTTTGATGTCAAAATCAATGTATGGAGAAGCATGCATACAATCTCCATAGCATAAGTTTAATAAAACATTTAGTAAACTTTTTCACGAGATTAGATTTCTTCATAAATTATGTTGCGGTATTGGTTAAACCAATTAAAGAATTTACCCACAACTCATCACATCGTACTTTGCTAGAACTCGGCTACGCACAAAGTAATACCCTTATTCATTGTGGTTCGGATGTGAATTTGTGGTAAATCACCCTTAAGGTATAATTCAATTAAGAATCATAGGTAATTTTAATTTGACGCACATGTGAGCCAGGAATTTGGTCAGTGACTAATGGCATAACACCTCCTTCTTTAACCGGGTACATGACCAGCGGTGCGTTATACCCACTTTATAGTTTGTCAAAGTTGTGTAGGCCGTTAGATTATTATTGCAATTCACCAATCAACGTAATCTTATGTAATTTAATTCTCTAATAAATCATTATTTTTAATATGATTTAGTCCGTATTATTTCTTTTCAAAAAAAAACCCTTGTTTACAACAATTCAACAATTTTATATATAAACAAGTAAAAAAAACTGAATCATAAACACATAATAATAATTTATATGTGCAACAAATAAATCAAATGGCCACATGCATACGATTTATTCAATAATCATCAAATTTAAGTCTTTATATATCTATATAAAAGTCTTCCCAAATTCTAGATTTATCGAATCAAATAATGACGTAGCACATAAAATCATATAAACATATAATTTTACGATCCATGAAAACATGTACGTAATCATGGATTCCCCAGAAATCTTAACAATTAAATCTCTACGGATTGTAACCATACATGACATAACAATTAATCATGCAATTTAATCTAAAATTATCTCACATGTAATTTAGGGTTTCAAAACAATTCCCTTTTTTTTTATTAAAAATAGAGCCAAAACCCTACATTAAAAAACAAAACCCTAATGAAAAACCTAAAAAATGTAGTTTTAACTCAAAACAGTTATAGTTAAAAAAACTTTAGATTTTCGATAATTATAACACGTTAAAATGGCTCTCGATGCCACTGAAGGTTTATTAGTATCATAACAATTATATAAAACCCTAAGCGAGATCAAAGCACATATAGTGGAAGCGATTTAACAAGATCATAATTAATAACACAATTATAATTAATCGAATTAGGGTTACATACCATTACGCCAAAGCAATTCCCCAAGACGAAGAACGAATCACCAATTCGGGTTTATACCGTATATACCAAGATATAGTCTAAAGTAAGACTATATTACGTTCTTGTACACACGTAATACAACGAGCTAACCGTGATTCTAGCACGTGAAAACCGAGCTACAACGCTTGTAATTAATCTACCCAACAACCCTAGAGAGGGGTTAGGACTAGATTATGTATACAATCGATCAATCAAGAAAAACCAACCAAGCACCCTTTGTGGTGTAGCCTTGCGATCGACCCAAAAGAAAGAGAAGGGAAAAGATTTATGATGTGTTGATTATGAGTGATTAGGAGGTGTGTTAGCCCAAGATAAATAAAAGGCGACTTTTGCCCCCCCTCCTCTTTGGAGCTCATAACCGACCGAATAGAACACCCCTTAGGGATGTTCCAGAATCTTCCAAACTTCTTTCTTAATGTATACATACTATATATTTATTTAACATTCGCTAATACTTAACTATTAATTTAATTAACGATCGTTAAATTTATATATTTACTTGCTCGGTTAAATTAATAAATACATAAATATATTTATTAAATAAATTAATAAATACGATAAATATATTTATTAATTAAATTAACTCTTTACGTATTGTGTGCAATCCCGTAATCTCGAGTTCGATCCTATCACACGACTATTAAATATAATTCCATAAACTTTCAACAACTCACTCTAGTAAATAAGGTCTCCAATGTAAGATTTTTTTTATGTGACTCTGTATTAGAATTTAGGATTTTTAAGTAACTTGCAATGAATAATAATCGAACATAGTTTACACTTGTATGTAATGTGTTGGATCTTATTCACACCTTCATTTTCCGTAGCTGCTTTTTGGTCTCATCTGCGTTAACATCGTGAATTTAAAATTTGATAAGTGGGTTAATATGGTAGTTTATAGGAAATGTATTTTAACTATGTCAATAGTTTAAGGTTCTTCATCCTCCTTGCCACATTGCATGCAAACTAGTGGTTGTTTCTTGATCAATAGCAACATGATATATCACAATCACTGCTTCATCCTATCATAATATGAAAATTATGAACCCTTTTATATTAGTCACATACTATTTAGAATAGAAGTGGTGTATAGATACTGAGATAGAAAGGCAAGTAACTGAGACAGTGTATATTGCTTTTACCAAACTAAAGTACGGAACATGTATTAGTATGTATCCTAGGTTTGGGCTTGACAAGTTGGATCATGATCAAGGATTGAACATGGTTAGTTGGTTAGAGCCTTGGACAGTTAGAATAGACACTTGTTCTACCGGTTGGATACATGTCAACCCGTCGTATGTATTACAGTAAAGAGTTTTGACCGAACATATAGAAATATACCTAGGTTTGGGTTTAATAATCAGTCATCGAACCCCATGCCTTACTCGGGCTGTGCCACTTGTAGTATACAGAGAACTGCTAGTTACAGTCCATAGGACTACGCTTAACCAGTACTAACTAATGTCGTAAAATAAATCCTTTTTTGTAACATAATTATGTCTGCATTTTAATTATCTTGTGGATGTTAACGATTATATATCAACCAAAACTGGGAATGTTGTATTTCCAAAATAAAACTAGGTTCGTTAACTTGGGATCTACAAAAGTTACACTAGCGAAATACGGTAAATCGTAGTTATTGTTTGAATCAGTTTCAAAAATTTAATGAAAATCACATGTCAATGTCATGTTAGTCACACTCAGATAAATCATGCACAAGTGTTCAATGGGTGCAACTGTATAACCCTACCAAAATGCTCCGTGTTAAGGGTAAATATCTAAAAGGAGGAGTATTGGGAGTGGTGAACAGTTTACGTTTTTCTATAAGAATATCATAAAAATATGAATGTTCAACAGTACAACCCCCTTGAAGTTGCAAAACCATTTGTAAAAACCTAGGGTAGGCTAAAGTTATTTTACTACCCTTATTGTTTAACATGCCTTCAAAAATTATTTTTGAAAAATTATATCTTTATCCATTAGCCAAGCAATTAAGAGCACTACCTATTGAATGGTTGATCTCATTGAAAGCAGAGCATTTTCGACTTAGACATTGAAAAAGGACATGTATAAGGAATTTCCAGGCTGGGGTAAATTGGTTTTTATCAAATTTAAGAATATGACCTTCTTGTGGAAGGTTGTAACCCAAGCCTGTCAACCCTGCATGTAGCTCATCAATAGGAACAATTTCAACTCCATTGGCATCATCAAGCTGTAAGGCTTGCCGAATTAGAGTTTTTGTGACTACTTTAGTTTTCCCATGAATTGAGCCTTCAATTGTAATCACATCATTAATTGTTCTAAATAGTTGCGGCACGAGGTTGATAAATGAATATTTTGTCAATAAATAGTTGTAGCACGAAGAAAAGAAGGAAAAGATTGTGGATCAAATATCTTTTTCAAAAACATAAAGTTCACTTTCTTGGCATCCAGGAAACCAAAATGACTCGGTCGATATTTTTAGACTCAAAACCATGTGGGGTAATTTTGCTTTTGATTATGTTTGTAGTATGTCTCGTGGTCGCTCTGGAGGTATTATCTCTATTTGGGATCCTAATTCATTCACAAAGGATTCTATATGGTTTTGTGGGTTCGTGCTATATGGTGAACATCTATGCCCCTCAAGATCAAACCGCTATATATTCTTTATGGAATAAGCTCAAAGACTTCATGCACCACAATAATGGTGCTTACATCTTTTTTGGATATATGAATGTAGTAAAAAACGAACATGAAAGGTATGGCTCTTTCTTTAATAGTATTGAAGCTGGCCACTTTAATGCTTTTATTGAGTCCACAGGTTTGATTGATCTTCCTATCGGGGGGCGTTCATTTACTTGGATGAATAAAGCGGGTACTAAACTTAGCAAACTAGATCGTTTTCTCCTTTCTGAAGATGTGACCAATCTGCTCCCTGACATCCGTATCACTGCTTTGGATAGATTATGGTCGGATCATAAACCAGTTCTCTCTAAGAATGAGAAAATTGATTTTGGCCCTCCCCCGTTTAAATTATATAACTCATGGCTCACGAGAGATGGCTTTGATGAACTTGTAAATTCATAATGGAACATGCTAGATGGGAACCTCAAATGTCATGATAAGATTCGGTGTCTCAAGTCTAAGATTAGACAATGGAGCAGTATCAACAACACTCGGGAGAGTAATAGGAAAGTTATTGCTTTGGAGGAATTAAGTTCTTTAGAGAAGAAAATTGATGACGGTTCAGCTTCTCAAGCTGACAAAAAGAATCGGATTAATATTATTCATGAACTTGAAAAGTTGGTGTCTTTGGAATCTATGGACTTACTTCAGAAAGCACATATAAAATGGGATGTTGAAGGTGATGAAAATTCTAAGTTCTTCCATGGATTGATTAATAAAAAAAGGCACAATCAGATGATTAATGGTTAAATGGTGGATGACACATGGATTACGGATCCTAAGTTGATTAAGGATGCTTTCCTCCAATTTTATAAATTCAAATTTCAAGCTCAAGACGATCAGGTTGTTTTCCCTAACTTACCTTACTCTTTTACTCTTAATAACAGAGACAGGATAATCCTGAACGACGGGTAAATCTTGATGAAATCAAAGAGGCTATTTGGAATTTTGGAAGTAGTAAAGCCCTTGGTCCTGATGGATACACTTTTTCTTTTGTGAAGAAATTCTTGGGAACCATTCACAAAGATTTACACGAGTTTGTAGACTACTTTTTCACCTTTAGTACTATGCCTCATGGTGCTAATTCCTCTTTCTTCACGCTTATTCCTAAGGTCAGTAATCCTACTTGCATCATGGATTTTCGTTCTATTTCACTGATAGGTATCCATTACAAGGTTATTGCTAAAATTTTAGCAAACCGTTTGGCTAAAGTGATAGACAATATCATCAGTAAAGAGCAATCACCTTTTATTTTTTGTCGTCAAATTCTTGATGGTCCTTTAATTCTCACTGAGATTATAGAATGGTATAAAAGAAGGAAAAAGAAGCTCCTTATTTTCAAAGTGGACTTCTAAAAAGCCTTTGATTCTATGAGTTGGAAATTCTTAGATCACATCTTAGTCCAGCTTGGGTTTGGTTAGAAATGGTGTTCATGGATTAAAGCTTGTCTTGTTTCTTCTAGAGCCTCGATACTTGTGAATGGAAGTCCTACTTCCGAGTTCTCCATTAATAGGTGCCTAAGATAAGGAGATCCTTTATCTCCTTTTCTCTTCATTTTGATTATAGAAGGACTACACAATGCTCTTGCTGATGCTATGTCTAAAGGTTTGATAAGTGGTGTTACTATTCATAATTCTAACATCAATATTTCTTACCTTTTTTATGCAGATGATGTCATTATTACTTTTGAATGGAATTCCAGAGACTTGGAGAACATTATCCGGGTTCTTCACATCTTCTATCTTGCTTCGGATCTCAAAATTAACATTCACAAGTCCAACATTTACGGTATTAGGGTCAATGATGAGGATGTTTCTAGTATGACTCACACTGTGGGTTGTATCTCAGGGGCTCTCCCATTTACTTACCCCGGCCTCCCTATTGGATCTAACATGAATTCCATCTCTAGTTGGAAGATGGTTATCGATCATTTTCAATCCAGGCTTTCATCTTAGAAAGCAAACCTTTTATCAAATGGAGGGAGATTGAATCTTGTTAAGTCGGTTTTAGAGAGTCTCGGCATCTACTAATTTTCTATATTCAGATCTTCGCAAACTGTTCTCTACGGCTTAGAAAGAATCCGATCTAATTTCTTCTAGGGAGGTAACAAAGATACCAAGAAAATGGTGTTGGTCAAGTGGTCTAATAACATTACTTCGTTAGATAAAGGTGGTCTAAATATTGGAAGTCTAAAAGCTTTCAACCTAGCTTTACTTCAAAAATGGCATTGGAGGTTTCTCTCCACTCCAAATTCTCTATGGGTGACGGTTACTAAAGCGTTTCATGGTCAAGAAGGTGGTTTCGATACTTTTGATTATAAATTCAAGGGTACATGGGCAAATATCGTTGGTTCATCGAAATTTCTTCATTCGTAAGGTATTATCCTTTCTAATTCTTTGAAATTTAAAGCAGGTTGCGGATCTAGAATTCGATTTTGGAAGGACATATGGCTTGGTGAAACCCCCCTTTGTTCTAGATTAATAGACTTTATCGTCTTGACATAAACAAATATTGCCTCATTAAAGACAAAATCAAAAATGGGAACTGGATTTGGAATTGGTCTAGATCGAATCTTGACTCTAGGAATCTTGCTTACTTCCGTGATATGCTGAAGGAAATTGGTGATGTCAACATCGATGTTACGAAAGACACTTGTTATTGGTCACCTGGTTCTAACGGTTTTTTCATAGTCAAAGAGGCTCGACAAATTATCGATCTTAAGACCCTCTCTTGATCGTCAAACTACATAGACTCAAACTATCTTCCCGGGGTATGGATATCACGGCTGTATCTTGTCCTTCTTGCAATGCTTTTGTTGAATCTGCAAACCACATCTTTTTTTAATGCAATACGGCTATGGAGGTTTGGAGGTTGGTGAGTAATTGGTGTGATATTTCTCTTCCTCAAGTTACTTCTTATGAACAGCATCAATCGCGTTATTCTTCTTGGAATGTCGCTAAGAACATTAAAGAACAAGTTCTATGTCATTTCTGCTTCGGTGCTTTGGTGGCTATGGAGATATCGGAATTTTGTTACTTTTAATTCTCAAACCGTGAGAAAAAGTGACATCTTTGACAATGTTCTTTCTTCTTCTTTTTCGTGGCTTAATAACAGAGGAAAAATGAACCTTTCTTAGACGAAGTGGCTTGAGTCTCCTCTCTTTATCGAAGGACCGCGTAATGGTTTCAGAGTGGCTATTTCTTTGGTTCACCTCTCTCTCGGGGCTTGTTTGGGGTCTCATAAAAAACCACCCCGAAGTGAATACCGGTGGCTCGGCCTCTATGGTGGGGGGTTTTTTGTTGGTCAGAGTGAAAGCCGATTTTTCGGCCTCTGTCACAAAGTTTTTTATCCCTTTTGATTCCATCGCAGTTAAAGTCCCGAGTGTTTTTTGTTTTTTTCTTATATTTATTTTGTAATCTATTGTACTTTATGTTTCTAACTCCTTGCTAGACTCTTTCTTTTCTTAATATATTATCAGCCGTTCAAAAAAATTTGTTCTAGAACCTGTAGTGTTCCAAAACTGTTTAATATGTGATTATGGAATGATAGGTGAATGAAGTAGAGTATACCTTATATTGGAAGACAACAAGAAATCTATCATTCCATCTTACTGTGGACTCCTGGTATCTTTCTCCAAAAGAGCAATCATAGTATGCCGAGGCTTGAATTGAAGAGCAACACCAGCAGGTTTAAATCTTTGTGCCATTGAAATTTCAGAGAAAGCTTAAGGTGAAAGAAAGTTTAAGTTATGGTTATGGGAGATGAAAAATAACAAAGAAGCAAGTGGCACTGTTAGAGACGTAAAGGAGGGAAATATAGCAGACAAACAGGCACCCTATTGGTTGAAAATTTGGTAAGTGCATAAAAGATCAAAATATACTCAAGTAAATCTTGAAACATAATACACTTTTATCTTTTCATTAATAGAAAATACCTACTCTACTTGAATTATGGCCCAAAATATCTCAAAAATTACAACTGAGTGGGACCCAGTGTTTTTCAACGGTCAAATGCTTTCAGTGCCAACGGCTATATTTTGTCAGCGTGTATAAAATGGCTTGTCAGAGGATAGAATGCACATGACAACGGCTAGAAAGCCATTGTCAACGGCTAGAAAGACCTTAATAGAGACATCAATCCTAAGAGAATCAACTCCTCTTCAACAAGCATGAGCTTTGCAAGCACTGTCGAATCACACACACTTGCATAAACAAGATAAACATGATTGTCCTCTAGTGTCCCTTGCTCACAAATACTTTATGAATGAAGTTAACTCAAATAATAACTCTATAACTCTCAGGTAAGCCCAAAAATATATAGCCCAATCTCCATCCAACCAATCCTAATTCTAGGTCAAAAAGTTTTAGCAGTATGCATATCTTATGATGGATGTGCATGCTACAGTGCCTCGAGGTCTAGAAATTCCAACAATCCCAAAGGAAAATTTTCATCATTCCAAGCCCCCACTCACTAGTGGACACTATCTAGAATTGTGATAAGAGCACTCTAAGAGTACCAAAAAACCTAAAGGTATCCTAATACCTCCCCTTAAAATATACTTACAAACTTTTACAATGCATTCAAATTTTTTTTATTTCAAGATAGGAATATAAATATTCCAACCATCATAAATAAACCTTTGTAACATACAAATCTATCCAAGAGCAATCACCCAATCCATATTGCTTCATCATCTTGCATAGTTAGACAAAAACCATAAAAACATACTAACACTATGCTGTCAGAGGCTACACATCCCTTGTCAGGGTGTAGAAATAGCCTGTCAGCGGATAGAAAAATACAGTGGAAAAGACTAACTTTGCATAGAATAATAACAATGTTTATCCTTATACATACTTTTACAACATTTAGACCAACATTTTTCAAGGATTAATCATTCCAATTCTTGAAACCAAGTACTGGAACCTCCCAACATCAAAAGGTTTTGTTAAAAGATCTGACACATTATCTTCAGTGTCTATTTTCTCAGGTTGAATCAAACCTTTTTCAAAATAATCCTTAATAAAATGATGTACAATCTCTATATGCTTAGTTTTAGAATGATGTACAAGATTTTAAATAATACACAATGCACTATTATTATCTACATATATCTTAGTATGCATAAATTTATACCCATAATCCAGCAACTGATTTTGAATCCATAGCACTTGACCACAACATGCAGCAGCAGCCACATACTCAGCCTCAGTTGTAGAATTGGCCACAATCGTTTGTTTCTTACATTGCCAAGATATCAATCTGCTCTCCAAAAATTCGCATCCTCCTGTGGTTGATTTTCTATCACCATTATCACCACCATAGTCACTATTTGAATAGCCAACCAACTCCAAGGGATGATCTTTAGGGTACCATAATCCCAAAGTATGATAACACCTAAGATACCAAAAGATCTTCTTTACTGCATGAAAGTGACACTCCTTTGGAGCTACTTGATGTCGTGCACATTCACATACATCAAACATGATGTTTGGTCTAGAAGTTGTGAGATACATCAATGAACCAATCATTGATCTATAATGCATGACATCAACTTCATTGCCTTCTCTAAGCTTTCCCCAAGGGTGTTCCTTATCCATGGGTGTGCTAACCCTCTTGTCATGTGTGGAAAACCCAAATTTCTTCAAGATCTCAGCTACATATTTATCTTGAGAGATAAAAATTCCATCCTTCCTTTGTTGAACTTGAAGACTAAGGAAGAAATTCATCTCTCCCATTTCACTCATTTGAAAATTTTCTATCATAGGCTTAGAGAACTCATTACTCATCTCTGGATTGGATGATCCAAAGATTATATCATCAACATAGACCTGGAAAAGTAGAAAATCCTTTCCATTCTGCTTGGTAAATAATGTCTGATCTATGGTTTCCCTTTTGAACCCATTGTCCACTAGATATGTGGACAAAGTACCATACCATGCTCTAGGGGCTTGATGAAGGCCATACATAGCCTTTTTCACTTTGTACACTTTGTTTGGATGCTCTGAATCTTCAAAACCAGGAGGTTGTATTACATACACTTCCTCTTTAATGGTCCAATACAAGAAGGCATTTTCACGTCCGTTTGATAGAATATGAATCGCATGCAAGAAGCACATGCAAGGAAAATCCTTATTGCTTCAATCCTAGCAACATGTGCAAAAACCTCTTCATAATCAACCCCTTCTTCCTGTGTGTAACCTTGAGCAACCAGTCTTTGCATTGTTTCTAATCATAATACCTCTTTCATATTTCTTATTTCTGAGAACCCAACGTGATCCAATAGGCCTAACATGTTTGCGACAATCAACAAGCTCCCAAACATCTTGAATAGCAAACTGTTGAAGCCCATCATGCATTGCTTCAACCTAGTTTTCATATTTAAGAGCATCAAAAATCTTCTTGGGTTCTGCTTGTGATAGTAAACAGGCAAACAAACACTCTTGAATCCATTCATTGTCATCCTTCTTGTGAATATTGGCAATAAATCCACCTTGTCTTTTCTTTTGACCTTTGGTAAGTCTTGGAGTGTCAAGTGAACCAGTTATTTGGGTAGGAGGATGATTTTTGGTAACAGATAAGCTTGATCCTAGCCTAAATGAATTATTGACTAGAATGGTAGACTTCAAGTTTCCAATATCCTCTTCATCTTATGTTTCATACCCATAATAATTATTTAGAACATTGTCAGTGGCTATGGTGAAGCCATTGACACCATCATTGGGTAGGGATTCAATGATAATTTCAGGAATGGACTTATCAAAGGATAGAGGAGAGCTGTTAGGGGGTACAATAGTGCTGTCAGCGGCTATAGATCCACTGTTATTTTAAACTTCATCACCCTTTGGCTTTTCTGGTTCCTTTCTCTCCTCTCTTTTCTCACTAGCAGATGCTTTTGCAAACTCTTCACTCCAAATAGGTGTATCCAAGACACTGAATGAAAATATGTGCTCAGTTTCTTGTGATCCAACATTCTCATTAGCTTATATATGTGCATGATTAGTATTTGTGTTTTCCAAATCTGCATGATTAGTCACAAACATATAATTCATAGACCTAGTCAATGGTTTTAAATCAAATAACCAATTTGGACCAAATTCAGGATCACTAGGCTTATTCTCCAAGAAGTCAACATGTATGTTCTCTATGATAATATTTGTCTTCTTGTTATAAACCCTATACCCTTTGCTGTTCATAGAATATCCCACAAAATATCCCTCATCACCTATTAGCATTAAACTTTCCTAGATTGTCACTAGTATTCAAAATCAACACATGACAACCAACAGGTCTAAAGAAGTCTATCAAAGGCTTCATGTTCCAAAATAGCTCATAAGGGGTTTTGTGGTGATACTTATTGATTAAGGCTCTATTCTGAACATAACAGGCTATACTAATAGCCTCAGCTCAAAAAGCAATGGGTAGCTTTGCATCTGCCAACATGGTCCTAGTTGCTTCAATTAGAGTTCTATTCCTTTTTTCACCTACACCGTTTTGCTGTGGAGTTCTAGCTGTGCTAAACTCCCTAGTAATTCCTTTCTTGACACAAAAGACATCTAAAAACTTATTTCTAAAGTCACCACCATTATCACTCCTAATGATATTTACTTCATGACCAGATTTCTTTTCTATTTGGGTGATATTGTTAACTAATTTTTCAGTCGTTTCACTCTTTTCACCTAATAAGAAAGTCCATGTGAACCTAGAGTGATCATCAGTGATCACAAAACAATACCATTTGTGATTAATACTAGCCATTGATGTAGGTCCAAATAAATCCATATGAAGCAAATTAAGTGAAAGTTTATGGACTTATATTTAATAGTCGTGTAATAGGATCGAACTCGAGATTACGGGATTGCACACAATACGTAAAGAGTTAATTTATTTAATAAATGTATTTATTATATTTAATAATTTATTGAATATAAATATTTATTACGTTTATTAAATTAAACCGAGATTTAACTTTAACGACCGTTAAATAATTAAAAGTTAAGTATTAACGAGCGTTATAAGTATATATAGAAAGTGGGGTAAAAAGAAAGAAGACCGGAAGGTTTCGGAACACCCCTGTGGGGTGTTTCGACCGTCGGCTACACCAAAGGGGAAGGGAGAAGAAAACTTGCCTTATTTACGTTTCCTTGGGCTACAAGTTTATTAGGCCTATATAAGACCCCTTAGCCTTCGTAAATATTCACTACAATCTCTCTTCTCCTCCCTCTCTTACGATCGTAACATCAACACCCCTTAGGGTTATGGTTGGTTTTTCGATTTAGCTATTAATCAAGTCCTAGCCCCTCTCTAGGGTTGTTGGGTTGATTTTCTACTAGACGTAGAAGCTCGGTTTACACGTGCTAGAATCACGGTTAGCTCGTTGTATTACGTGTGTACAAGAACGTAATATAGTCTTACTTTAGACTATATCTTGGTATTATACGGTATAAACCTGAATTGGTGATTCGTTCTTCATCTTGTGGATTTGCTTTAGCGTAAAGGTATGTAACCCTAATTCGATTAATTATAATTTTGTTATTATTATGATCTTGTTAAATCGTTTCCGCTATGTGTGCTTTGATCTCGTTTATGGTTTTGTGTAATTGTTATGAACTATGTAAACCTTCAGTGACATCGAGAGCCGTTTTAACATGTTATAATTATCAAAAATCTAAAGTTTTTAACTAATAATTGTTTTGAGTTAAAACTACATGTTTTTTTAGATTTTCTTAAATATTAGGGTTTTGTTTTTAAAATTAGGGTTTTGGCCGAATTTTATATAAAAAAAGGAATTGTTTTTGAAACCCTAAATTACATGTTGGATAATTTTAGATTAAATTGCATGATTAATTGTTATGTCATGTAAATTAATGATTACGATCCGAAGATATTTAATTGTTAAGATTTGAGGGTGGAACCATGATGAATGTGCATGTTTTCATGGATTGTAAAATCGTATGCTTATATGATATTATGTGCTACTTGTTTTATTTGATTCAATAAATCTTGAATTAGGGAAGACTTTTATATGAATATAAAAACCTAGATTTGATGATTATTGAATAAATCGTATGCATGTGGCTATTTGATTTATTTATAGCACATATAAATTGTTATTATGTATTTATGATTTAGTTCTTTTTTAGAAAAAATTTCAAGAATCGTCCCTATCGTTTACACAAAATATCAACTTTCATCCCTATCTCAAAATGACTCCATGAATCGTCCCTATCGTTTACAACTACGATCAAAATTCGTCCCTATTTTGGATGGGGGTTAGTTTTCTCTGTTAACTTTTGGACGTATGAGGGTATTTTAGTCCTTTACTCTTTTGGGTTGCATTAAATACAAATATCAACTAACTTAATTTTTTCTTTTCATTCTTCTCTCTCTCGCTCCTCTCTCACGTCTCTCTCCTAAATACATCATCACCGACTCATCTCCTACCTTCAATTCATGGATCTTGTTTTTTCTAGACTCTCACTATCTACAAATTCCCTCATCTCAACATAAACCCAGACCGATTACTATCCAAAAATCATAGAAAATATCAAATCTGCAAATTTCTAGAAATCAAATTGAAAAAGATGATGAGGGGGAATATGCGGCTTATGTTTGCTATTCAGTTCTTCACGGTGAAGAAAAGGTGTTTGCTAACATTGTGATGGTGACGGTGATGGGGGTATTGTGATGGTGATGGTATTGATGCCATGGTGACGGTGACGGTGATGGGGGTGGTGTGATGGTGATGATATTCCTACCATGGTGATTATGATGGAAAGTCAAGAGTGATGTTCTTCTTGTTTATTTTCTTATTATTTAAGTTGTTCTTTTTCATGGTTGCTGTAATGGTGATGGTGATAGAGACGGTGGTGTTGCGATGGTGATAGTATTGCTGCCATGGTTATTTTGAAAGAAAGTCAAGGGTGTTCCTGCAATGGTGATGGCGATAGGGATACCCTTTTGGCTGACGGGCCGATAGGGATACCCTTTTGGCTGATGGGCAGTTCGGGTCTGTTTATAGGGGCTTTTTGGCTGGTGAGGTTCATGTCGCAATTAAGGTCTTGGTCCATGGCTCCACCATGACTGAACAAGAGGCTGCAAATGAGCTTGAGTATCTTGGCAGGATCAAACAACCAAATCTTGTTCCGTTGATGGGTTACTCACCACAACAATCCTTTTAGTAGGACTAATCACACCCCTATTTCTCAGCTTTTACAAAGCCTTCAATGCCACACCAGTATGAGGACAAATAAACATCCCAGTCAAATCAGCTTGCGCCATAGCATCCATCAACTCCTCCTCAGTAGCCTCTTCGATAATCCCTTCATAGTTCTTCAAAGCATAAACCACCCTATCAATGGAAACGGGATCACCAATCTGAATAGCATACACAAAAGTAGAGAAAAGAGATGAAGCGCGGGAAATGGCTTAAATGGCCAATGTTAAGTGATGTTTCTGGGTTACAATTTGATTTTGGGTTTTGGGTTTGGTTGTGATATACTGAGCATATCTTGATCCATGTTTTACTTTTCGTATATGGATCTGGGTTTTTTTATTATGATGGGATTGGGATTGAGATCATGAAATGAAATGGAAGATCATTTGGTGGCTGTGAATAAAAAGGGAGGCCATGGCTGTGAATAAAACAAGGAAATGACAAAAATACCCTTTTGATAAATAGACTTAACAGCGAAAACTAACACATCCAAGATAGGGACGATTTTTTATCGTAGTTGTAAACGATAGGGACGATTCATAGAGTTATTTTAAGATAGGGACGAAAGTTGATGTTCTGTGCAAACGATAGGGACGAATCTTGAAATTTTTTCATTTTTTTACTTGTTTATGTTAAAAATTGTACGAAATGTTGTAAACAAGGGTTTTTTAAGAAATAAAAAAGGACTAAATCATATTAAAATTGAGATTTGTTTGAGATCTAAATTGCATAGAATTACGTTGATTGGTGAATTGCAATAATAATCTTATGGCTAATCTTTTTGACAAACTATAAAGTGGGTATAACACACCGCTGGTCATGTACCCGGTTAAAGAAGGAGGTGTTAAGCCATTAGTCGCTGACCAAATTCCCGGCTCGCCTGTGCGTCAAATTTTAATTACCTAAAATTATTATTTCAATTATACGTTAAGGTGGATTTACCACAAATTTACATCCGAATCATAATGAATAAGGTTATTGCTTTGTGCTTTAGCCATAAGTACGTTATGAATAGTTGTGGGTAAATTCTTTGATTGGTGAAACCAATACCTCAACATAATTTATGTAGAAATTTAGTCTCGTGTAAAAGTTTACTAAAGGTTTTATTTAACTTATGCTATGGGGTTGTGTGCATGCTTCTCCATACATTGATTTTGACATCAAATTTATACCCTTAAAACTTAAGTCGAATGCTCCTAATTGACGAACACTTGAAATTGTTACGTCATCAAATGAGATTTTTGGATGATGTTGTTATGAAGAGAAAACTTTCATAGAATGAGAATTCGTATGATGGTGTTACGTTACTCAGATTAGACGACTTAATTAAGTTACTCAGTGAGATTTGGAAACTTAAGGCATTCGGAAGGGATGAATAATGTTTACAATGCAAAACATTTTTTGGCAATGTAAATCCCTTAAATATCTAGAAATTGAAAAGTGATTATCAATTGGATTGTTCGACAAGTCGCTATGTTGAGTACATTCATTACTAGCAGATCAACTGATGTAATGGGTCTATGTCAATATAGTTGTAGGATTCAAGTAAAATACTATGGTTTATATACCGGGGTAATTTTATTTTCTTGGAAGTATTTTATTATCGAAAATACTGATATTTGAACTTATTTCTTAAGAAATGGATCAACCCGACAATAACACTATAAGTTCTGCGTTCAAAACGTTTTTTGATCGTCCTGAACTTATTGGCCCGAACTTCAATGATTGGTATCGCTCACTAAGAATTGTCTTGAGAGTAGCGAGTACTATTGATATCTTGACTACTCCTTATCCGGAGGATCTTGCTGAAGGAGCTTCTGAAGCGCAAAGGCTTGAACAGGCTGTTAATGTTAAGAAGCACTCGGATGTGGCTTGCTTAATGTTAGGGAAAATGTCCCCTCCACTTCAAAAGAAGTATGAGATATTTTTTCCTAAGCGTATGCTTGATGAACTTAAGGTTATGTTCGAAAAGCCGCAAGCTGTGGAGATCTACGACTTAGTAGATGCTTTGCATAGCTGTAAGCAAACTCCTGGAAAGTCTATTAGTGCACATTACATAGAGATAATGGGTTATATGGAACAACTCATTGCACTAGGACAACACTATGATCATAATATGTCTATCAACTTGATCAATAGGTCCCTTAACAAGGACTTCAATGATTTTGTTAGAAACTATATTATGTATTGCACGGGGAAGACAGTTAATGATTTGCATGCAATGCTCATTGACTATGAAAATGGGTTAAAACAAAAGGCATCTACTTCTACTTCTTCTGTATTAACCATACAAAAGGGTAGAGTGAGTAAGCCATCAAGCGAACAAGAAGAAAGGCAAATGTAAGGGTGATAAGGGCAAGCAAGTTGTGACTTATTCGAAACCTAAGCAGAACTTTATCAAGAAGAATCAATCTCAGAAGGATGAGACTTGTCACCATTGCAAGGCAAGTGGTCATTAGAAGAGGAATTGTCCTCTTTACCTCGAAGAGTTGCAAGAAATAAAGAAGAAGTCTGAGCAGAGCGTTGCAGCTTCAAGTACTTTATTTATGATCGAATTATTTAATTTGGCATACAAATTAAGTTCCTGGTATTTGATACGGGATGTGGTATTAAACTTTGTAATACGCTGCAGGGATTTAATCTTGAAAGGAAGCTATCCAATGGGGAACAATTTCTGCAAGTGGGCAATGGCGCACAAGCAGCGGTTGAAGCTATAGGAACATTTAATTTAGTTTTACCTTTGGGTTTAGTACTGATTTTAAATGATTGTCATTATGCACCTACAATTATTAGGGGTGTTATTTCCTTTTCTTGTTTGTTGAATAATAGATTCGTTCACACTATTGATTATAATAGAATTTATGTTTGGAAAGATGGTATTTTCTATTTTAATGCAATTTCTATGAATGGTGTGTCTGAAATAGACATGCATGATAATGAATCCAAGAATAATAATAATTCTGTTTTTAGCATGAACAAGAAGAGAAAGTTCGACAAGAACTCTTCTTATCTTTGGCATTGTAGACTTGCCCATATTGGGAAGACTCGTATACAAAAGCTTCAACGTGAAGGTCTTTTGGAAATATCAATGATGAATCATTTGATGAATGTGAGTCTTGTATCTTTGGAAAGATGACCAAGAAACCTTTTAATAGGAATATTGAAAGAGCTACTGATCTACTTGGTTTAATACATACTTATGTGTGTGGGCCACTTAGACATTTGTCAAGGAAAGGTGCTAGCAACTTCTTAACATTTACGGAAGATTATAGCCGTTATGGTTATGTTTATTTACTTAAGCATAAACATGAGGTATTTGAAACATCCAAAGTGTTTAAAGAAGAAGTAAAATTACAACTAGGAAAGAAGATTAAAGCTCTTCATTCTGATAGACATGGTGAATATTTATGTCAAAAGTTTATAGATTATCTAAGTGAGAATGGAATTGTACAGCATCTTACTTCTCCATATACTCTACAACAAAATGGTGTATCTGAAAAGAGAAATCATACATTATTAGATATGGTGCGATCTATATTTAATCTTACAACTTTACCTTTATCCTTTTGGGATTATGCTTTAGGGTTTGTTGTTCGCATTTTAAAAATGGTTCCCACGAATAAGGTTGATAAGACACCATATGAAATATGGCATGGCAAGAAGCCATATTTGTCTTATTTAAAGGTCTGGGGTTGCGAGGCGTATGTGAAACGTGACTCGGGCGATAAACTCCAACAACGATCTGTAAAATGTATCTTTGTAGGATACCCTAAGGAAACTATGGGTTACTACTTTTATTATCCACCTAAGATCAATGTGATTGTTGCTTGGTATGGAGACTTCCTTGAATGTGATCTTGTAAATCAAGAATTTAGTAGGAGAAATTATGATCTTGAAGAGAGTCATATAGATACATTACCTTCTGAAAACACTAGCGATGTAATTCATGTAGAACCAGAAAGTCTGGCGGTTCCACCGGAATTAGTTCCTCTGCGTAGATCCGAAAGGATTAAAAACTCAAATAGCAATATATTTCTTAATATAGAGGATGATGATGAAGTAGGGGATCTTAGAAAACCTGCTAATTATAAATCGGCCATGCTTGATCCTGAAAGGGATAAGTGGATGGTTGCTATAGATGAGGAAATGAAATCCATGAAAGTAAATGATGTTTGGATTATTGTAGATCCACTACCAAATCATAAAGTAGTGAGACATAAGTGGATATACAAGAAGAAAACTGACATGGACGGTAGAATACAATCCTATTAGGCTCGTTTAGTAGCTAAAGGTTTTACTCAAACTTTTGGCGTAGACTACGAGGAGAATTTTTCTCCTGTAGCAGACTTAAGAGCTATTAGGATTCTTATAGCTATAGCAGCATATTATGACTATGAGATATGGCAAATGGATGTTAAAACTGCCTTCTTGAATGGTCGCTTAGATGAAGACATTTATATGCAACAAGCGGAAGGGTATGTTGATCCTAAGAATCCAAAACACGTGTGCAAACTTAAAAGATCTATTTATGGATTGAAGCAAGCATCACGTTAATGGAATAAAGGATTTGATGAAGAAATCAAAAAGTTTGGATTTATTCAAAATCGTGATGAGCCATGTGTATATCACAAAGCTAGTGGGAGTGATGTAATATTACTAGTCCTATATGTTGATGACATATTAATCATATGAAGTAACATTCCAAGGCTTAATGTTGTTAAGGATTATCTTGGTAAATGTTTTTCTATGAAGGATTTAGGAGAAGCTGCATACATTCTGGGAATTAAGATCTATCGGGATAGGAAAAGACGGTTAATTGGTCTAAGTCAAGATACTTATATAGATAAGATATTGAAAAAGTATAATATGCATAATTCCAAGAAAGGTTTTCAACTTATGGAAGTTAAGCACAATTTGAGTCATGAGATGGATGCATCAACTCCTGAAGAGGAGGCATACATGCAGAAGGTACCTTACGCTTCGGTTGTAGGATCTATTATGTATGCTGTAAGATGCACAAGGCCTGATGTGGCGTTTGCTCAGAACTTGGTCAGTAGATATCAACATAATCCAGGGAAGCTCCGTTGGATTGCTGTTAAACATATTCTAAAGTATTTGAGGAGTACGAAAGATATGTTTTTGGTATTTGGAGGGAAACCAGACACAGAACTGAATGTGATAGGTTTCTGTGATGCGTCCTGGCAATGTGATAAAGACGATACGAAGTCTCATACGGGTTACGTGTTTGTTATCAATGGATGAGCAATTGACTGGAAGAGCAAGAAACAGACAACGATTGCAATGCATGCTACTCAATCTGAGTACATGGCTGCTTCAGAAGCTGCAATGGAAGCTGTTTGGATTAGGAAGTTTATTGGAGATCTTGGAGTGACGCCTTCAATAAAAGAACCTATTGATATTTATTGCGACAATTCTGCTGCAATAATATTCGCCAATGATTCTGGAGTCATGAAAGGCGCCAGACACTTTAAGCGTAGACATTACTACATCCGAGAACAAGTTGAAGCTCGTAAATCAAATTAATAAAATTTCACACCTATGATAATGTAGCTGATCCTTTTACTAAGGTCTTGCCTAGACTAAAGGTAGTTAAGCATGCCAAGGCTATTGGGCTGCAACTAGCTAGCGAACTCATGCAATAACTCTATGATTAGTATTTGGATAAAGGATGTTAAGACATTATTATTTTATAAAATAAAGATTATGTTTCGTTTATTCTTATAACTTAATTTTGTATCATATTTTACATGTTTTAATCCATGAATAAATTGTTATGCTAAATGTCCATTTTCGATTAATAATATGGGAATATTATTAAATTAAGACAAATCAAAATAGCAATAGAGTATACTTATATTGATAGATTTTGGATGATATTCGATGAATCGAATATTGGACTTATCCCAACTATATGATTTTACTTTGTGGATATTTGTCATCAAGTAAATCATAAATAGTTATCCTTAGACTTGAGATACCAGGAAACTGTTATAAATCTAGTGCATCTTTGTGGAATAATCTAATGCTAAACGTAACTGGTAGCTATAAGGATTATTTTCAGAAGTGTTGCAAAATTCATAAGTTTTGCTTGTAGTCAATATGGAATTTATTTCCTCCAATTTAGTTTTGGAGTTTAATACAGTTGGACCCCTCGTGGGATTAGTAAGATGTTTGTGTGGCCACACCCAAATTTGTTTTGGTAATCTTGCTGAATCTGTAAACGAGAAACAGAATGGTTAATGAAAGGAATGACTGGGATCAATATCCTTATTAACGTTGTATTAGAAATAAAAAGATAATAATAATGATGAACCATTAAAAGGTTTTATCCAGGAGACATTACTCGAGTTGTACTAGTGACATTGCTAGTGTAACTAGACGCTAGTCAATGTAATCACGATATTCGAAATATGTCCAAGTAGGAGCTGAAAGGTTATGGACTTATATTTAATAGTCGTGTGATAGGATCGAACTCGAGATTACGAGATTACACATAATACGTAAAGAGTTAATTTATTTAATAAATATATTTATTATATTTATTAATTTAATTAATAAATATATTTATTACGTTTATTAAATTAAACTGAGATATAACTTTAACGACCGTTAAATAATTAAGAGTTAAGTATTAACGAGCGTTATAAGTATATATATATATATATATATATATATATATATATATATATATATATATATATATATATATATATATATATATATATATATATATATATATATATATATATATATATATATATATATATATATATATATATATATATATATATATATATATATATATATATATATATATATATATATAGAAAGTGGGATAAAAATAAAGAAGATCGAAAGGATCCGAAACACCCCTTTGGGGTGTTTCGACCGTCTGCTACACCAAAGGGGAAGGGAGAAGAAAACTTGTCTTATTTACGTTTCCTTCGGTTACAAGTTTATTAGGCCTATATAAGGACTCCTTAGCCTTCATAAATCTCCACCACAATCTCTCTTCTCCTCCCTCTCTTGCGATCACAACACCAACACCCCTTAGGGTTGTGTTTGGTTTTTCGATTTAGCTATTAATCAAGTCCTAGCCCCTCTCTAGGGTTGTTGGGTTGATTTTCTACTAGACGTAGAAGCTCGTTTTACACGTGGTAGAATCAAGGTTAGTTCGTTGTATTACGTGTGTACAAGAACATAATATATTCTTACTTTAGACTATATCTTGGTATTATACGGTAAACCTGAATTGGTGATTCGTTCTTCATCTTGTGGATTTGCTTTAGCGTAAAGGTATGTAACCCTAATTCGATTAATTATAATTGTGTTATTATTATGATCTTGTTAAATCACTTCCGCTATGTGTGCTTTGATCTCGTTTAGGGTTTTGTGTAACTGTTATGAACTATATAAACCTTCATTAAGTGGTCTAGAATAAAGTGAACAATCTTAGACTTGAAAGATGCCTTATGATGCTTGCCCTTTAAGCATGCAACACAAGTATGATCATTTTCAAATGCCTTTGAGGGTAATCCCCTGACAAGACCATGCCTAACAAGCCTATTCATGTTCTTAAAATTTAAATGCCCTAACCTTTTGTGCCACAAATTACTCTCATCCACTAAAGCTTTAGCATATAGACATCTTTCATTATTATTCATTTTAATGCCATTAAGATTAACATTATACATGTCCTTATGTCTAGGAGTTTTATACTCAATAAACTTTTCAGAGGGTAACTCAAAATCCTTGCTTAACACTAAGCATTCATCATTTGTGAAAAGAACTTTATTTTTGTTGTCACACACTTGTGACACACTAAACAGATTATATTTAAGTTCTATTACCATAAACACTTCCTCCAACTTTAAAGAATTAGTGAAAATGGTACCTTTACCAGATTTAACACCTCCGCTACCTCCAAAGTACATAGTGTCAGCATTGCTAGTTAGAGTAAAGTCTGATAAGTATTCCTCCTTGCATGTGATGTGTCTTTAGCATCTAATGTCCCAATATCCATGATCATTGACATGCTTTTGGATACTCTGCACATAAAGAAAACAAATTAGTTTTCTTTTGAGATCCAAGCCTTGTCAGACTTGGATCTATCTAGTTGTTCAACTAGACTGGACTTACTCTTCACCACAAATCCATGTTCACCCCTTTGTGGCCTAAACACCCAATTAGTTCCAATGGGTTTAGTGATGACCTTCTCAAGATATTTAAATATGTTGCAGGTCATTAAAACACCATCAAAAGTAGAGTATTGTTCCTGTTTAGGCTTCCAAGTTAAGTGAGATGATGTTTTAGACCCTTGACCCTTATTACGCAAGTATTTGTTGACATATGGTCTAAAATAATGACTGACAGCAGCTAGCTTTGGCATAGTGCTACCAAATCAAGGGTTGCCAACAGCTAGGTTTGTCTTGTCAGCAGGTAGAAATGCCTTGTCAGAGGCTAGGTTAGGGTTTACAACAGGAACCCACTATCTGTTAGACCAAGTCTGGGTCTTTTGGAAAGGTCTTTTGCCATGAAAATTAGCTGCTTTTGAAAAGTAAGGTGTAGGTCTAGCATCTTATGGAGTAGATTGGAAAAAGGGTCGATTGTCAACTGTCAGTGGATAGATTGTATCCACTGTGACATTTATAAGCTAAATGAGTAAAGCTCTCACAAGTATAACAAGCCTTTTTAGACACAACCCTATGTCTAAACTGATTATATCCCAACCCATTCACACTTCCTTGGCTTTTAGGTGATCTAGGTTTCTATACATTTCTGCATATTTAACATTAGATTTGCTTTTAGTAGGAGAGCCAAGGTCAACAACGTTACCATTAACAGGATTGGTCATAACAATAAGCTTAACGTCACTAGTTTCATCACTCTACAATCCTCCTTTGACAAAGAGAAAGGGACTTGCAGCCTTCCACTATTCCAAATCAGTTTTCTTCCTCTCATACTCCATAATGGGGTCAACCACAATTGGTTCAGGAGAAAAGACCTTTTTTTGGAATTCTGGTATACCGGTTCCAGATAAATCTTTTCTCTTAGAAACCCCATTGAAATCACCAAGAGGAGGTGGAACAGCAGCATACTCCTTGGCTTGCATACCAATCCCAAACATATCTTTGGGATTGTGTTGCTCATTCACACATTTGTCTAATATGTCACTAGCTTTTTCAAAATTTTCAACTTTAAAACCCATGTTTTCTTTAGACTTAATGGCCTCATCTAGTTTAACTTGTAATTCAGCTTTAGACTCCATTCAACTAGCTTTAAACTCATTACTAAGTCTTAAGTCTCTTTCTAGGATTTTAATTTTATCTTTAAGATCAAATTCTATTTTCCTACACTCAACCACAACACCATCAGATTGTGCAAGGCCTCTTTTGTAATTTCTTAAATTAGCCTCTACATCTGAAAGTTTTTCAGTTAATGATGAAACCTCAGCTTTAAGAATTTCAGTGTTTTTCCTACAAACCTTACTACATAAAGCATCATTGTATACGTAATTGTCAGATGAATAAGATGATGAATATTCACCATTAGAGCAAACTGAACATGCTCCTCTTCCTTAGCCAATAATGCTTGATTATGCTCTATCTCTTCTCCCGCGAAGCTCCAATCCCATCCAACTCCATCAATGTTCTGCATGGCTACCATAACCTTTGAATCAGCATCCTCTATCTTGGTAGTTCTCTTAAAATCCTTTCCACTATCAGTCCTGAGTGCTGATCTGCACTCCCTCTTGAAGTGTCCCGTTTTATGAAAGTTGAGGCATTCAACTTTAGATTTTTCAAAACCAACTGACTCTCCTCTATTGAATGTGAGATTCTTGCCAAACTTCTTGTAGAATCTATTGGCCCTTATGCTAGTAAGTGCCATATTCCACTTGATATCCATCTCTTTAAGATCAGTATCAATAATTTGCTCAAGATCCTCATACATGACTTAAGAACCATGAGGCAAAGAAGCAATGCAAGCACACACAATGTCCAAATCAATTCCAGAAGGTTTGACACTCGAAGATGCCAAGAAATATGTTTCAGTGGATACAAGGTTCAATTTATTGACATGAGATACAGACCCATTGTCAGAGGTTGTGTATCCACTGTTGGAAACAAATGCCATGTTTCCAGAGTTTGAAAAAGGTGCACTTTCATCTCTATTCAGCACATCAGGATCAATAGTTTTTAGTTGATTATAGATATCATTTTCTTGTGACTCTTTGTGCATAACATAACATTAGCTTGTACATACCAAGCTTCACGAAGACTGCCAAGGAAGGCAGCGTTGATGTCTTCATCTTTAAACTCTAAACCCATGAACTCCAGCTTGCTAGTGAGATCTTTTAATCGACTTCTAACCTCACTAAGCTTCTCACTCGGAAGAGCTTTGAAAGTAGTGAACTCCCTTACCAGTTTCTTTCTCCTCTCCTTAGTTGTGTCTTCATTGCCACCAAAGGTGTTCTGAATGACTTCCCATAGCTCTTTATAAGTCTCATACTTTCTGAACTTAAATTGCTCCTTTTGGCCAAGAGCCAATTGATGACAACTGAGTGCCTTCATGTCATTCCTTCTTGCAATAATTTCATAAGCAGAAGTAGCTCTTCCATCTTGTGCATTGGAACTTTCAGTCACTTCTTTACCATCAGCTTTATTCTTAAGTCTCTGTGCTTGAGCCTCCTTTATCTTTTCGTCAGGATTATAGGAGTTTCCAAATTCAATGATCTCCTAGAGGATTTAGTTATCCACTTGGAGATATTGCCTCATTTGAAATTCCTATAGTTCAAAGTTGTCAGGGTCAAGAATTGGTAGTTTGATGTTGCTAGTGGGGTGAGTAGGGTTTGATGAGTTTTCTAATAGATTCGACATAGTTAAGGGTTGTGATGTTGCGATTAGGGTTTTGTGCGATTTAGGGTTTTGTTCTTTTGATCAAAGTTCCTCAACAAGCTCTGATACCACTTTTTGATCCCAAACTTAGATCGATTAGCTTTGTATTATTGAGATAAATCAAGTATAATACGTAGAGAAACTTTGTGTATTTTATAATCTAAGTATTATGCGAAAACTAATACTTAGAACAAAGAACAAAGTAACAAGACGATTACCAAACTTTAAATCGATTGATAATATCAAAGTGAACATAAAGCGTATCTTATGTCTAACCCTGAAGTCTCCTTTTATAAACTAAGGAGCTTTGAACAAAAAGCTAAGATCAACTATAATTGAAAGATATACAAAGATAAACATAGTAAATAACTTATTCGACTATATCTTCCTAATTTAAACTAAACGTGTTGATCCATGCAACTCATACAATCCCACAGTTGAGATTGTTTACTTCAGTGGCTTCTTGTCTGCGGCAACACACAACGTGATAGTGGCTACAATAATCTTGGTCAGCGTCTAGAACTCCACTTGTCAGCGGCTAGGGACTTGGTTATTTTATCCCCATCAGAGTAGTCGATAGGGTATCGTTGTACACGAGATGTTAAAAGGAGTAGTCGATAGGGTATCGTTGTATACGAGATGTTCAAATGAGAAGCCGATAGGGTATCGTTGTACACGAGATGTTCAAAGGAGTAGTCGACAGGGTATCGTTGTACACGAGATGTTCAAAGGAATAGTCGACAGGGTATCGTTGTATATGATATGTTCAAAGGTGTAGTCGATAGGGTATTGTTGTACATGAGATGTTCACAGGAGTAGTCGATAGGGTATCGTTGTATACGAGATGTTCCAAAGAGTAGTCGATAGGGTATCGTTTTATATGAGATGTTCAAAGGAGTAGTCAATATGAGATGTTCAAAGGAGTAGCCAAAACTTCCTACCAAAATTTCATGCCAAGATTTCCCTCCAAAAGCACTTTTTTACCATAAAAGCATCTTCATAACCAAGAACTAAACAAATAACACACACTCTTGCCATATCAATGACCAACAAACACGTTGTAACTATGAAGCTGGTGGCATATGAAGCCTTTGCGTGTCGTTGTGGAGCCGTAGATGAGTTTAAGAGAATCGTATAGACCCCAAACTCGTGGTAAACTATACTATGCTTGTCCACTATCAAAGGTGATCCATCACATGTGTTTTTATTTGTGTAGTTTACAAACAATTTGATTAGGTATGTTTACGATAAATTTTCCTTACTCTTTAATTAACAGCCTCGGGAAAATACTTTTGGATGTGAATTTTTCTATGGAGCTTCAACGACTTCAACTTATTCACCAAGACCTTCAATGACTCCAGTTTCTTCTCCAGGCTCTTCAACACCTCCAATCTATTCTTCGAGACCTTCGAGGTATCCAGAGTGTGCAAACTACAAACTATTGACTACAAAGCTAAATATACTCGAGGCAACAATGGAAACGCATATGCATCCTGAGCACCACACAATAAATTAAAATGCACTACTACATGAGCTTTACAATAGCGTGAGGAACATTAGTTTGCAGTAGTTTGTCATTGAGTCGATTTAGCATCTCGACTTTGAAATGTAATTCGTATGTTTGATCGACTTTGTAATGTAATTCGTATGTTTTATCGCTTTGTAATGTAATTCATATGTTTTATCGACTTTGTAATGTAATTCGTGTGTTTTATCGACTTTGTAATGTAATTCGTATGTTTTATCGACTTTGTAATGTAATTCTTATGTTTTATCGACTTTCTAATGTAATTCGTATGTTTTATTGTTTAAACTTGTATCGACTTTATAATGTAATTCGTATGTTTTATTGTTTAAATTTTTATCTACTTTCTCACGGATGTATAAATCACAAAATATTGGTAATCCGTGGGAAATATGTGGGAAATCCGTGAGAAATCTATAATCCGTGGGTAATTTACCACAGATGTATAAATAGTAAAATAATGTGTAATGCGTGGGAAAATTCCGTGGAAAATCCGTTGGTAATTTCCCATTGAGAAATATGTGGGAAGTCTGTAATCCGTGGGTAATTTCCCACGGATGTATAAATAGTAAAATAATGTGTAATGCGTGAGAAAATTCCGTGGAAAATTTCGTTGGTAATTTTCCATTGATGCATAAACAATAAAATAATGTGTAATCCGTGGAAAAATTATCCACGGATTTCCCACGGATGTATAAATAATAAAATATCCGTGGGAAAATTACACATGAATGTATAAATTACAAAATAATCCGAAATCCGTGGGTAATTTTCCCACTGATGTATAAATAGTAAAATAATTTGTAATCCGTGGAAAAATTACCCACAATGTATAAATAACAATAATAATATGTATACCGTGGGAAATTTACCGCCACTTTCCCACGGACATATAAATAACAAAAATAAATTTGTACTCCGTGAGAAATCTGTGGGAAATTTGTCACGAATTTTCCACAGATGTATAAATAACAAAAATAATGCGCAATCTGTGGGAAGTCCGTGAGAAATTTGTCACGACTTTCCCACGGAATTCTTTTTTGTTATTTCTGTGGAAAATTCGTGAGAATACCGTGTTGAATTTCCCGTAATTTTTGTTCCGTGAGAAAAATTCCGTGGATAAAAACTGTTTGTTTAGTAGTGTGCGCAATTGATCCACTTACACACACGGAGTGATCTCCAGCTCTGCTCAATACTCACTAGTCTCCTACTAACTCCGCTCGTGACTAAAAGATAAATTGTCCTATATTTAATTACTCTGAACTACATTTTGCAAAAAAAAGCCATAAGAAAAATGTATTACGAGCAAATGCACACTTGGGTCTATTTAATGTTTTCTTACCCAATTACTGCATTTGTTAACTCTTATACAATACGTTTTGTTTTTTAATTCTTACCGTCATTTACTTTTTTTGGATAGTTGACTTTCATTAATTTTACTTTACCATCATCTTTTAGTTGGGAGCTTGAGGTTTTTATTGTAAGTGAGAATTATTTCTCATAATATTTATTACACAGAGAGAAAATAGAGAACAACTTGTCAAGGTTTTAGGTTGTCTTACGTAATTCACATTTGTTGTAGTAGTATTCATGTCAATGACTATTTACTTCTATAAAAACTTGATGAACTCGAGCTTATTTTCAGACAACAGATCCCTCCCCCTTGAAGCTTCTTTCATGCACTTAACTAAACCACATTAATGGAAAGTCCAAAATCAGAAAAGACTGTAAGCACGCAGTCGAGCTTGAACAGTAACAAATCTCGCGACTGCGTAATTTTTCTTGGTTATGGAATTTGTAGTTACTATCCACGTTGCAAGTTCAATCACCCAAGTATTCCACCAAAGAATCTGGTATTATCTTAATAATGATCAAATTATGATATATACGTCAATTTTGTTATTGTTAATGTTGAAAATTGATGCATATGTATTTGAGTTTTTCAGGAGATCGCTGATGCGAAAGCTCAGAAAAATGGCCGTCGGAATATTCCATGCAAGGTAAAAATTGATTTGCAGATATTCGAGTACGTTTATTTGTAGCGTTAATGATTTTTTATTTCGATAAGTTTGTAAATAAGTTTGTGAATTTGTTGGTAAATGATTTCAAAGTAAATGTGTACAATACAATTGACTAATTGAGCAATAAAAGTGGCAATGGTCTCTAGTAATTTATGGTAGGAGATCAGTCAAATGCTTAACAATTATAGTTTTTTTTTTGTTTTGTAAGTAATATACAAAAGAAATTTAATTGAGTTTTTTAACCCACAATGTTTGTGTTTATGGTATGAAGATGGTATTTTTTATTTTATGGCAAAAAGTTTAATGTATACTTGTTTAGCATATCCTCAATTAACTAATCATAACCATCTATTTTAAAACTCATGTTCATCATTAAAAAAAATAAAATCTTACAAACTGTTAATCGTTACGTAAAACGAAACATACCATCACGACGAGAATTAAATCATCTTTCAATCGAGGGCACATGTATATACTTTCGACGTTTTTTTGCCCGAAGAATCATATATGATTCGTATTACATATATGATTTTCTAAAATCATATATAATTCTGAAATACATATATGATTCGTGATACGAATCATATAGTATGATTTTCACATACAAAAGAAAGGTTCGTCGAACATAGGTGTGCCCCTCTATAGAAAGATGATTTAATTCTCGTTGTAATGGTGTATTTTATTTCGTTTAACGATTTATCATTTGTAAGATATCTAATTTTTAAAAAAGAGGTAGAAAGTGGGTTTTAAAAAAATAAGTGTATAAAATTGGTTGATTTGGTGTATGCTAAATTAAACATTGATCTCAACTATTTATTATATAAGGCTATGGACATCACTGCTCTTGTCGACTTTCGTAGTATCCATCATATCAGCTTTCTATTTTCGACGATTTACTGGAAACTTTTTTCTACATGACTTTTTCAAAAAAAACAAATTAAATTATTCATAAAAATTAAAAACATTACAATAATAAAAAAAATCATATAATATTTAAAAACATTACATAAATAATAAAATTGTTAATTTGTTCTCAGTCAGAATCTGATATCTTCCCAAGTTCTGGTCTAAACAACTCATACTCGTTTTCTTTTTGCTTCATTCTCTCCACCCACTGTATTTCAGCCCTTGATTCTTCTTCTAAAGTTTCTTATAACGCCTCTTCATCAAGAAGTAGTTGTCCTTCTTGTTCCTTGATAATAAGAAATTCTTCATATATGACATGTTTGTCGAATGAATCATCTTCTTGAGTTGGTTGAGTTGATGAACCACTGACATAGCTTTCTAAGCCCAGTTCAGGTTTGTGTAAAATTCTGAGGGGGTTGATTCAAGGGTTTCTTGGGTGTAGACGGATTGCTTCGAGTAGTTTTTCGTTTTTCGTTTGGTATTCTTAGTAACGTTTTCGTGAGTACTTTTTTCAAACATTTTTTTGGATAAAAGGATGGTAATGGATATGTTGCGTGTGGGTAAATGAAAGAATGCTAATGGGTCTTTATAGGAGAAACTTTGAAAACTAACCGTTGGAACAAGTTTTAAAAATTACAATACAAAATTTAAAATTACAATACATAATTTTCAAATACATTATGAAAATTAAAAATATATCACACTCGTTTTAATCGTACTTTTTATGAAGCCAAACATATTTATTTTTTTATTTGTCGTTCGATTTTAATTGCCTTTCGATAAAGAGTGTCATGCATCTCGTAATCTTTTTTCGAGCCTTCTTTCAAAAAAGTATCGATTAAAGCACAAATCTCTTTGGGAATATCATTCCATTTTTTGTATGCGCTCTTCAGATCATTTTTAGCTATTAAAGCATTTTCAAAAGCCGTGGCTAATTCTATCATTGATTTCTAATGAACGACATCTTTATGAATTAGTTTTTTAACCAAATTTTTCATCGATAATATGTGAAACTAAACAAGACATATTCTTTCTTTTTGTAAATAATATGTTATAGGAAAAAAAATAGAAAAATTGGTTGGTATTTATTGAGGTAAATGTTTAAAATTTTAAGATTTTTTTTCAATAGTCACTAATGGTAACAAAATGTTTTTGACATTTTTTTTCACGCATGATCTTACACTCGAATCAAATCGTCGATCGACCTATTTCAAATCAGTCGTCACATCGAGCTTGATGGATTTAAAATCAAGGTTTAGCTTAAGCTAATAAAAAGTGATAAAACTTTCAAAAGTATAAAAAGTCATAAAAATATGACATTGTGATTAAAATGATAAATATTGTGATGTTTATTGTCAAATAAAACTTATAAACATTGTGATAACAAAAAGAAAAGACAAACTTATTATAAAACACTGATGAATAATAAGATGAAGTTGATAAACATTATGACAAAAAAAAATTATTCAAACAAAAACAAATAAACATGATTTAACTAATAAATGTTGTGATGTTGTTTAGCGAAAACATATGAATGTTGCGATAGAAAAAAAAGTCTTTAAAAAAACTGATAAACAACGTAAAATAACTGATAAACAACAAAAGAAAACTAATTAACAGCAAATAAAACTAATAAACACATTGACAACAAAAAAAAAGTTTGAAAAGGAAAAACGATAAACAACGTTATTTAATTGATAAATATTATGATAATTGTTCATCAAACAAAACTGATGAACGTTATGACTAACAAAAAGTAAAATTTAAAAGAAAACATATCTTTTATATAATAAAAGAATTAAATTTTTTGAGAATTATAATAAAAAGTGGAGGTTATAGAAATATCAATTGGACCAATCAAATGGATTGATTTTGACACATAAGCAAAATCAAGTGATGTGATTGGTGGAAAAAAGTCAAAATTGAATTCAATTTAGTCAAAATTAAAAATTTTGGTGGAAGAATTTGATGAAAACACAAAAAGATATATGTGTCAAATTTGTGAAAATAAAAACTTAAAAAAAGAGGAGGGGATTGATAAAACTTTATTGGTTTAATATTAAATAAAATAAATGGACCTAATAGTAAACTTATAATTTCTATATTTTTTAGTAACTTTATAAAATTAAAAAAAATACCCTCTTAAACTTTTTACTTTGTAGACTTTTTATTTTAAAAATACATCTATTTTATATTAAAAATTCAACAAATCACATAATTATAAATATTCATATATAAACACAAATTATTGTTTATTTCTATTTTGACATTTAAAAAAGTCAAGCAATGCAATCTACATAAATTATTATTAACATTAATATAAATATCAAAATAAGTGTCAGACCTCAGACATCGATATGAGATGAAAATAAATAGACGGGATTCTACATATTACAAAAACATATATTTTTTCAAGGTTGTAATGTGTTACTAAACATGTCTCGAAAAGGATGACTAACATTTCAATTAAACAAATTCAAATCCTTTGTGCAACATATCTATACAATATATCAATTAATATTATGCAAAATCATGTAAAACTTGTGGATTTATGAGGATCGTAACTATTTAATTATTAAAAATTTAATATTGTTTTATAAAATAATATTAAGCATTACAAAACCATGAATTTGTAAATCGTGTTAGTGTAAGGTTGTGTAAGGTTGATATAAATGGTTTGTTGATTAATAATTAAGATATAACTATTTAAAAGCAAAATATCGAAAGTATAAAAAGTATGAAATTCGAGAAATAAAAATTGAGATGAGTTTATATTATTTTACATGGTGCACAGTAAAAGAATAGCATAATCAACTATATAAACATAATCAAACATATATACATTAGATATTTTTAAAAAATATATATAATATTTATAAAATTGCAATAACAAAATTATTACGTAATTAATCATTTATATTCAAGTCCCGTGCGTGCACGGGCATTAAAACTAGTATTAATTACTCAATTTCAATAATAACTAAAAATTAATATTAATTGTACATATTATGATTTGTTTAACTTTTTTTATAGATATTTTTTAGACAAAAAAAATAACTTAATATAGTACAACCCAAAATAGAAAGTGGTAGTAGTCTAATTTGAAACCGATGAAGTATAACTTGCATTTAAAGCTGTTATAATTAGTAAGTGGCCGGTTGAGGTTTTCTACACGGATGTTTTTATTACCTTTAAAGTTTGAATTAGATGACTAAAATAGGAAAGTTGATAGATTCAAACTTTTTATTGTATTTAAGAAAGTGGAATATTTTGACACAAACTAAAATAGTAATGAGTAATGGGACTTGTTTGAGTATCAAAAGTTCAAAATTCAAGCATCTACATAATAGATTAGATGTTGCATTTATATTATGTTTCTAGGTAGATTTTTTAATAGATAATATGATCATAAATTTATAATAGTATGAGTTAATATATAATTATGCTGAAATGGATATCTTTATGATGGTTACAAAAAAAATGATACTTGCTGCAGTATTATATAGCTGGAACGTGCAAGTATCGATCATTTTGCAAGTATGATCATTCCCGACCAATAGACGATCCCCGACTGCAATTCAACTCAACTGGACTACCATTGCGACCGGTAATGTATTTCTTCCCTTGTTTTATATGCACAGCTATCATAAGTTTTCGCAACCACAATATATAATAAAGGCAGAATAATGTTGTTAGATACTAGATTCTGGGACCAGATCGTTAAATACAGTTTCCGTATTATAAAATATTGCTAATTTGATATTTTTAACCAGACTGAGGCACCATGCTTTTACTACCTACTCAAAGGTGATTGTGGATATGGAGCAGGGTGTAAGTTTAATCACCCTGAGCTACATGATGCTAGATCTTCACGAGTCACTGATGATGGAGCAGGGTATATGTTTGATCACCCTGAACTGCACAACGCTAGGTCTTCAGGAGTTACTGATGATGGAGCCTGGTATAAGTTTGATCACCCTGAACTGCACAGCGCTAGATCTTCAGGAGGCGCTAGATCTTCTGATGATGGAGCATGGTATAAGTTTGATCACCCTGAACTGCACAGCTCTAGATCTTCTGATGATGGAGCATGGTATAAGTTTGATCACCCTGAACTGCACAGCCCTAGATCTTCAGGGGTCACTGATGATGGAGCATTATATAAGTTTGATTATCCTGAACTGCACGACGCTAGATCTTCAGGAGTCACTGATGATGGAGCAGGGTGTAAGTTTGATCACCCTGAACTGCACGACGCTAGATCTTCAGGAGTCACTGATGATGGAGCAGGGTGTAAGTTTGATCACCCTGAACTGCATGACGCTAGATCTTCAGGAGTCGCTGATGATGGAGCAGCGTATAAGTTTGATCACCTTGAACTGCACGGTGCTAGATCTTCAGGAGTTATTGATGATGGAGCATATGGTTCAGAAAAACATATACAGAGTGGAAATCAGGTATGATCAAGCACTTTTTATCGTGTAGTGGACTTTCGGCGAGGAAATCGTGTCCTCGACAATACCTTCCTCGCCTGTCCTTATTCTTGTCGTGTATTTCTTCTTTGTTGTTAAAAAAGGGAAAAAAGGCTGCCTTGAATTTTAAAGTTTCGAAACATGGATTTGCGCTGTTTTTATATGTTTCTACTTTCCAACATATGCTCGTATGTCCTATGCCACTACTCATTATATCATCATAATTTGAAATACATAAAGATGCTAAGATACTGCATATTTATGGTTTATCTTCTCAGGGAAAAGGTGTAAGCAGGAATTACGAAAAGAAAGTTGTTTGCAAGTTTGGACGTGTAAACTTTGATGGTTAAACGCTGGAAACCCAAGAGTAAAATAGTGCTTTCCAAGAATAAGTTTTAGGTTATGTCGAAGATCTAGACATATATCTAGATCTTATGCTACCATGATAATGTTTATAGTTGTGTCTCAAATTTCCTTCTCTTTTTCATAAAGCCTAGTGACGATATGCTGTTAATTGTTAGTTGAACTATGGAATGTTAATATTTGAATAACTGGAGGATGTGTGTCTTGGTCAGGCTGTTTCAATTCTTTGTTTACATATATATGCTTCTCGATCATGTTGTTAACTAGATTGCCCCAGTTTTACGCATACAACGCACAGATATAGGGCAAAAATTCATTAATGTTGAAAAGGTTAAGTGTGTGATATATGAGAACCTTGCATGTAGACACCGGCCATAATCTAATGTTCAATTGGCAACAAGCATCTGAACATTTAGACATTCCTTCTGGCCGATGTAGTCTGAGAAAACAATAGGAACCTAACATAACAGGTAATGTAGAAAAAGGCCGTAACTGAACTTAAGGAGGAAATAGGTAATGTAGAAAAAGGTCGTAATCCCATCACAGCCTTGTACCATAGCCTTTTGTTTCTCATTCAAAACTGCCACAATGTATCATTTTCTATCCATGTTGATCACCCTCCCTATAATTGTAACACAAGCTAAAAACTAAATTTTGTTGCATCAAATATCTATCTCAGACAATCTTATTAAGAATGGACATAAAATGGACAGCCTTTATGGGTACAGGTACATTACTTTACCAAACTTAGTAGGTGCAGATACTTGTACGGCAATCTTAACCTCTTAAGTTTATTATCATCTAATCAATATTGAGGTTAATCACATATATGGAAGAATCATGGAGTTGGCATTCTAATGTTGATAAACATTCTTGCTATTCTGAAATAGACCTCATCAATGAATGACTCCTACGACCCACTTAGTTTAGATTATACTAAAGACGGTACCATAATTTTGGGCAATCTGTTGGGCCGATTTCACAGCCCATCAAGATAATCCTAAAACCCGAAGATAGCAGTTATTTGACAGTTACAAAATGATGGTTATTGGCAGTTATTACAAAACTCCAAACCGTTACAATGGTTGATGAAACGATACAACGTTTCATCACACCGCTTAGAAAACTATATATAGGATATTTATTTGTAAACAACAGATGATGAATATTTGATGATTATTGATAACAATTATATCAAAGCTTGATTCATAAACAACTTTGCATATTTTCTGTATATCTTGATTGAGTTCGAAGATCCAAGACATAGATTAAATTCAATAATTGGCATCAGAGCTTTTGGTTATAGAACCAAATCATCATATACCAATCTTTCAGTTTTTTGAATCAAAAACAACCCACACAAAAACTTTTCGCAGATCTTTGTACAAAAAAATTAAACACAAATCACATATTCATCTCGGTGTTTAATAAGTGGAAAAATCCAACCCACCGCCTGAATCATTGATTCGGCAATAGGGGTTTCTTCCCAGAAAACTTGCAAACATCAAAACCCACGAAAAGATTTCTTTGTCTAATCAAAAATTAGGCACGGATTGATTTTTTTTTAGACACAGATTCGAAAAACAAGGCAGAAAACATACCAGGATTCGGATATCACAACTCTCGAAAAATTGGGTAAACCCCAATCAAATCCATAATTAGGACTTGATAACCCAATAGGAATCATCACGATTCGATATATCCGAACAACATACCAGATCCCCAAATTTCTTACGAAAACCTAATTTTCGCAAGAACATAATCAGGAGAATCAAACGTTTTTCAACAAAACGTTTGAATAAATCAAAGGGAGGATTATTGAATCCACCATTTGATTCACATAGATCCATCACAAAACCAATATATTTTTTATTACAGTGAAACAAGGAAGAGAGGGGACGGAGTAAACAAGGAGAAGGAGAGAGAGACAGAAGGCTTATTAAACACACATAACGTGTGTTAATAAGTGACCATAGATAAGCACAAAGGACCGGGTATAAGGATACCCCAAAAAAGGAAACGGACCGATTTTATAATCATCCAGACTAAAGGATCGACGGGCCTAAAGCCCAAACAGAACCAAACTACCCATCTTATTATTATTTGTAAGTTTTTTAGAAAATTTTTTTTAGAAAACTTATAAACTTTTAAAATAAAATTTTATTTAGTAAATTATACTTTAAAATCATAAGTAGATTTTATTAAATAAAAAAAACTTAGATATAATTTTTAGTGTTTTTCACTATTTATTATATTTTAGAATAATTTTAGGGAGTAATTAACCTTATTTTTATTCAGTATTAAAGAAAATAGAAATTTCCAAGGAATTTTTTTTTTTACAAAAAATTAAGCCTATTAGAATTAAAATAGCCTACTTGGCGATAGAGATCTCATTAGAAAAATAAATATATTTTTCTCGACACTGTAAGTGTCAAAATTATTTTAATTAGGAAATTTCTCAGTCACTATCATTAAGATAATTAATAATATGACTAATGAAGATGGAGGAGGATCGAAGAAGGAGGTTAGTACCACGAGTACACCTCACTTCCAATGTCCTATGCTTAAATCCTCGAATTATCCATTATGGGCAATTCGAATGCAAATCATTCTAGAAGCAAATGGTTTATGGGAAATGGTAGATCCAATGGATACTACTCAAACTGATAACAAGAAAGACAAGACCGCAATGGCATTTGTTTATCAATCTTTACCCGAAGAACAAATGCTTCAAATATCGAAGCACAAAACCTCCAAAGAAATATGGGATGCTTTAAAATTAAGGCATATGGGGGAGGAAAGAGTCCAACAAGCGAGATTACAAACGCTCAAATCCGACTTTGAGACGTTACAAATGAAGGAAGATGAGTCAATAGACACCTTTTCTGGAAAATTGACACAATACGCGAACAAAGCCGCTAGCTTAGGACACACTTTTGAGGATTCGACACTAGTTCAAAAACTCTTAAATGCTGTACCTGATAGATTCCTTCAAATCGTCGCATCAATCGAGCAATACTCAGATTTAAATAAGATGACTCTAGAAGAAGAGATAGGCCGACTCAAGACCTACGAAGAAAGAATTAAACATAAGAAGGGTAAACAAGTGGACAATCAAGAAAAACTGATGTTCACACGACATGAGAATATGGGAAGGAATTTTAGAGGACGTGGACGTGGAAACTACAAATCTTCACGAAATAAGAACCACGCAAAATTCAAGGATGAGAAGCAGAAAGAAGAAACTTCTTAAAATAACCAAAGAAGAAACTTCAACATAACAAGGAATAATAATAAAATTATTTGCTTTAAATGCGACAAGCCAGGGCACATAGCATCGAAGTGTCGCACACAAATTAAAGCAAATGAACACTCAAACCTAGTCGAAGAAGAAGATTGAGAGCCAACCCTCCTGATGGCAATCTTAGAACCTCAAAATAAGAGAAAACGACTTAAGGATGTTGAAGAACAAGAAGTCTCGCTACACAAAACTGATGTAGGACATAAAGAGACAAACATGGATAGTCAATGGTACCTAGATAATGGGGCAAGCAACCTTATGACTGGAGTGAGGGAACACTTCAAAGATTTAGATGAGAAGGTTAGTGAAAAAGTAAGATTTGGAGACGGTTCATACATAGAAATAAAAGGAAAAGGTTCAATCATAATAGAGTGTGATGATGACGAACAAAGAATCATATCACATGTCTACTACATACCAAGCCTAAGAAGCAATCTATTGAGCCTTGGACAATTCACAGAAATTGTTGTAAAGTAGTAATGGAAAACGATGAATTACGACTTTATGACATGGATAACAAGATCTTCTTAAAGGTCACAAGACAAAGGAACCGACTCTACAAGGCAAACCTAAGGATAGGCACACCTATCTGCCTTTTAGCAAACTTACAAGACACATCATGGTTATGGCACGCAAGATTAGGACATTTAAACTACAAGTCACTCACTACGATGACTAAAAAGAAATTAGTCCATGGAATACCTACCATTAAACCTACAACACAAATTTGTGATGTATGTTTAATTGGAAAACATAGTAGAGCGCCATTCCCAAAGAAAGCCAAAACTAGATCTACATCACCATTGGATTTAGTATATGGAGACTTATGTGGACCAATCACACCATCAACACCTTCTGGAAAGAGATACATATTCTTGCTAGTCGATGACTATTCAAGATTTATGTGGGCATATTTCTTAAGTACAAAAGATCAAGCTTTTGATACTTTCAAGGAATTCAAGGAGACAATAGAAAAGGAGCTAAGAACAACATTAAAGATGTTGAGAACTGATCGTGGAGGAGAATTCACTTCAAGTGAATTCACACAATATTGCAAAGACAATGGCATAGCACGACAACTTACCGCACCTTATTCACCTCAACAAAATGGAGTAGTAGAAAGGAGAAATAGAACGATAATGTCTATGACAAGATGTATGGTGAAAGCAACAAACATGCCACAAGATTTTTGGGCTGAAGCTGTTAGACACGCCATATACATCCTAAAAAGTGCATCCACTAGAGAACTAGAAGATATCACTCCATACGAGGCAATTAAACAAAGGAAGCCAAATCTAGAAACCCTAAAGATTTTTGGCTGCATAGCTTACGCAAAGGTTCCATCACAACATCTAACAAAATTGGATGATAGAAGTATCAAAATGGTATACTTAGGAACCAAATATGGATCAAAAGCATATAGACTGTTTGACCCAATAAGAAGGAGAATTTACGTTAGTAGAGACGTGAAATTCAAGGAGAATGAAACATGGGATTGGAGCGACTATTTAGACGAGCACATCAACGAAGAACCTGAATGGGTCGACTTCATAATAGATAACCCTAACAAAGATGATCACCCTGATCATGAAACCGAACCAAGGGATGAAGACGAACCACATGACGAAGACGATGACTTTAACAATTTTGACGATGATGGATATACATCACCAACAAATAGCTCACCCACACATCCTCACACGACTCAAACACCATCAACAAGATCATCTCGAGTAAATTCCCAAGTTACACCAAATAACTTGACACACTCATTCAATCAAAGAAATAGCGAATCAAGAGCATCTACAAGCTCTCACTCACGATTTGATCATACACCTATAAGGGGCTATAGATCATTGAATGATGTTTACAAAGATACTGAGGAATTACTACTAGCAGAAGATGAACCCAAGAATTACAAGGAAGCTTCAAACGATCAAAAATGGATAGAAGCAATGAAGGATGAGTTAGATTCTATAAATAGAAATAACACATGGGAACTCACAACCTTACCTTATGGACATAAAGCAATTGGCTTAAAATGGGTGTTTAAGACGAAGAGAGACGCAAATGGGAAAATAATCAAGCACAAGGCTAGATTAGTAGCAAAAGGCTACATACAAGAGCATGTCATAGATTTTGAAGAAGTTTTTGCTCCTGTAGCAAGAATGGAAACCATTAGATTACTACTTACCATAGCTGCAAATAGAAAATGGGAAGTGCATCACCTCGACGTAAAATCTGCATTTCTACATGGAGATTTAAAAGAAGAAGTATACGTTGCACAACCTGGAGGATTTATAAAGAAAGATGGAAAAGTCTACAAATTAAGGAAAGCACTTTATGGATTAAGACAAGCACCATGTGCATGGAACATAAAGCTAGACAACACCTTGAAGTCTTTAGATTTCAAGAAGTGTGCATTGGAACAAGCCATCTACACGAAGGCCACAAGAGACTCAATCCTATTGATAGGAGTCTATGTGGATGATTTAATCATTACTGGCACACCTAAGAAGGAAATTGACTCCTTCAAAGCTCAAATGGAAGAAAAATTTGAAATGAGCGACTTAGGATTATTAGCATATTATCTTGGCATAGAAGTCACACAATCAAAAGGTGAAATATCTATAAAGCAATCTTCATATGCAAACAAGATACTAAATGAAGCTGGAATGATTGACTGCAATGAAACATGGACACCAATGGACCCTGGAACAAAGCTAACAAAGAAGACTGAAGACACATTGGTAGACTCAACTGAATATCGAAGCATAATTGGATGCTTAAGATATTTACTACATACAAGACCCGACTTAAGTTATTCTGTTGGATTACTTAGTCGATTCATGCAAGAACCAAAAGAGCAACACATGAAGGCAATAAAGAAGGTACTACGTTATGTAAAAGGAACAAAAGATCATGGAATCACCTACAAACATAATGGAGGAAACCAAATACAAGGATATAGCGATAGTAGCTATGGAGTTAACACTCTAGAAGGCAAAGGAACTACTGGCATTATATTTTACTATGGAGAATCACCTATTAGCTGGAGTTCACACAAACAAGCCACTGTAGCACTATCATCATGTGAAGCAGAATTCATAGCCGCAACTGCAGCAGCAACTCAAGCATTATGGTTAAAAAGACTACTTAGCAAGCTCACTCATACAAGAGAAGAAAAGATTACCATAATGGTGGACAATAAATCAGCAATACAACTAATGAAAACCCCAGTTTTTCATGGAAGAAGCAAGTACATCGACACTAGATACCACTTCATTCGAGAATGCGTTGAAAGAAACGACATACAAGTGGAATTTATAAGTGGCGAATATCAAAAGGCTGACATACTCACAAAGGCACTACCAAAGATACGATTTCTTACGATGAGGTAACTTATTGGACTACGAAATCTACAACAACACTGAAGACGCATTTTGTGATTATGGGGGAGATGTTGGGCCGATTTCACAGCCCATCAAGATAATCCCAAAACCCGAAGATAGCAGTTATTTGACAGTTACAAAATGACGGTTATTGGCAGTTATTACAAAACTCCAAACCGTTACAATGGTTGATGAAACGATACAACGTTTCATCACACATTCACACCGCTTAGAAAACTATATATAGGATATTTATTTGTAAACAACAGATGATGAATATTTGATGATTATTGATAACAATTATATCAAAGCTTGATTCATAAACAACTTTGCATATTTTCTGTATATCTTGATTGAGTTCGAAGATCCAAGACATAGATTAAATTCAATACAATCATGTCCTTTGAGACTAGAGCTAGATTTTTCACAATCCTAATTGCTCAACAGAAATTCTAACCAAAGTATATATATATAAGTTATGCATGTTACCAATACCCAAATCTTCCATGCAAATCCATGCTAAATTCGTCATCTAGAAAGCCATGAAGTTATTACTGTTAGCAATTGCCTTTATGTTGGTCTGGTTACAAGTTGGAGCAAGAGCACACTCACCATTTCTCGTCAATCCTCGCGAAATCTACCCATCAGACTACTTCATTGTCACAGGTGTTATTTATACTTCAAATACCTTGTTTACTGTATGCTAATACAGAGCATTTTGGTTGAGTTAAAGTTGCACCCATTGAACACTTGCATGATTCATTTAAGTGTGACTACCATGACATGTAATTTTCATTAAATTGTTGAAACCGATTCAAACAATTACTATGATGACCATATTTCGCTAGTGTAACTTATGTAAATCTCAAGTTCACGAACTTGGTTTTATCTTTTGGAAATACAACATTCCCAGTTATGGTTGATATATAAATGATATAATGTAGTTAACAACTACAAGATATGTATATTTTAGACATAATTTTTTTACAAAAGAAAAAGATTTTATTTTTACATTAGTACGATCACTAGTTAAGCATAGTCCTAAGAGCATCTACAATGTAGTAAACCCTTTCAAGCTTTTTAAATTTAATGCATTAAATGTAAATTAATTAAACAAAAGCTTTTTATCATTGAAGCAAAAGCTTTTTGGTTGAGTTTACAAAAGGTTTATAGAAAGACTTTGCATATGCAAAGTCTTTCTATAAACCTTTTGTAAACCCAACCAAAAAGTTTTTGCTTCAATGGTAAAAAACACTTCTAAAAGCTTTTTGAAATAGTAAAAAGCTTTATAAAGTTTTTCTCCATTGGAGATGCTCTAACGACTACATAAGTGGCACAGCCCAGGCAAATCATGGGGTTTGATGACTGATTATTAAAACCGAATCCAGGTATATATCTATGTTTGGTCATAACTCTTCACTGTAATACATACGAGGGGTTGACATGTCACAACTTTTTGTCAAATATGGTTGCATATGATATTCTCCTCCAATTCTTCAGTTTTGAATTGTATAAACTCTTACATGCATCTTAATATTGTTGAAACTATAGACCATTATTTAACTGAACTTTTTACATGAACCATTTTACCCATTAGAAAGCATTAGTATTCTTATATTATCGTTGACAACCAACTTAAGATCTTCCCTTTCAAAAAAAATCCAGGTGTTGTTAATTTATTTGTGTTCTGATTTCACAAACTTTTACCTTAATAGAAACAGGGGTGAGCTGCGTCCCATATACATTTGTTTTCTCCGAAAAACATGCCTGGCATATTATTGTTATTTTGTCAAATAGATTGGTTGGGTTTATAGGTGGTTTGGTTGATGTGGTTAGGGCTAGGTTTGGTTTGAGCCGGTTTTTGCCCCAACCCAAACCATGCCCATTTATATCGTTAAATCTCGGTTTAGCCTTAGTCAAGGGCTTGCGGCTTGACCCTAAGTTGGTAATTTTAGCCCAATTTAACAAAATTCCCAGCCGCTATTAATATAGTTTTCGTCTCATTTTTTAGCACAAATTTTATCGAGATTTAACAAACTTCCATTCCATACCACATTTAACCCAATTCAGCTCATTTTTCTGAGCTTTAACACAAATTCATCGGCCAACTAGGTTCTTGAAAACCAAATTATTTTGGTTATGGAGTTCCCAAACTGACCAGATAAGTCTATGGGTGGTTCTAAACTTCTAATATTATCAGTTGATTTATTTGGGTATCTGATTGCTTTGTCACTATTTCGATTTAATGTTACACCTCTAGTATTTCATAGATATTAGTACAAGTTTATAGCTACTTCCTGAACAATCAACTTGCTGAACACTTAATTCCACAAGAAATTTGGTAATTCTAGCAACTTACCACAACAATAGAGCATTAACTAAAACGACTCATAACCTTTGAATTCATGTTGCTAAGATAGCCTATTTGAGAACAGATTTTTTTTATTATAGCGGCTCGAGAGCCCGATAGACGACTGGCCCAGTCCTGATCTAGCCTACATTCAACCAGTAGAACAAGTGTCTAGTCTAAGTGTAAAACCCGCATAAAAATACCATGAATTTAAAACTTTTAATATTTTAATAATTTACGACAAATATATAAGTATATTAAATACGACATAACAAGATATGACACGGAATTAAAAATCATGAATTCACGACAAGTTATAACGTATATTTTATTTACAACACGAGAAGTATATAATAAATTCACGACAAGTGATTACGTATAATAATTATGACATGACAAGTTATATTACGAAATTAAGAATCACGAATATAACGAATACACGAAAATACAAGTTAAGAAACGAATAAGTATAATGGGCTTCTTATAATGCACAATAAGCCTTACAAGTTAAATGGCCGAAGCCCGACCCACTAATAGAATAAAGAAGTAAACCCTTTTCATCCTTTCATTTTTCAAGTAATAGGAAAACATAAGAAATCCTAAAAAGGGTTGAGCGAGCCGCCGACCAACATAGAAAAACAAGGGAGAAAGATTGATTTTTGGTTATTGATTCTACGTGGGTGTGTTCGTGTCTATTGATTCTTGATTCTCCTTATACGGTACATATCAAAACCTTTTTTCTTCTCTTATTTTTTTCAAGAATCATGAAAGATATTATTACAAAATGAAATTACCATATGATGTGATTAATCAATCAAGAACAAAACCATGACGGGCTTATTTTGGTTTAGCATATTTTGTCCACGGTCGGCCGAGAGCTTAAAGCTCTCGGTGGCGTTTTTGTTTTAGCAGCCGCGGAAAAAAAAGGGGGGTCCGGTGGGAATTCTGGGAGATCAGCCGCAACCCACAAGGCCTAGTGGTAACCCTCGGTGGGTATTCCTGGTTGGGCGGTGGGTAATCTTAATGGGCAGCGGTGGGAAAATCATGTGGGCAGCCGAGAGTTGGGTTTAGATTGGCAGCCGAGACCATAAGGTCTCGGTGGTGTTTGTGTGTTTCGGTTAACCGAAGGACCACAAGGGCAGTATTCGGCTTATTCTTATTTCGGGCTTATTAAAATAATTAACTTATTTAATTATTGGCATAATTAGTCACGGCTTAATTACATGGAATTATAAATAATCCGGCCTAGTTAAATCGGTTAATTAATTTTGGGCTTAATTAAATTAGCTTAATTATTAATTCGGTTTATACTTAAATGAGCTTAATTAATTTAGTTTATTATACCACGAATTAATTATTAATTCGGTTTAAACTATGACTTATTAGAATCGAGCTTATTACTATTTATGGAAACCTACTATTTTTATGAACTTACTTTTATGGAAAGCCGCTATTTTTGGAAATATACTATTTATGGAAACCTACTATTTTTTGGAAGTACTATCTATAGAAACCTATTGTTTATGGAAAGTTACAATTTATGGAAATACCACGTATAACAAGATACGAACCATGAAATACAATAATCAAGATAACATGAATACATAACAAAGACACGATAAATCATGAACAAGTAACTTATACATGAACAAGTAACTTATACATGAACAAGTAACTTATACCATGAACAAGCAACTCATACACGTCCTTTATCACGTAGCTCACGTGAATTCGGAGTAGTACTCCCGCTATTCATCTCGCTCACCGATTACTAGACACAAGGTATGGATATTTCGTCCTTCGGTAAGGATATTCATTTATATGCATGATTAGGATTCCCCGTTTGCTATGCCACATGTTTTCTCCAGTTTCATATTATAAAACTTTTCATGTTTGCCATGTTCTCATTTTAATTATTTCATAACCTACGTATTTGCCCGAGATATATACATGCATGACCATGACTTACATGATTTACCACCTAGTTATGGAGGTACCATAACCATGACATATGAGGCACCTGTGTCATGACTCTTCCGCGACGAGAGTGATTTCTCGCGGTGTCCTTTCACGTTACATGTTATATTACAAGCTGTTCATTTTTATTATTATTTCGAGGCGTATGGGTGCATCCTAATTTACAAGTTTACAAGTTTACACGTACAGGGTGATTGGTTTGGTGTGTGCTCTACATTTCATCACATTGGAGCTGATCCCTTCACCCATGTTATTATTATTAGAGGTCACCCCTCTAATTGCATGACGAGCCAACCCCTCAATTTACTCATGCACACGTTGATGACATGTTATGACTTATATGATCTCGTGGGCATTTATTTATATCACATATACAACTCATGACATTTCAATTATCCTTCTTGTTTTACAGATTATCTCCCAGGTTTTCCTCAGGACATGCATGTTATTTCCGCTGATTTTATTCATTATTCATGTTACATTTATTCTTATCATGTCTTTATATTCGTTCACTAAGCGTATTGCTTAGCCGTATCTTCTTTTATGTCTCATATGGCAGGTACAGAAGGACGAGATTTAGGAATTGAGAGTATGTGCTTAGGATGAGAGCTACCTTAGTCTTCTTCTCTTTATGCATTTTAATACTTATGCTTTGGTTGGACATATGTTTTGTCCTTTAGTCTTCCTTTATTTCATTTACGTTGAGCTTATGTTGGGAGCCGATGTTTGATTTCGGCTTTTCTGTTGGTATTTTATGTCTTTATGACACTATGCCTTCATGATGCTTTGATGACACGCCATGATTATGACATAACAGCCTCCTTGTCAAAGTAGGTCATTACAATTATGGTATCAGAGCCAAGGCTTCAACTTGTAGGCTCTAAAACTTGACCTTTGATTAGTAGGTAGTCACCAGGATCTTCCTAAACCGACATTTGTTATATTCCATGTATTGATATTTTCAGAACTTTGTTGATTCTTATCCATGATGTTTTCTCTTGAAATTTTACTAATATAGATTGAACCATAGTCATCCATACTTAGTCACATGTTGTTAGTCCTTATTCATGATGTTTTCTCTTAAAATTTTACTAGTATGGATTGAACCATAGTCGTCCATACTTAGTCACATGTTGTTGATTCCTATCCATGTTGTTTTCTCTTGAATTTTGACTAGTATGTATTGAACCATAGGCGTCCATACTTAGTCACATGTTTCTTATTTTCACATTTTAGACTGGTATGGGTTGAAACATAGTCGTCCATACTTAGTCACATGTTTATGCCTTTTGAAAATTTTGACTAGTGCGGGTTGAACCATAGTCGTCCACACTAGTCAATGTTATATCTCTGTTGATTATGCTTTCATGTTTCTTTATGTCGATTATGCTTTCATACTTTTCATGCTGATTATGTTTTCATACTTCCTTATGTTGATTATGCTTTCATGCTTCTTCATGTTGATTATGCTTTCATGTTAGTCATCGATGGATTTCATTTAATCATGCTTTCATGATAATCATTGTTGGATTCCAATAATCATGTTTTCATGCTGGTAATTGATAGATTTCATTTAATCATGCTTTCATGATAGTCATTGTTGGATTTCGTTTAATCATGCTTTCGTGCTTCTTTATGCAAGTGGAGTTATGTATACGCTAGATTAGCTAGGCTATCATGTTGTTCTCTTCAGTTTAATCTTCTAGCCGTTTAATCATTTACTTTTCTTTGATCATGTCAGATGGTTAATGCTTGTACCAATAATCTCACGTGTATTCAATGTGTATTTCATTTAGCGTATTCCATGTGTATTCCATTTATAGTATTCCACGTGTATTCGCAAGTCGACTCTCGATCGTCTCATGTGCATTCCATTTACCAAGGTTGCTCAAGTTAATGATGATGCTCGCAGCTTGGAGATTCTATAGAACAGAGATGAGTATGATGGATCAGAGCGACAAAAAAGGAATATACTTCATCCACCAGACGTTACCATCCCATTTCATGTCTTTACCTTCTCATTTACATGTCACGCGTCACTCAATTGTCTCTTCAGGCATAAGAGTGGGAACCGGTACCAGCTGGCCACTCAGCAGAATAGTTACATGAATCACAGTCAGAATAATGACCGTCATGGAGCTGACAGACAAGGAGGTAGTGACAACTACCGTGACAACAAATACTCTGGCGATAAAAACAGGAACTCCGGTAACGGACGTGACACGAAATACAGGGGTCAGCAGTCCAACTGATCCGCTAATTATGGTATTATAACCAAAAATTTTAACTTTGTTCGTTTTCACATCTCAAGACTCATGTCAAGACACACATCAAGACACACATCAAGACACATGTCTCACGTATATTTCTGAAGACTCATGTCAAAACACACGTCAAGACACATGTCTCACGTATATTTCTCAAGACACATGTCAAGATAACAAGTCAAGACACATGTCTCACGTATAATTCTCAAGACACATGTCGAGACAACAAGTCAAGACACATGTCTCACGTATATTCTAAAGACACATGTCAAGACACAAGTCAAGACACATGTCTCACGTATATTTCTGAAGATACATGTCAGGACACCAGTCAAGACACATGTCACACGTATATTTTCTCAAGACACAAGTCAAGACACATGACTCACGTATATCTTCTGAACCAGGCCCTCAGTAATTCAGGGTACCCTCTAAAGGGTTATACCCATCTTGTTGTGCCACGTGTGAATCAGGCAATAAAACTTCGAGTACCATCACTGGTGTATTGTTCATATTTGGACACGCAGTGTTCACTTTTTTTATACGCGCGAAACACAATCAGTGAGATATGCCACGTTTGCTTCATGTATTGATATGGCACCTACATTTCTTGATCATGTATTACATATATCCATGCCTATGAAAGACTCTGTTCGTATCACCCATGTGTATAAAGGCTTTCCTTTCAGTTTGACGACAAGACCCGTTCTGCTAACACACTTCCCTTGGACATGTGCGAGTTCGATATGATTTTGGGTATGGACTGGTTAACAACAATCGCGCTACGATTGATTGTCATTCATATCGTGTCATATTCGGCGATATTCAGGCTCCTGAATACATTCATCATGGTTTCCTTCCAGGAAAATATGTGCAGATTTTTTTTATTTACAAGCACGAGCTTTATTATCCCGTGGCTGCGAAGGTTTTCTAGCTACCATTCATGACACGACTTCTGAAGTTCCTTCTATTCATGATCATCCGATTGTTTCTGAGCTTCCGGATGTATTTCTAGAAGAGCTTCCAGGTATACCTCCTATCCGCGAGGTGGAGTTTGGCATTGAGCTTGTTCCGGGAGCTGAACCTGTCTCCAAAGATCCTTATTGCATGGCTCCCATTGAGTTAAAGGAGTTGAAGGATCAGCTGCAAGAGTTGCTGGAACGAGGTTTTATTCGCCCAACTATATCACCATGGGGTGTATCAGTTCTGTTTGTCAAGAAGAAGGACGATAGCATGAGATTATATATCGACTACCGTGAATTGAACAAGATCAGCATTCTTAATCGTTATCCTCTTCCACGTATTGATGACTTGTTTGATCAACTACAGGGTGCTAACACTTTTACAAGATCGATTTATGATCAGGCTACCATCAATTGAGAGTGAAACAGCAGGACATTTCCAAGACTGATTTTCGCACGCGTTTTGGTCATTATGAATTCGTGGTTATGCCTTTTGGTCTCACAAATTCTCCAGCTGTATTTATGGACTTGACGAATCGATTTTTCCATAAATTCTTAGACAAGTTCGTTATTGTGTTCATAGATGACATATTGATCTTCTATAATTTTAGAGAGGAACATGAGGATCATCTACGCACTGTTCTACAGATTTTACGACAGGAGAGATGGTATGCTGAATTTCCCAAGTACGAATATTGGTTGAGTAAAGTGGCACTATGGGTCACATCGTTTCAACAGAAGGAATTACCATAGATCAGGCGAAGGTTGAGGCTATCACTAAATGGCCCAGACCGACGTCAGCGACTAAGTACATGGTTTTCTAGAGTAGCTGGTTGTTACCGTAGATTTATTGAAGGCTTCTCACGACTGACCGTACCCTTTATTAAGTCATGCGTAAGGGTGAGAAATTATTTCAAACAACGGACGAGAGGTGAGCTTCGAAGAGCTTAATCAGAGTTTAGTTTATGCGCATATTCTTACTCTCCCACCTGGTACAGATGATTTTTATATTACAATGATGTTTTAAGAAAGGTTTGGTTATATACTCATGCAACATGGGAAGGTAATCACCTATGCTTAACGACAGCTAAATCCCTATGGAGTGAGTTATTAATAAGTGTGTAAACACTTATACTTTTGCCACTAAAATCAAGGAAAAACAAGACCTAATCATGTGTTTAATGTCGTAAAAGTCAGAATTACGCGTGGTTTTGTGTTTTTGTGTAAAATAGGTACAAATGATCAAAAGAAGAGAAAACACGGGATTTTACGGTCAAATGTTGAAGAAAATTCGAAGACAAAGTCAAAAGATCAAAAGTGTGCCGAAGATCACGAAACCCAAAAAAATCGATACGATTTGAAGAAAAGATCGAGGAAGCCGAAAATCAAGTTCAAATTTGTTCACGGATTAAAGTCTTTGAAGGATTTTTGTCTTGTGGGTCCCATATTGGATAAATGGGCTCAAAAGCCCATTTAAGGATTTAAAGTAACTACTTATGGATCAATAGCCCAAAAGGCCCAAAAACATTTATGAATGGATTGAAAAATAACAATGGCCCATAAGTCCAAAATTGAAAACGAATGGAAATGTTTTTTTTCATTTGGGCCAAGCCCATTAGATGCATAAATATGGGACGGAGGAATTTATTTGCTAGATTGATAAACTTTGCTTGGTCAATCACACGGTCAACACAAACGAATAAACTTTTCACTCCCTCACACAATAAATGAACTTTATCCGTTACCTACACTCCACACGTGTTTCCCCCAAAATAAATAAATCCCATTATTTACCCACCCACTCAATTGTCATTCGATATTAACAATGTCATTCACCCCATTTACTGTTTATTTTTTTTCTCTCCCCACAAACAAAAACGCAGCTTCATCTTTTTACCACAAAACCCAAACCCTAATTTCCTATATCTAAAAAAATTACACAAAAGATTTTGGGGCTTTTTTTTAAACGTGTGATTCACACACTTTTGAATAAAAACCCCATGTTTTTCGCAGCTCCATGATGGGTGGTCATAATCCTGACGTGGCCTATCCTTGGCTTGTGATTGGCCAAAACAACTCACCACAATCAATCCACCAATCCCTATCATCCACCTCAGCATAAAACAAGCACAAGTAGCACAAATCACGCCAGGTCAGTGATCCGCGTGATAGTGATATGATTACAACCGCAAGATCAAGCAAAAGAGAGATAAAAGAAGAAAGAGCGGCTCAGATTTAAAGCTTACTCAAGAAGATTCAAGAGGGTTTCCAGGAGTTTTGCCCATAAAAACCCCCTTCATATGTAATTTTAGAGAGCACTTTTCTTTTATTTTACTTTTCTGCAAAGTAGTTTAGGTTTAATGTATTTCTTTTATTTTCAGTAATTGTACTTTTATTATTATTAATGAAAAGATAAATTTATTTTAATTTCGTCTCAATTTAATTCCTGTCAAATTTAATTTTAATCTTTAAATCTTGTTTTTGTTACTGTTCGAGTTTGTTATTAATATAAGTAAAAAAATAAAAAAAATAAAAAGAAAGTGTAATAAATTTCCCACTGGAGATTTATAAATTACTGTCCTTGCTGTTGGGTGCTATTTGGTTCGAAGGGTACCTTTTGTTTTGATTATTGTTGATGGTTCTTGGTTGGAGTCGTTTGATTCGGGTAGATGATACTTGGTGGTGTTTGATCTCGGTTTCGATTCATAGGGGGTTCAGCGCCACCCTACGGCCCAACGGAATCGTCATCAAGGTTCTTGCCTCTTTTAATCTTTTTGTTTAAGTTTAATTTATGTTTAAATCTGCTTATTTGTTTTGATGTTATTTGCTTATGTTTGTTTCGGTACCTGCTTATTTGTATTAGTTTATCTGGATAGTTTATTTTATCTGTTTAAGATGTTTAGTACTGTTCTTGTTTCTGTTTGATTTTTTAGTTGCGTATTGTTAGAGGTTGTTGGATCTGTTTATTATTTGTTTTAGATTCGGTTAGCTTATTGTCTAGTTCTATCTGCTCATTTGTTATAAGCTGTTTGTTCTTAGTTTTACATTGATATTGGTTGCCTATTGGTGATTATAGCTTATTAGCTTGTTAGTTTATTTGTTTATTGCTTTTCAATATTTTTAGCTTATTTAGATTCAGCTTATCAGCTTTTTGCCTGCTTTAATATTTTGTAGCCTGTTTAGTTGATAGCTTATTTGTCTTATTGCTATTTATATATTCTAGCTTATCTGATTTTCACTGTTTGATCTGCTTATTAGATTCAGCTTATTCAACTTATTTGCGTTTGTTTGATTATTTTGCTGGTTTGTTTGTGTGAATTACATACTGCATTATCTCAGACCTATTTGGTCTGAGGTTTATAAATTCCATAAATAAAAGTAAAAAAAAATATATATTTAAATATCGTCTGGGCTGGGATTCGATACCCAGACCTCTCGCACACAAGCCAACAAACACAACCAACTCTGCTAGACCTTTTCTTGTGTTTATCTTTGTGTCATTTAATTAATATATCTTTTTAAATAACTGCCAAATTACTTAATTAGTTTAATACAGATTTTTTTAGTTTAATTAATTTTTCAAATTTTAATTCCCTTTTTATTTCCTTTATTCAGATTAAAAAAAATATTTAAAAAATAAAAAGAATATTTTATTTAAAATTAGTTTTATTTTTATTAGTTTAAATTTTAGTTTATATAGATTTTTAAATTAGTTTTCATTTAATATAGTTTTGTTTAAAAATAGATTTTAATTTAGTTTTCAATCTAGTTTTAAATTTTGTTTTAGTTTCAAAATAGTGTTTATTTAAATTAGATTAAATTAGTTTTTTTTTCACATTTATTTAAAATAGTTTTAATTGTTAATTAAATAGCTTTTATTTTGATTAGTTTAAAATACAAAAAGTTTTTAGACACCAAAAACAAATATAATCTTACGTTAATTGAAAATCAATTCGAGTCGAGTCGAGGAAACGAACAATAATTGTTTAATAGGATTAAAAATCCTTGTATTAAAATGTCGCCGCTGCCACTTCGCTCGTTACGATTGACGATTTGTCGTGAGAGGATTTGGATTTTGCGATCCGTTCGATTTTGAACGTTATTTTTCTTGTTAATCAAAAATATAAAAATACAAAAAAATAAAAAAATCACAAAAGGAAACTCTTTCCTAAAATTTGCACCAAAAAAAAATTAAAAAAAATCAAAAAGTAATACTTTTCCTAAAGTATTACACCAAAAATATTACCTATTATTGTTATTTCGATTTCTTTCGACACTACCATGGATAATCGTCCGATTTGGGAAATATTGCAAGAAGAGCGTTATAAGATTATGTCCGAGGAGTGTACGACTTGTGGTGGACCTCATGCTTATTTTAATTGTGACAAAACTTATGAGGAGGTTTATAATAATGAGGAAAGTATGTGTTATGATACTAATACTTATTTTGGCTCTCCTAGTTTTCCTACAACTAGTGACCCACCACAATATGATCAACGGTTTTATGGGGAATTTCAAAATCAAGGGTTTTCAAATAATGAAGGTTTTCCAAATGACGGCAATTTTCAAAACTTTAATCAAATGGACATGCACAACCCTCAAATGGACTTGATTCTACAAAAATTGACCGAACATGAGAAAATCATGAAAGCAATGCAAGAATCTACTAGACAAATGCAAGAGTCCACCGATAGGAAATTCATGCTCATTTTAGAAACCTATCAAGATCAATTTGATATTGAGCCGTCTTTGAGAGTTGATATTGAGGCTAACACCACTACTAGTAGTGATGTTCCCACTGTGGATCCTTCCATCTCTCCGCCAATAAAAGAGAGACAAGGCCCGGAGATTATCATAAGTTTTACTCACCCTTCGGTGTTGACACCCACGAATACTATTAGCTCTCCTTTTTCCTCACCTATTGAGGAAATTCCCGAGATTATACTTGAGCCTCCGTTACCCATTGGTGACCCCATTTCTTTTATGACTCCTTCACCTACTCCTTCAAATGACTTTATGCTTTCTTCAAAACCTCTTAGCGATACATGTTTTGATAAACAAATTTTTGAGGAGTGTGAAGAACTTTATAATGAGTGCATAGAAGAATAACCCTTAATTTGTCCTACACCTAATGAGTTTGTAGATAGGGGTGAGTTATCTTGCGATTCCGACTACATTTTTAATTATTCCTCGGGTTCGGATGAGGATGATTCACCTATTTTACCAAAGCTGACTTTTGAAAACCATGATACAAATGATTTATCGGATTTTTTACTCCTTAGTGATGACTTTTATACCCCGAGTATTGAGAAATTCCATCACAAGGATGCTTTTTATGATCCAGTGTTATTGGATTTCTCGCATGAGCTTAATTGTGATCATGGTATTGATGAGAAGGCAAATGGAGTTTTAAAACTTGATATTGATATTGATTTGAAAAACTCGGATTTTGATAAATTCACATTTGCCTCTTCGCCAATTACTTTTGATTCTACCATCGATTCTCTTCCACATATCACTTTTAGTGATGATGATGGTTTTCTCATTCCCGAGATCGATGAGTTTCTTGATACTCCCGTGGATGATAATTTCACATATGTTGAGAGGACCTTTTTACCTTTTATGACTTATCCTCCTGCCTCTCATTTATTATGTTCCTCCGGGACCGAGGATAAGATTTTTGATCCCGATATTACATTAGAGGCTTCCCCATGGACCATTTAATTCGGGGTCGAGTCAGGCTCGTGACTCGGTTAACAAAAACAAGCGCTTCTCGGGAAGGCAACCCGATTATCTATCTTTTATCTATTTGTTAGAAATACGTTTTTAACGTATATTAGAAGTATCGGTCACTCCACAATATTATTTATGTTGTAATAGCTCGTAGTTAATGTTGCTTATTAAGTTAAGTAAGAAACCGACCCATGGGCTTGTCATGGGTCGGCCCAAGCCCAAATAGTGGCCTTGGATATAAATACCCCTTTCCACTATGGAAAGGGGTTGGTTGTTGACATTCCATTTTCTCATTTGAATAAAATACACATAGTTTCTCTCTCACTTTCTCTCACTAGTTTCTCTCTCTAAGAATCTTCAACCCACTTCATAGATTCATAGGTTATCAATATTCTACATTTGGTATCAAGAGCTATGGGGTGATTTAAGGTAATGATTTGTGTTGTTATTTAGTTTTTGATTGTATTAGTGTTCTTTAAGAAGATCCATCTTGATTCTTGGAGTTTTTGGTGATTTTGTGATTGGGATTAGTAGATAAGTATTAGTTTTTACTTATTATTGTATAAATCACAAAACTTTTTGGGTTATTTGGTAAAAATCTGGGTTTATTTCATCATTTATTTGATCGACTGCTACTCGAATCAACCTTCTGTTTCCCAGTAAAGTTCCGAACCAAAAAGTTCTGGATCAAAAAGTTCCGGATCAAAAAGTTCCGGATCAACAAAAGTTCTGGATCAAAAAGTTCCGAACCAAAAGTTCCGGATCAAGGAAAGTTCCGGATCAAGGAAAGTTCCGGGTCAAGGAAATTTCCGGATCACAAAGTTCCGAACCAAAAGTTTCGGATCAAGGAAAGTTCCGGATCAAGGAAAGTTCCGGATCAAGACAAAGTTCCGAATCAAAAAGTTCCGAACCAAAAGTTCCGGATCAAGGAAAGTTCCGGATCAAAGGAAAGTTCCGGATCAAGGGAAAGTTCCGGATCAAGGGAAAGTTCCGGATCAAAGGAAAGTTCTGGATCAAAGGAAAGTTCCGGATCAAAGGAAAGTTCCGGATCAAAGGAAAGTTCCGGATCAAAGGAAAGTTCCGGATCAAGGAAAGTTCCGGATCAAATCTTCCGAACCAAAAGTTCCGGATCAAGGAGTTCCAAGCCAAAATCTTCCGAATCAACACTTCCGAATCAACAATAGTTCCGGATCAAGGGATATCTTACTTGTTTTTTCGACGATTTTTTTAGAGGATTTAATCTTGGTTTCTGACAACAAAAACTCAACACAACTCACAAACTTTACTTCACTGCTCGATCAACCGATAATCTTTGTCTCTTTGAAGTGAACAAAATGAATCCGAATTCATTAATGCCTCAGATGACATCACTTACGGACATTTCCGTCATTACGGGAACGGATAATCGCCCTCCAATGCTCATTAAAGAAGTCTTTGAAGCATGGCAAGGCCGTATGATGTCATACATTAAGGGAAAACCGACATATGAGAGGCTTATGGTCAAGTCAATTCTGAATGGTCCACTTGATTATGGTACCATCGTGGTTAACAATGTGACTCGACCACGAGAATTTGAAGAACTTACACCAGCTCAACAACTTGTTGCCGATGCAGACGAAAAGGCTCTTCAAACCATTCTCCAAGCTCTTCCACATGATATCTATCGAATGTTCAGTCAATATACGGTTGCAAAGGATTTATGGGAACGTCTAAAGGTGTTGCTACAAGGTACGTATCTTACCAAACAGGAAAGGGAATGTCAGTTGTATGATCTGTTTGATAGATTTACGTACAGCCCAGGGGAAACGCTTCACGACTATTACTTCAGATTCACTACTCTCATGAATGATCTGAATGTATACAATCTCGTGATTGCTCCATTCCAGGTTAACACCAAGTTTTTGAATACTTTACCTCAAGCTGAATGGGGTGAGTATATTACCGATGTCAAGTTAACCAGGGATTTGCATAAGTGCAATTTGGATCAACTCTATGCTTTTCTTCAGCAGCATGAGAAACATGTGATCATGCACCGTTCGCCTCGAGGTATGTACCCTGATTCTTTAGCTTTGATGGCGAATCAACCAAGCTTGTCACACAAAAACACTCCTTATATCTTGGGACACCAAGCCTATCATCCATCACCTTACATGACACCAACCTTCCCCCAATATTCGATTCTATCGCAACTACCCACCTCACATCAGCAACAATATCGGTTTAATGCACCTTCATCACAATATGCTTCACAACCTCACCCAGCAAGTATTGCACCTTATGCTCAGTCTTCATATTCTTCTTATCAGGAGAATGCAGCATATCCATCAAGCTACTCTGACCACATTATTATTCCTTCTAGTGCTTATGCAGCTCAACAAGACCAAGCAATGTATTGTGATGATGATGAAGTCCCCATCCCTGAATTCAAACAAGGAACTGACCTAGTTGAAGTGTTAGCCACTATGTCTGCTTATCTCACAAGGACATTAAGCAAACGAGGATTTAGAGGACCAGCTCCTACTAACAATCAGCTGAGGAATTCATCCAATTCTCGCCAACAAGCTACTATTGAGAATGGCAGGGTAATGGTTCAACCTATTCAACCTTATCAGGGGAGACCTACCACATCAACCACCAATGCACGCACGGTCAATCCTGCTCCAATGGTCAACACTCCTCCACGGGCTAATTCCACAGGTAAGTTGAGAATGATTACATGCTACAACTGTAAGGAAGAAGGTCACATGTCTAGGGATTGCAAAAAACCCAAGAGGAGAAAGGATGGTCAATGGTTTGCAGAGAAGATTTATCTGGTGAACGCTCAGGCACAAGGAAGGGAACTTGATGAAGAGGAGCTTGCATTTCTTGCTGATCCAGGGATTGCTGAACAAGACGTTGTCACTACACAGAATGCAGCATACCAAGCAGATGATCTTGATGCCTACGATTCAGACTGTGATGAACTTCAATCTGCACAGGCAGCTCTTATGGCAACTATCTCTAGCCTAGGGCTAGAAAAAAGATCTGAGGTACTTTTTAATACCACTGATAATACCACTGATACTAGTATTCAACCACATCAAGTTGTGCAAGAGCGTGCTTATTCGAATGAGTTTGCGGTGGTGAGTCTTTCAAATGAGGAGACAATCAATGATAGTAATATCAATGTGAGTCCCCAGACTTTGAGTGAATCACAACCGGGAGCCATTTCGCATACGCATACTCCTGCTCAACAAGATTTGGTCATGGTTCCTGCTACATTACTTAGCCAAATGAATGCTGCACTCTTAGAAACCCTAGCTAAGAATAAGAATTTGTCTGATGAGCTTTCCTTATGCAACGAGAAAGTTCAAACTTTGGAATTAGTTCCTTCGTCTAGTGTTCTAACAAATCCCGAGTATGATCATTTTCGAAACAAACAAATGGGTCATTTGCAAGAAATTGAAACCTTAAGAGCAGATCTTTCTAACGAACTTAAAGAAAAAGAGTTAGTGGTCACTAATTTTCAAAAACTTCAAACGGATTTTGAATTACTCGAGTCTAAGAAGAATGAAATGGAAACTAATGCGACTAATAAGATTAGAAGTCTAGATTATTTGCTTTTAAGACAATACGCCGCCTCTCAACTAGTACACTTATTTGATGCATCTTTTAGAGAGTTTAACTTATCGCGTCAAAAAGGCCTTCCCCCTAACCCACGGTATGCAAAACAAGCTTTTATCCATAGTCCTAGACTTTATAATGCAACCCAATTAGGATTGGTCTTAGACCCGATTGTTATTTTCGATGATCGCACAAATAAGGATCTAGTTGATGAGAATCGGTCATATAACTTTGCAAAATATCCCGAGTGTGATTATTTTAAAATGAATCAGGAGCTTGCAAAAACGGATTTTAGAATTCGCTTCCATATGGATAAAGATCTCATCACAGCACCAACCTACATGTTAAATGAAGAAAACCCTAGTACACTTCCTACACTTGTCAAAATGGAAGGACCTAAGGAAATTCCAAAGGATCTTCCACCTGTTAGCACTGTTTGGTTAAACTTGCAAGAGATTAATCAATACTTTGCTAGTTTTGACAAGGTCATTTTGGAATGTACGACTTCAAATGGCCTAAACGCCGGAGAATGGGCTTTCGAACACATGAACGAGGTGTTTAAGAATGAGATCAATCCGTTTGTCGAAAGTCTAAAAGGAAGTTTTGCATCTCTTTCGGAAAATCTTGAGTTTGAAATTGCAGAAGTTCAAAAAGTGTTTTATGAAATGGACACCACTTACGAACTACAATAAATTGAAAAGGAAAAGATTTTATCCGAATATGACCGATTCTTGTCCCAAGTAATTTCGTGTGATGTGCTTACTACTATGAATGTTAATTATTCGAATGAGCTTACATCCGCTATGATTAAATATGATGCTGTGAATATATGTGATGATGTGTGTGATCTCTCTATAAATGTTGCTGATACTGTAAATGAGGTAGATAATCATTCTTGTCACGAATCTAACGCTGAATTTTTAAAGCTATAAGATTCTTACAATTTACTTTCAAAACGCTTTAATCAACTTGAACAACATTGTATATCTTTAGAATTAAAACAACAAACTCAAAATGAGGATCTTTTGATAACAAATGGTTGTGAAAACGGTGTTGAGACGAGTGACAAGATGATTGCAATAGTTAAGGCATTAGAGGAAGAGATTATGAGATTAAAGAGAGATGTGTCATCAAATGAAACACTAAAATTGGAACTAGAGGCTGCAGAGTCTAAAAACGACTTAGAAATTAGACTTTCGTCTATTCTAGGGGAGATGGATCGGGCAAGACAGGGACTATCCGCTCTTTATGGTTCAATAGAAGAACGCTTAGCTTTTAATGCAGCACAGCAACAATCTTATGTTGAACAACTGAACCAAAAGTGTGAGGAAATCTCTGACTTAAACATCCAGCTCATTGAAAAAAACATGGTTTTGGCCGAGTTAAAGGAGACACTTCTTCTCACCCGACAAGAAGTTGTTGATAACTTAGCTACCAACTCTGCACGGTCCTCTAGTGCTCCAACAACCAAGTCAGTAGTGCTTTATAAGAACCCGCTCCATAAGAGAAACCCGGTTACCTACGATGATTATATGAGGAATGCAATTAAGCATGTAGATCTTGTTAGGGATATTTTAGACGATCTTTATGCCTTAGATCCCTCAAGTAGCTACTATTATTCAGCTCATGAATATATTAAGCGAGTTCAATATTGCTTAGCATATTTGCAATACATAGGTAAACCAGGTTCTGCACTACTCACTAATCAACCCATTGCTGTAACTCCATTCAATAAGACCCCAGGAGCAAAACCGTCATTGGCACCATCAAGTAAGGCACCTTTAAAATCTGTTGCTAATGTTCCCACTTTGCCTTCTACAGGAGTAAAAGAGTCTACTAAGGCTAAAGGATCGCCACTCAAGAAAGATAAGATCAAGCCCTCTACTAGTAGTACCAACAAGAAGAAAGTAGAAGCTCACCATAGGAATGTTATGTCAGATTTAAATAAAAAGAATCATGTTGCTAAGACTAAAAGCTCTGCACCTGTGCAGAAGCCTAAACCATTTGTGAATTCTAATTTGAATTGTTGGAATTGTAATGAGTGCATGTTTTCCCAACGTCATGATTTGTGTCTTATTGATCATGTGAATGAAATGAATGCCATTAGGAATAATCTTGAATGGAAGCCAACTGGGTGAACTCGTACTCAAGTTGGATGGCAATGGCGTCCCACTGGTAGGACCTTTACATTAGATGGAAAAATGTGCCCTTTAACTAGGAATGCATCCATTGAGGTTTGGTCTCAGCGTCCTTTAGTTAGGAACACTAGCACTACAGTATGGAAACCGCGCCCTTTAATTAGGTCAGCCCCCACTATAGTGCCTATCAGTGAAGAAATACCTCAGGATTTAAGCCAACTAGAATCTAAACCACCAACTAGGAAGAAGGCTAGGAAATCTAAGAAACCTAAAGTTAGCAAATCTAAGATTATTAAATCTGTACCTGCTAATAACAAGGAACATTCAGATTCCGATACCTCTACATTGTCCTCGTCTGGTGATATTTTCAGGTGGTCCAAATCATCCTCTGGTATTTGGACTCCGGTTGTTCAAAGCATATGACCGGAGATCGCTCGATGCTCCGAAATTTCGTCAGCAAGTTTCTTGGAACGGTTAAATTCGGTAATGATCATATTGCAAAGATAATGGGGTATGGTGAATATCAGATTGGAAACGTTACGATTTCAAGGGTATACTATGTAGAAGGTCTTGGTCATAATTTATTTTCAGTAGGACAGTTTTGTGATTCCAACCTAGAGGTTGCTTTTCGACAACATACTTGTTTCATCCGCAACTTGGAAGGAAAAGACTTGTTGAAGGGATCTCGTGGTGCAAATCTTTATACGTTGTCCCTACAAGACATGATGGCCGCCTCTCCAGTATGTCTTCTCTCTAAAGCATCTAAGACCAAGTCATGGTTATGGCATCGCAGATTATCTCATCTCAACTTTGATGCTATTAATCATCTGGCTAAAAACGAATTAGTTCGTGGTCTTCCAAAGCTCAAATTTCACAAGGACCATTTATGTTCCGCGTGTTCAAGGGGGAAAAGTACCAAGAAATCATACAAGCCCAAAGCTGAAGACACCAATCAAGAAAAACTTCATCTTTTGCATATGGATCTTTGTGGGCCAATGAGAACTGAAAGTGTGAGCGGTAAGAAATTCATTCTTGTTATTGTGGATGATTTCTCCAGGTTTACATGGGTTAGATTTCTACGTACAAAGGATGAAGCACCGAAGGCTATCATCACTTTTCTGAAATTCATTCAGGTACGTTTAAATACTACTGTCCGCCGTATTCATACAGATAATGGAACAGAGTTCGTCAACTAGACTCTTCGTGATTACTATGAAGAAGTTGGTATCTCACATGAAACATCCGCTGTACGTACTCCACAACAAAACGGTGTCGTTGAAAGACGGAATCGTACGCTTATGGAAGCTGCTAGGACTATGCTGATTTATGTGAACGCTCCATTGTTCTTGTGGGCAGAAGCTATATCTACTGCATGTTTCACCCAAAACCGCTCTATCATTTGGAAACGCCATGGAAAAACACCTTACGAGCTTCTACATGATCGTAAACCCGATGTTTCATTCTTTCATGTGTTTGGTGCTCTTTGTTATCCAAACATTAATAGTGAGAACTTGGGCAAACTTCAACCAAAAGCCGATATAGGTATTTTCATTGGTTACTCACCTTCCAAGAAAGCATACCGAATTTACAACCGTCGTCTTGGTAAGATCGTAGAAACTATGGAAGCAGATTTCGATGAGCTGACAGCGATGGCTTCTGAGCAACGCAGCTCTGAACCCGCGCTTTATGAGATGGGAACCGGTGCTATTAGTTCCGGATTAGTTCCCAATAATCCTACTTCTACATCATTTTTACCACCTACAAGGCCCGAGTGGGATAAACTGTTTCAACCGTTGTTTGATGAATTCTTTGATCCCCCAAATGATGAAGTTCCAGCACCTGTAGTGATAGCTCCAATCCCTGAAGTTGTTGCTCAAGCAAATGAAGCTTTATCTAATGCACCTTCAATTAACATTGAACCAGATGCACCTTTACCAAGTGATTCTCAAACTACACCAGAATCGTCACCCTTACTTGTGCCTAGTGATGTTGAAGAGGATTCTATTGATCATGATTTGGAATATACTCACCTACAAGAGCTTCCTTTCTTTGGTGTACCGATACCTGAAAATCCTTCAACCGCGTCTACCTCAGAAGAAGCTCCTTCAATTGTTCATTCCAGACCACCTCGGATTGAAAAACATAGCACCAAATGGACAAAAGATCACCCAATTAGGAATGTCATTGGTAATCTCGATCGACCAGTCTCTACACGCCATCAATTACAAGAGAGTGCACTCTATTGCTACTTTGATGCATTTCTCTCCGAAGTTGAACCTAAAAATTGGCAACAGGCTATGACTCAATCATCTTGGATTGAAGCCATGCAGGAGGAACTAAATGAATTCCAAAGACTTGAAGTATGGGAATTAGTTCCTCTTCCTGACAAGGTTAACATCCTTACTTTGTTGTGGGTTTATAAGGTTAAACTCGATGAGATGGGTGCAGTCTTGAAGAATAAGGCTAGATTGGTTGCTAAAGGATACAAACAAGCCTTGGGTATCGACTTTGAAGAATCTTTTGCTCCTGTTGCAAGATTGGAGGCTATTAGACTATTCCTTGTGTTTGCTGCTCATATGAACATGATCGTCTATCAAATGGATGTGAAGACGGCATTTTTGAATGGTGAACTAAGGAAAGAAGTCTATGTTAGTCAGCCAGATGGGTTCGTTAGCACGGAGTTTCTTAATCATGTGTACAAGGTTAAGAAGGCTCTCTATGGGTTGAAACAAGCTCCACGCGCGTGGTATGATCTCCTTTCAACATATCTCATCTCGGAAGGCTTCTCCAAAGGCAAGGTGGACCCCACTCTATTCACTCTCAAGGAGAACAACGACATGATACTGGTACAAATTTATGTTGATGATATAATATTTGCTGCCTCTAACATAGAATTGTCAAAACGCTTTGAGAAGATAATGTCCACACGCTTTCAGATGTCAATGATGGGAAAATTTTCATTTTTCTTAGGATTACAAATTTCTCAGAATCCCAGAGGTATCTTTATTAATCAATCCAAATATGCTCTAGAATCTTTAAAGAAATATAACTTTGATAATTGTGACCCCGTGGACACTCCAATGGTGGAGAAATCCAAGTTAGATGAAGATAGGAATGGGACTATTGTCGATCCAAAACTTTATCGTGGGATGATCGGCACCCTTCTCTATCTGACTGCTAGCAGGCCTGATTTGCAATTTGCTGTATGCATGTGTGCCCGGTATCAGGCTCGGCCTACCGAAAAGCGCCTACATGTTGTTAAAAGGATCTTTCGGTATCTCAAAGGAACACTTCATCGTGGTCTATGGTATCCGAAAGATTCCTCTATTGCTTTAATATCATACGCAGATGCCGATCATGCTGGGTGTCAAGACACGAGGCGTAGCACTTCTGGGTCTGTGCAACTCCTTGGAGACAGATTGATTAGTTGGTCTTCAAAAAGGCAGAAAAGCGCTGTAATTTCTAGCACGGAGGCTGAATACATCGCCATGTCCGGTTGCTGTGCTCAAGTCCTTTGGATGAGATCACAACTAACTGACTACGGTTTGGGATTCAACAAAATCCCGATGTATTGTGACAACAAGAGCGCCATTGCCCTTTGCTGCAACTACGTTCAACACTCCCGGGCCAAGCACATAGACATTCGCTACCATTTCATTAAAGAGCAGGTGGAGAACGGAGTGATCGAGCTGTATTTTGTCACCACTGAGTATCAGCTGGCATATATGTTCACCAAAGCCTTAGATCGCGGACGAATCGAGTTTTGCTCGACAAGCTTGGCATGAAATCATTCACTCCAGCGACTCTCAAAGAATTGGCAGAAGAATCAGCTGAATAGTGGTGGTAAACTATTCAGGCGTATCCTTTGTTCGTGATCATGTATATTATCGTATATATATAAACCACAAAAAGAAAAATACAAAAATATAAAACCAAGAAAAACCATAAAAAATATAAAACCTACAAAAACCATAAAAATTATAAAATCAAGAAAAACCAAAAATATTTTTCGTTTTTTAAATCGGGCATGTCTTTTAGTACGGTAATATTTACGGCTTTAGAAATGTCGATTAATATTGACACGGCGCCATAAATAGAGTCCGTATAAAGGTTGTACATTTTTAAAAACATGCCCATTATGGCTTGTAGTTATTTCTGACTGCAACCCGGTTTTCATATTAAAGTCACGTATTTCCTTGGAAAACGTTGGCTCACAACGGGAATTAATTTTCTCGGGCATGATTTACAAGCCAAATCATGCAAAGGGATCAAGTTTACTTTACAACTTGGTCTAACACGAGTTAGTGTACGTCTCAGTGCATTAATTTGTCAAAATAAGAGAAATCTTATTGCCACCACGAATCAATCTTTTCAAGACATTAATTGGAAATGTTTTCATCAATATTTGACTCTTTAAACAATGACTACAGCTCTTTAAATAGAAAACGGGTCATCGTTTAAGGGGGAGAAAATATTAAATCATCTTCGTCATCAAAACGATTTTCAAAAGTGTTTGTGGAAAATTAATTGGCTAAATGGTTTATGAGTGGTCTTGCTTTAGAATACGACTTGTGCTTGTTCAATGTGATAGGAATTGCTTTAAGATCTTGGAGATTTGCTAATTGGATGCGATATTTAAGTTGTGTGAGATTGTCGTGATTAGTTTAGCTAAGCTAGGTTAAGTTGGCTAAGTTTAACATGGTTTGGGAGACTAGAAAAGAAAAAAATAAAAGACAAGGAATAAAAAGGGAAAAGGAAAGAAAAGTATAGGGACTTAAAGGTAACATTGGTGAAAGTTGTAAAAAATGTTTACCTAGTCAAATCAAACCCCCTCCCTCGTCTCTTTCTTCTATCTGTTTTCTTTTACACTTTGCCGCCATTAACACACATATTCACACACTCAAGCTTTCCAAAACTCTCGTTTTCAATCACTCAATTCGTTTCATTTGATCTAAAAGGTACAAACATCGAATCTTTAACTTATAATTCGCCTAAATTCATCATTTAATCTGTTAATTGATTCGGGTAATCAACTTTATCAAATTAGGGTTCGTTTGCCTAATTAGGGATTAATTGATTAGGGTTTTAGGTGGGTTTTACTCGGTATAGCATTAGAAGATGATTTGTTGCCTTAGAATGCCTTAAAACTCACAATCGCGCCTAGAATACTCATTAATAGGGTGCGTTTATTACTTCCGGATGAACAAGGATTATGAACTTCTGAATGAAGGAAGTTCCGGATGAACTTCCGGATGAACTTCCGAATGAAGGAAGTTCCGGATGAACTTCCGAATGAAGAAGTTCCGAATGAACTTCCGAATGATGAAGTTCCGAATGAACTTCCGAATGAAGAAGTTCCGAATGAACTTCCGAATGAAGAAGTTCCGAATGAACTTCCGAATGAAGAAGTTTCGAATGAACTTCCGAATGAAGAAGTTCCGGATGAACTTCCGAATGAAGAAGTTCCGGATGAACTTCCGAATGAAGAAGTTCCGGATGAACTTCCGAATGAAGAAGTTCCGGATGAACTTCCGAATGAAGAAGTTCCGGATGAACTTCCGAATGAAGAAGTTCCGGATGAACTTCCGAATGAAGAAGTTCCGGATGAACTTCCGAATGAAGAAGTTCCGGATGAACTTCCGAATGAAGAGTTCCGAATGAACTTCCGAATGAAGAGTTCCGAATGAAGGACTTCCGGATGAAGAGTTCCAAGGACTTCCGGATGAAGAGTTCCGAATGAAGGACTTCCGGATGAAGAGTTCCAAGGACTTCCGGATGAAGAGTTCTGAATGAAGGAGTTCCGGATGAAGAGTTCCGAATGAAGAGTTCCGGATGAAGAGTTCCGAATGAAGGATTGATAGTTGTTTGCTTGTTAAAATTACTTGTTGAAATGTGTTATGCTTAAAAGTCTTAATGATATATATATATATATATATATATATATATATATATATATATATATATATATATATATATATATACTGTGCATCAACCTTTTATGTCTTATCTTAAGCAGATACGATGACTAATCCAACAGTACAAGCACTCCAAGATGCTAGAGCAGCCGCAATTGCCGAAGCAAGAGCCCTCAAGTTCATACCAAACAATTACCGGCTGAAGCAAGTCTCAAAATCCACTCACCATGGATTCAAAGTCGCCATAGCAATCCTTGATCACTCTCACTTCAAGAATGCTTTAAGGAGTACTGCCTCGGTGCCATATGATTACATGTATGAGTTCTGGGCTACCAAGGAAAGTACTTCAAACAAGATCACCTTCACTCTCGACAACAAGCAGCAGACACTTACTGTTTCAGACTTCCGTAAGATATTTGGCATTCGGGATACACCCAAAGGTATGTCATTTTCCAAGGATCCTACTAAAGACGAACTCATGGAGATGTTCGATGCTCTTGGATGTCCTGACATACGAGTTGTGTCTGAGTTTACCACCGCTAAAGTAGGTCAACCTTGGAGAGCAATCTTGGGTATTCTCAGTAGATGTCTTACACCTAAAACCAGTGGGCATGATGCTTTGCGTAGTCCAATTATGAACATCTTCCATGGAATGTTCATAGGCTCAAATGCAGATTATGCATTATTGTTGTGGGAAGAATTTAACTTTCAACTCTTCCAAAACAAGAAGCTGAAGACTAATTTCTTTCCTTACCCTCGGTTTATCAAGCTTATCATTAATTATTTTATGAAGAATGATGTTACTATTGATAAGCGTGCAGCAAGTCGTCATCACACTGAAGAGGCTGATCACACTGTGGATCTAAGGCATGAAGGACCATCTGGTGCTGTTATTCCTGGTCCTATTCCCGATTATCTTCTGACGGATAAAATTAAAGCTTCTACTGATTACAAACTACTGCTACTAGAAATCAAGAAGCTAAAAGCAAGCCTTCAGATAGGAGAAGACTCGTCTACTACGGTCAAGAGTAAAGGTAAACGCAAGCAACCAGCTGCTTTATCTGAACCCGAAACCAAGAAGAAGAAGACTGAGGCTAAGAAGGGAAAGGGTACGGCTGATGAGTTAGTTCTCCGCGACGAAGAAGATGTTGATGATCCTACTCTTGACAAGGCTGAGAGAAAATTAATGAAGATAGCTATTGAAAGGAGTAGGAGAGATACGGGCGGTAGTGGTTCAGGTGCACAGATGAATATTGAAGAAGAGTACCAGGAGCCAGATGATATTGATGAGTTTGGATCACCTGAACGGTATTCTACTTCGAAGGAGACATCCATCCCTGTTTCAGCAAGTGTTGAAAAGGAGTCCGGTGCTCCTACAATCATGGTACCTACTCAACCTTTAGTAACTCAACCTCCACCAATACAGCCCTTACCAACCCGACCGGTTCCAACACCATTCCTTCCACCTCCAATAACTTCCATCCTAAGTACTGTAGTCACAACCGAGCCTCTTCAACCAACCCAGAGTAGCTCTGCATCATCTTCAATGGCTGCATTTGTAATGGCAGAACTCTTGGATAAACACATGGATAATCAAAGAAGAGAGATGAATGAACTTCGCCAAGAGTTACTTAGACGAGTGCAAAGTGAAGAAGCCTCAAAGAAAGCCCAAGAAGAGATGCTTGCTAAGTTCGCTGCAGAGATGGAGTTAACACGTAAAACTCATGCAGAAGAACTAGCTCGGGTCAGGCAGGCTGAAGCTGATAAGTATGCAGCACGAATCACAAGACTTCAAGCTATGAGGGATAAATACAAGGAGCAGAAAGAAACACTTGAAGCTTCTGTTGAAGAGAGAGTGAAAGAATCCGTTGAGTCCATTATGCCAAAACTGCGTGATGAGTTGAAGACACTCGCGGCTGATAACTTGATGATCAAGTCATCCAATCCTTCTGAATCCGCCTACAAAATTGCTTATGATTTAACGGATTTTGAATTAAAGAAGATCCTCAAGCTCGTATGAGGGAACTTGGATCTTTTGATAAATCTAAAGTTCAACGGACTCTCTACAAGTCACTCAATGACGCTATTATGGAGGATGATCGGCTATTTAAGATGTTTGGAAGTGTGGTACCTTACCACATTCTGCCTGAGGAAGAAAGGGAAGAAAGTGAACAAGAAGAGGGTGACGGGGAAGAAGAAGGTGAAGAAGAAGAAGAAGAAGAGGATGATGATGGTGACGATGATGGTGATGATGATGAGGATGATGATGATGATGATGGTGATGATGGTGGTGATGGAAATGAGGAGAGTGCTAAGGGAAGCAACGAGGATAGCGATGAGGATGATGATGGTAAACAGCCTGAAACAGGGGATAAGGTTGCCAGCACAAAGAAACCTTCTAAGTCTGGAACCAAGTCTAAGAAAGATGCTGCAGAAAAGGAAAAATCCACTTCAACAGAATCAAGACGATCCAAGTGGCGCCATGATGTGAATGCTACTAAGGCGTCATCGATTCCCGGTACATCTATTGTTGTGTCTATACATGTTACCACTAACCCTGTTAGTTCTGTTGTTGCTCCTGTGATTGCAGAATCAGTTACTGAACCTGAGTTTGCACCACACTCACCTGTTCATGACACCGCCGAGATGCCTGAATCAGAACCAGCAGATGTTCATGTTTCTACTCCTCTACCACAAGAACCACAATCTACTGTTCCCGAGTCAAGCACACGGGACTGGGCGGACACTTTGGAGATTGATGAAACTGCACCACCACAAGCTTGGAACACGGCAGCTGCTAAATATGATCCAATCACAGACGCTGACAGAGATGTTCTATATCTCCGTATCCGTAGTCCGATTGACTTGTGTGCATTTCTGGCTCATGAGTATAAGTCTTCGGTCACTCCGTCTTTGGTGAAGAGAGCGCTAAAGGATAAGAGAATTCGCGCCAAAACCAGGTTAACCCGAATGGAGTACGAGTATTATGCTGACGAGGTCCTGAAAGCTCTTAACACCGTTCAAAGGCCAGGCCTCCATGAATCAGAAAGAGCTCCACCTCCACTTGATCCTTCTCAAGATAATCAAATTGCTCTCGACTTCTTCGTCACCTATGATCTTGAGTATCTCCTCAAGGGTTCATCAAAGTACGCAACCTCCCTGACCTTGCTGAAAGCTGCCAACTGGGGGACAATACCCTGGATCGAGGAAAAGGTAAATCGACTCTGGGTCCCAAAGGTAACTCGTAATTATGATATGTATGCTGTTATAGGTGCATCTCATTGGGACGAACGAGTCCGAAGGGCGTACAGAGGTTGCTGCTTAGCCAATTCAGGAAGCAACGTTAGATCCGATATTCGCATCTCTAGCATTTTGGGACTGAAAACTGAAGCCAAGAATGGCTATTATCATGTGACGGAGATTCGTCTAAAAAGGGAGGATGACAGAGAATACAAAATCCAGCAGGGAGATTTTTCTATCATTCGCCTTGAGGATATCGAAGACATGTTGCTTATGATGACCCGGGATCAACTCACCCATATTGCTCGTGAAGACATCATTGCCTTGAATACAGCACTTCGTATGTTCACACGAAGCGTTGTTATCAAGAAACGAGTTGAAGATCTTCAATTGGGAGTCGAAAGCTACCAAAGGAAGCTTAACCTCACCCGTCCAATGAATCAAGTTCTACCTCAACATGTTGCTAGATGTCCCTATACCGGCATTACTGTTCCGAATTATGGGATTTTCTACTTGAACAGCCGTGGGATAATGAAGTTTATGAGGGTAGGAAAGCTTTATAAGTACAGTGATGGGACTCTCCTATACGTTAGAGGAAAATTGGAGCATCTTAATTTTGGTGGGTCTTTACCAGAGATGACTGAGGATTGACATCAGGGTTATCGGCAAATGGCGAAGTATGTGATCAAGAAGATTGATCAAAAGCTCCGTGAACGTAGATTGATGAGGAGCTTAGAAAGATTCGTTGGTGGAAGACCATATGGAGTGCACCACAAGTTACTGCAACGATCCATCTAATGGTTCGTACATTTCAGGTCTACTCTATATTGGTTTTTTAATTGTGAATATGTAAATTTGTGAATATTGTGCTTCTACGGCTTGATGTAGTGTTAAGGTATGATAATTTTTCAAGAATTTCTCACGAGATTCTAAATCTTTCAAAATATATCATACTAAAGCACTACAACTATCCCTTATTAATTTAGGGGGAGCATTAACATGTTCTATGGCCAAACATCGATTTCATTTTTACCCAAAGACCGGTTAATCCATTCAATATCCCAAATATTAATGGTTAACATTTTGGATAAGGGGAGAAAATGGGATTAAGGAGACTTAAATGATACTTGTCTAAAAGATGAAAAAGACTTAACGATTATCCAACTTAATATGTGTAAAGCACGTGTTAAGGGGGAGCGTTTTTGATGAACAAAACACCTAAGGTACAAAACATTTGATTTCAATATCACAAGTACCTTAAGTGATTTTCAATGATTTTTCATGGTGGCTATACTTTCCCAAAACACGCTTAATTCACGACGGATGTGGTGACAAAAGGGTGGTAGGAATAGGTTTTAGTCCAATGATTCATCAGAGCCGATGGAATCTTCCCAAGGACAATTCCCTAGATAGAATTAGAAGTCCTAGGAAAGATGGAGAAAGATTGTGAACGTAGCTGAGTACCGACTAATTACTGATGCTAGCACTGGAACAATCACAACAAGGTGCTAGTGATGATGTATTGGTAAGTACTGAAGGGGTTGAAGAATGAAAAAGAAATGTAAAGATAAAGGGTGTAAAGAAAGAAGCCCTGCTTACAACTTTAGGCAGAAACCGGGTCAATACATATGCTATTGAGATCATTTTTGTTAATGATTCTCGATATTGAAGAAAGACATCATGGACCCAGTGATGCAATGCACAACCCTTCCCAGCTAACTCAAATATCTCTCAAAAGGTATTTGTTTTAATCACACGGAGATCAACACGTTATCTATTGGTTTATTCACTCCGAATAGACTGATATTGAAAAGGTGGCACTCCTCTCCAGCCATCGCTCACTAAATCAAAACGTACTATCGAGTCTAGAGCCAAGAGATCATCAAAAGTCTCATTAGGACACTTTCCATTTATTCCTTACTTTCTCACACACTGTGAAAAGCAAGAGATTTTTATGAGTCCTACGCAGTATTCTTGTAATATTGCCAGAACATTCGAGTAATACGCAAGTATTACAATGAAGATGGAAATCCTGCTTGAGCCAACATCAAACAAGCTCATGGTAGGTTACACGTGCGGTTCTTTAAGAACCAATCTTGTGAAAAACTGGAAAGAAACAGTAGTTTAATTCTTAATTGAACTTAAACTCGTTCCAGGCCTCTACGCATTATCATACGATCTTGCCAGAACACTCAGAGTGACTCTTTATTGATCACAGTGACGAGTGGAAATCCTTCTAGTGTTAACATCAAACAGCACTTGGTAGGTGACGTGCAAGATTCTTTATGAATTGAGCTCGTGATAACTGGAAAGCAACGATGGTGAAAATCTTAATTGAAATTCACTTGTTCCAGGTTTCATGAATTGACGGCTTCAATCATAAGGATTTTTAATCCAAATGATTCACTCTTTATGTTCGCAGTCAGCTTTGGACGGTCGAATAAAGAGAACGGGTTTACCCGCGAAATCCTGTCAGGAAGTTACTTAATTGAAACTATCCGTCACGGGTACGATATCTAATATCGTCCAACGGTCTTCATCGACCGGAGGTAAAATGCTACCGAATTAGAATAAAATGTCAAAGCCATTTTATTCGTGTCGTCGCTGTGTACCTGTTGAAGACGGTGGCGTTGCTGTGTACCTGTTGAAGACGGTGGCGTTGATGTGTACCAGTTGAAGACGGTGGCGTTGCGGTGAACCAGTTGAAGTCGTTCCCACATGCTTATGTTTTTCTACATCAAAGCTCAACAAAAATTCAAGAAAGTACAAAATGAAGTCTTCCGCTGTACCAAACTCTGAAGCTTTCGAGAATTTAACAAAAGACATAAGTGTGTGGAACATGGAGTCACGAGGAGGAAAGATTCACAAGAAGGCAAAGATCGCACGTGAAAGGCCAAAAGAACAATGCTCTCAAGCCAAAGCATAAAAGATCAAATCAACATATTCACAACAAAAAGAAAGAAGAAAAGACTACGAGCTGAAGAACGAAGACTTAGTATAGTATGCTAGGTTTAGAACTTTGTAAACGTGGAGTGACCTCCCTTAGGGGGAGATTGTTAGAAATACGTTTTTAACGTATATTAGAAGTATCGGTCACTCCACAATATTATTTATGTTGTAATAGCTCGTAGTTAATGTTGCTTATTAAGTTAAGTAAGAAACCGACCCATGGGCTTGTCATGGGTCGGCCCAAGCCCAAATAGTGGCCTTGGATATAAATACCCCTTTCCACTATGGAAAGGGGTTGGTTGTTGACATTCCATTTTCTCATTTGAATAAAATACAAATAGTTTCTCTCTCACTTTCTCTCACTAGTTTCTCTCTCTAAGAATCTTCAACCCACTTCATAGATTCATAGGTTATCAATATTCTACACTATTTTCTACAATAAGTGTAGGGGGAGCCGAGTAGGTTGTTTGTGTGTTGTGATGTTGTGCAGGGATGTGTGCTTTCATGATCCACTTTTGGTGCTTTCGACGAGACCCGTGTTCCCGTGTTTCCCGTGTACCCGGTTCCTTCGATAAGTTTTTGCTATTGTGATTCAATCATGTATATAAATAAAACGAATAAATGTAATCACTTTAGTTGTCTCTTCCTTAGCTCGATTTAAACAACGTACTCAATGTCCTAAGTGTAGGGGAGTTTATTCTCCCACATGCTTAAACATTGAGGACAATGTTTATATTAAGTGTAGGGGGGATTTCTATCGAAATTTTAGTGGGCTTTTCCATTAATTTGACCCCATTTAACCGGAAAATTTTAAAAAAATTTCAACGTTTTTCAAATTTTTGATCTATTTTGGCCTAGTAGTATTTTCTTTTATTTTTCTTTTTGTTATCGCATCAATAATTTCTATTTCAAGAATAAAATCAAAAAATAATATTGAATAAAATGGATTTAACAAGTTTTGATATCTTGATATATTAGGCCCGTCGTGAATATTTTGACTCAACCCGAGTTTACTTATCCAAGTTTACTCTAGCTAGTATCCTTAACCATATGGACCTTAATTGGTTTATTAGGCTAAGCATCCATGAATCTCATTCCTTGAGATTTTAAATTGTGGAGAACGAGAGATGATAGAGTTGATAATAAGTTTAAAGGTTAATTTTTGCTTATATGGTTTTTGTGGCTCTTTCTTCCCGCTTGTATATTTAATTGCTTAATAAATGAGGATTTTTGCGGTGTTGATTCGATATCTTAACTCTTAGCCAAATCTTTATTCTCCTTGTAATTAAAGCATGAACACATTGAGGGTGCCAGCGTTGTGGACTTCCGACTAAGGTGGCTCATAACCACTAAGTAGGAGGTATTCAGACCATGGGACCGCGGAATTTGGCCTACTATATATATCATGAATAAAGAAAGAATAAGATTAAAACATGACCTCAAGGAGCCTTAGGGTGTGGGGCATGTAGCACGAACCTTGTCATTAGAGCCTTAGGGTGTATGTCATGGTAAGTGTTGAATAAAAATTGATCAAAAAATCAATTCCCTCGTTTATCGTTCAAGGAGCCTTAGGGTGTGGATCATAGACGGGGAGCATTTTTACATCTTAAAGAGCCTAAGGGTATATGATGTGAACTTGCTAAACTCCACATAAAGTCTACATGACTTTGGAGGAATAATTAATAAGTAGTACTATTGGCCAAATTTTGGGTCCAGGAATTTAGTCCCCAAATCGTATTAAATCATCCTTGATGTGGGCTTGCTTTAGTGACAACATTTTTGAGGACGAGGTTAGGTTTTGAGTGTCGGGTTTGCACCATTTTGCCTTCATTTTTGGACTAATAATTATCGAATAAGTCAAATGAGCCTACGGGTGAATGACAATGAATAAAATCTAGAGATACAATGTAGGAATTGGAGAAAGAGTTTTACACAATTGTCTTATATAAGTGGTTTTAACCTAAGAACTTATGGTAAACAATGATCTCGTTTTTAAGCTTGGTATGGGGAACGTGAAACTTGAGGGTGATTAATATTCATGACACCAAAGCCCTAATTTAAGTCTTAGATTTCTTTACGAGTTTCTTCCATCAAATAATTTCCAAGTTAATAAATCCTTAATAACTTTTGTTTCCTTTAAAGTTTTTATCTTTTTCGTAGTAGTAGTAGAAATAGTAATAAAGGCCGAGATGGATTAATTATGAGAAAAATGCAACTTTATGCTTTAAAATAATGCATTGCATGGGGGCATTGCAATGGTCAAGTGTAGGGGATTTAATAAGTGTGTAAACACTTATCCTTTTGCCACTAAAATCAAGGAAAAACAAGACCTAATCATGTGTTTAATATCGTAAAAGTCGGAATTACGCGTGGTTTTGTGTTTTTGTGTTAAAATAGGTACAAATGATCAAAAGAAGAGAAAACACAGGATTTCACGGTCAAATGTTGAAGAAAAGTCCAAAAAGAGACGAAGACAAAGTCAAAAGACCAAAAGTGTGCCCAAGTTCACGAAAACCGGCTAAACCGACACGACTTTAGAGGAAAGATCATGAAAGCCGAAATCGAGCTCATTTTTAGTGGAATTAATATTTTATGGAGTTAAATAAGTTTAGTGGGTCCCACATTTGAGTAAATGGGCCTAAAAGCCCATTTGTGAAAATGTATCTTTTCACAATTAGATCAAATGGCCCAAAACATTGAAAGCCCATTTACAATAAATAAACAAAATAAACGGTTGGGGCCAGGATGGACGTGAATGAAATCATACAAAGTGATTGCTTTTCACTTTGTTTTGCCTGGTCATACCCTCGGTCAACACACACGACACACACAATTAATAAACAAATACACCCCCCCCCCCCTCACAATTCACTCACACGTGTAACTTACAACATACACTCCCCAGTCAATTCACTCGTTTATTAAAACGATTTTACCCTACCCACTCACTTATTTTCCCCTTTCGTTAAAAACAATAAAAACCCACACCCTCTTTCTTCTCCTCCCCAACACACGCAGCCACCTTATTTTACTCCAAACCCTAAATTACCCATCAAAAATTACCACCAATTATTTGGGGCTTTCACTTAATCTGTGTAATTCACACGGATGGGGATTAAAACCCCATCTTTTTCAGAGCAAACACCAAAGTGGTCCTCATCCTTTAATCCAACGTGGCAATCCGCATGAAGAAAGAGAAAATAAACAGAAGATCCAACGGCTCAATTTTTGGCTTTCTTTTCAAGCTTGATCAAACGGGCGAGAGAGAAACCCTTGGAGAGAGAATGAAGACCCCAAAGGCTCCTTGTTCATCTATAAATAGTGAAGCATAATCAGTTATATTCATATTCCATTTTTCTTTATTTTTACTATTTTTAATTAGGAGTAGGATTAAACTAGATTTAGTTTATTTTTTTTGCAAATTAGATTGTAGGTTAAATTGTATTTTCAGATTTCAAGTATTGTAATGATTTTTGATTATTAATGAAAGTTTTATTTTAATTAAATCTCGTTTGCATCTCTTTAAATTTTCTGCCAATTTAAAATTCAAATCTGTTTTATTTTACTGTTTGTTCTTATAATACAAAAAAAAAGAAAAAAAAAGAAAAGAGGAAATAAATAATTTCCCCACTGGGAATTTAATAAGTTCTATAAAAAGTTGTTGTTCGGATGATGTTTGGTTCGAGCATATTGTTGGATTCGAGATGATATTCGGTGGTTAAAAAGGAGGTGTTTGATTCGGATTTGTTCAAAGACGGCTTAGCGCCGCTTCTTCTACCCAACGGTTGTCGTCTCAAGGTTCTCCATCTTCTTTTTAATTTTTGTTGCTTTTGATATTCAGTTTATGTTTATCTGCTTATGATTGTTAGTAGCTTGAGTTATTTAGTTTTGTTCTTGTTACTGTTAATTATTAAGACTGCTTAGTTTGATTCGGTTTGTGTTATGTTTTTTTTTTAAATCTGCTCATTTAGGACTGCTTATTTATCTGCTTAGTTTTTTTATCTACATAGTTAGTTACTGTTCGGATTATAAGTTGTTTGGATCTGCTTATTGTATCAGTTTCGTGTTGGATTTGTTAATTTCCTTTATCTGCTTATATATTTGCTTATGGTTTATTGGCTAGTATTATAAACTGATTTTGTTTTATTAAGTTTTATTTGCTTATGGTTATTTGCTTTTGTTTTATTAAGTCTAGGTTGTTGGTTGCTGATTAATTTCCTTTATCTGCTCTTTAGCTTATTTGATTCAGCTTATGCTTATTATTTGCTTATGTTTAAATCTGTGTAGTGTTTGTTTATTTGGTTTTTGTTTTACTGATATTTGCTGGTACTACAGATCCATTTGGTCTGTTGGTCCATAATATTAATTCCAAAAAAAAATATTCCAAAAATTTGTCTGTCAGGGGACTCGAACCCCTGACCTCTCGTTCACCAGCCAAACAACCTAACCAACTCTGCTAGACCCTTTTTTGTGTATTAATTCGTTTAGATTAATTAATATAGGGTTTTAATATAGTGGCAGTTTTATTTAATACAAGTTTGAGTTTAATTAAGTTTATTTAAAAGTTTTATATAAAATTTTCTTTTTACTCAGTTTTGTTTGAAAAATATAAAAAGATAAAAAAAATATATTTTTATTTAAATTACTTTTATTTTATTTTTATTTAAAAAATAGTTTTGTCTTGTTAAAATAGTTTTCATTTAAAAGTATTAGATTTAAAATTTAGATTTAAGTTTTATTTTATAATAGATTTCATTTAAAAAGTCTTTATTGTAGTTTCACAAAAATTAGTTTTAATTTGGTTTAAGTTTTAAATTGTTTTTATTAAAATTAGTTTAATTTTTTAAATTAGATTAAATAGTTTTATTATTAAATAGTTTTTAGTTTAAAATTCCAAAAATACGTTTTACCAAGAACAAATTAAGTCTTACGTCATATCCGATTTCAATTACGAGTGAGTCGAGGAAAAACGCACAATAATTGCATTAAAAAGATTTGCCTTGCAAATCCTAGTATTAAAGTGTAGAGGAGTTTATTCTCCCACATGCTTAACATTGAGGACAATGTTTATATTAAGTGTAGGGGGATTTCTATCGAAATTTTAGTGGGTTTTTCCATGAATTTGACCCCATTTAACCGGAAATTTAAAATTTTTTCAACGTTTTTCAAATTTTTGATCTATTTTGGCCTAGTAGTTTTTTTTCATTTATTTTCTTTCCTTTTATCATCGCATCGTAATAATTTCCATTTCAAAAATAAAGTCAAAAATAAATAAATAAAATGGTTTTAACAAGTTTAGATATCTTTGATATATTAGGCCCATCGTGAATATTTTGACTCAACCCGAGTTTACTTATCCAAGTTTACTCTAGCTAGTATCCTTAACCATATGGACCTTAATTGGTTTATTAGGCTAAGCATCCACGAGTCTCATTCCTTGAGATTTTAAATTGTGGAGAACTAGAGATGATAGAGTTGATAATAAGTGTAAGCGTTAATTTTTGCTTATATGGTTTTTGTGGCTCTTTCTTCCCGCTTGTATATCTAATTGCTTAATAAATGAGGATTTTTGCGGTGTCGATTCGATATCTTAACTCTTAGCCAAATCTTTATTCTCCTTGTAATTAAAGCATGAACACATTGAGGGTGCCAGCGTTGTGGACTTCCGACTAAGGTGGCTCATAACCACTAAGTAGGAGGTATTCAGACCATGGGACCGCGGAAATTGGCCTAGTATATATATCATAAATATAAAAGAATAAGATTAAAACATGACCTCAAGGAGCCTTAGGGCGTGGGGCATGTAGCACGAACCTTGTCATTAGAGCCTTAGGGTGTATGGCATGGTAAGTGTTGAATAAAAATTGATCAAATAAATCAATTTCCTCGTTTATCGTTCAAGGAGCCTTAGGGTGTGGACAATAGACGGGGAGCATTTTTACATCTTAAAGAGCCTAAGGGTATATGATGTGAATTTGCCAAACTCCACATAAAGTCTAGATGACTTTGGAGGAATAACTAACAAGTAGTACTATTTGGCCAAATTTGGGGTCCGGGAATTTATTCCCCAAATCGTGTTAAATCATCCTTGATGTGGGCTTACTTTAGTGACAACGTTTTTGAGGACGAGGTTAGGTTTTGAGTGTCGGGTTTGCACCGTTTGGCCTTCATTTTTGGAATAATAATTATCAAATAAGTCAAATGAGCCTACGGGTGAATGACAATCAATAAAATCTAGAGATACAAAGTAGAAATTGGAGAAAGAGTATTACACAATTGTCTTATATAAGTGGTTTTAACTTAAGGACTTATGGTAAACAATGATCTCGTTTTTAAGCTTGGTATGGGGAACGTGAAACTTGAGGGTGATTAATATTCATAACACTAAAGCCCTAATCTAAGTCTTAGATTTCTTTACGAGTTTCTTCCATCAAATAATTTCCAAGTAAATAAATTGTTATAACTTTTGTCTTTATCTTTTTCATCGTAGTAATAATAGTATATCTTAATAAAGGCCATGATGGATTAATTATGAGAAAAATGTAACTATATGCTTTGAAATAAGGCATTGCATGGGGTCATTGCAATGGTCAAGTGTAGGGGATTTAATAAGTGTGTAAATACTTATCCTTTTGCCACTAAAATCAAGGAAAAACAAGACCTAATCATGTGTTTAATGTCGTAAAAGTCGGAATTACGCCTGATTTTGTGTTTTTGTGTAAAATAGGTACAAATGATCAAAAGAAGAGAAAACACGGGATTTTACGGTCAAATGTTGAAGAAAAGTCGAAGAAAAAGTCAAAAGATCAAAAGTGTGCCGAAGATCACGAAACCCGACTAAATCGATACAATTTGAAGAAAAGATCGAGGAAGCCGAAAATCAAGTTCAAATTTGTTCATGGATTCAAGTCTTTGAAGGATTTTTGTCTTGTGGGTCCCACATTGGATAAATGGGCTCAAAATCCCATTTAAGGATTTAAAGTAACTACTTATGGATCAATAGCCCAAAAGGCCCAAAAACATTTATGAATGGATTGAAAAATAACAATGGCCCATAAGTCCAAAATTGAAAACGAATGGAAATGTTTTTTTTCATTTGGGCCAAGCCCATTAGATGCATAAATATGGGACGGAGGAATTTATTTGCTAGATTGATAAACTTTGCTTGGTCAATCACACGGTCAACACAAACGAATAAACTTTTCACTCCCTCACACAATAAATGAACTTTATCCGTTACCTACACTCCACACGTGTTTCCCCCAAAATAAATAAATCCCATTATTTACCCACCCACTCAATTGTCATTCGATATTAACAATGCCATTCACCCCATTTACTGTTTATTTTTTTTTCTCTCCCGACAAACAAAAACGCAGCTTCATCTTTTTACCACAAAACCCAAACCCTAATTTCCTATATCTCAAAAAATTACACAAAAGATTTTGGGGCTTTTTGTTTAAACGTGTGATTCACACACTTTTGAATAAAAACCCCATGTTTTTTGCAGCTCTAGGATGGGTGGTCCTATTCTGACGTGGCCTATCCTTGGCTTGTGATTGGCCAAAACAACTCACCACAATCAATCCACCAATCCCTATCATCCACCTCAGCATAAAACAAGCACAAGTAGCACAAATCACGCCAGGTCAGTGATCCGTGTGATAGTGGTATGATTACAACCGCAAGATCAAGCAAAAGAGAGAGAAAAGAAGAAAGAGCGGCTCAGTTTTAAAGCTTACTCAAGAAGATTCAAGAGGGTTTCCAGGGGTTTTGCCTATAAAAACCCCCTTCATATGTAATTTTAGAGAGCACTTTTCTTTTATTTTACTTTTCTGCAAGGTAGTTTAGGTTTAATGTATTTCTTTTATTTTCAGTAATTGTACTTTTATTATTATTAATGAAAAGATAATTTTCTTTGAATTTCGTCTCAATTTAATTCTTGTCAAATTTAATTTTAATCTTTAAATCCTGTTTTTGTTACTGTTCGAGTTTGTTATTAATGTAAATAAATAAATAAATAAATAAATAAATAAATAAAAAGAAAGTGTAATAAATTTCCCACTGGAGATTTATAAGTTACTATTCTTGCTGTTGGGTGCTATTTGGTTCGAAGGGTACCTTTTGGTTTGATTATTGTTGATGGTTCTTGGTTGGAGTCGTTTGATTCGGGTAGATGATACTTGGTGGTGTTTGATCTCGGTTTCGATTCATAGGGGGTTCAGCGCCACCCTACGGCCCAACGGAATCGTCATCAAGGTTCTTGCCTCTTTTAATCTTTTTGTTTAAGTTTTAATTTATGTTTAAATCTGCTTATTTGTTATGATGTTATTTGCTTATGTTTGTTTCGGTACCTGCTTATTTGTATTAGTTTATCTGGATAGTTTATTTTATCTGTTTAAGATGTTTAGTACTGTTCTTGTTTCTGTTTGATTTTTTAGCTGCGTATTGTTAGAGGTTGTTGGATCTGTTTATTATTTGTTTTAGATTCGGTTAGCTTATTGTCTAGTTCTATCTGCTCATTTGTTATAAGCTGTTTGTTCTTAGTTTTACATTGATATTGGTTGCCTATTGGTGATTATAGCATATTAGCTTGTTAGTTTATTTGTTAATTGCTTTTCAATATTTTTAGCTTATTTAGATTCAGCTTATCAGCTTTTTGCCTGGTTTAATATTTTGTAGCCTGTTTAGTTGATAGCTTATTTGTCTTATTGCTATTTATATATTCTAGCTTATCTGTTTTTCACTGTTTGATCTGCTTATTAGATTCAGCTTATTCAGCTTATTTGCGTTTGTTTGATTATTTTGCTGGTTTGTTTGTGTGAATTACATACTGCATTATCTCAGACCCATTTGGTCTGAGGTTTATAAATTCCATAAATAAAAGTCAAAAAAAAGTAAAATATTTAAATATCGTCTGGGCTGGGATTCGATCCCCAGACCTCTCGCACACAAGCCAACAAACACAACCAACTCTGCTAGACCTTTTATTGTATTTATCTTTGCGTCATCTAATTAATATATCTTTTTAAATAACTGCCAGATTACTTAATTAGTTTAATACAGTTTTTTTTAGTTTAATTAATTTTTCAAATTTTAATTCCCTTTTTATTTCCTTTATTCAGATTAAAAAAATAAAAAAAATAAAAAAAATATTTTCTTTAAAATTAGTTTTATTTTTATTAGTTTAAATTTTAGTTTATATAGATTTTTAAATTAGTTTTCATTTAATATAGTTTTGTTTAAAAATAGATTTTAATTTAGTTTTCAATCAAATTAGTTTTAAATTTTGTTTTAGTTTCAAAATAGTGTTTATTTAAATTAGATTAAATTAGTTTTTTTTCACATTTATTTAAAATAGTTTTAATTGTTAATTAAATAGCTTTTATTTTAATTAGTTTAAAATACAAAAAGTTTTTAGACACCAAAAACAAATATAATCTTACGTTAATTGAAAATCAATTCGAGTCGAGTCGAGGAAACGAACAATAATTGTTTAATAGGATTAAAAATCCTTGTGTTTGTTTATGCTGAGGTGGAAGGTTTTTATTGGAGGGATTGGTGGTGGGATTGGTTTTAGACCAATCAAATGGGAAGGATGAACCACGTCATTTTGGACCACCATCTTCCATCATCCGAAAATCATGGGGATTTAATTCCCTTTTGTGTGAATTAACTAATAAGGGTAAAACCCCCAAATTTATATGAGTAATTTTTGTGATAGGAATTAGGGTTTGTGGGTAAAAATGGTGGCTGCGTATTATTTTGGGAGAGAGAGGTGAGAGTGGGTGTGTGTTACTTTGGATGTATCGAATGAGTGGGTGATGTAAAAAAACAAAACGTTTTATAAAACAACGGGTGATGGGGGAAACACGTGTTGGAAATTTAGTGCAATTGTGGGATCGAGTCATACTTGTAAATAGGTTTGGAGGTACGGAGTGTACACCCATTATGTCCCTGACCTCCCTGGACTCAATATAGTGGTTGAAAGTTCATCAGGAGGAAGCTGCTCCTGGTTAGGAAGTTGCTCCTGGTTAGGACGTTGCTCCTGGTGATGCACAAAGTCTTTGTAACCTCTTTGACCAATCAATGAGGGTTGAATATTGACTTGATGACCAGGTTTATCGTCATGTAACCACTATGCTTTCATGTAGGTAATTATGAGCTTAATTGGCCGATTAATGCTCTTAAATACCATTGACTATGAGTTACATCCTTCTAGGACTAGGATCACTATAAGTAGTGATCATATTTGCATGATGAAACATACAGAAACAAGAAACACTTACACGCACAGAGTTCTTGATTTGTGCCTAAAACAAGAACTAACTCTTGGTTTTATCCCAAGGAGGTATTCGTGTTAACCCAGGCATAGGGTCGAATAATCTTCTTTGGAAAGTGATTACACGACTTCAAGAGATATCTGGTAGCCATTCGTTGGTACGTAGTTAGGCTATTGATTATCTTCACCCTGTTGGACCGAAGTAAACCCCAACAATCAAAGAAGATTATTTTGTGATAATCAATGGTGGCGGCAATGAAGCATATGGTGGTTAACTTCTCCAAACTGGACAAGTTTGAAGGGGTTGATTTTAGGAGATGGCAGAAGAAGATGCACTTTCTTCTTTCTACCATGAACGTGGTGTACGTGCTGACCACTCCCATTCCTGATGGTGGTGATGATGCTACTTTGGAGGAACTGAGGAAAAGGAGCAAATGGGAGAATGATGATTATGTGTGTCACGGCATAATTCTCAATGGTATGTTTGATTCTTTATTTGATATTTACCAAAATGTTGAATCTGCTAAAGAACTATGGGATTCCTTGGAAGCCAAATATACGGCTGAGGATGCATCAAGTAAGAAGTTCCTTGTGAGTGATTTCACAAATTACAAAATGACTGATTCAAGACCAGTCATGGAATAATACAATGAACTTCTTGGAATACTTGGCAGATTTCCACAACATAAAATGAACATGGATGAGACCATTCAGGTCTCGTGTGTCATTGACAAGCTACCTCCTTCTTGGAAAGATTTCAAGCACACCTTGAAACATAAGAAGGAGGAGTTAACTCTTGTTGAGTTGGGCAGTCATTTGCGCATTGAGGAATCCCTCAGGGTGCATGAAAGTGATAAGCCAAAGAGCAACAATGTTGCTGGTTCATCTGTTGTCAATATGGTGGAGCATAACAACTCCACCAGGTACAATGACAACAAGGGCAAACGTAAGCATCAGGATAACACCAAAGCTAATCCTAACAAGAAGTCATCAGTGGCTTGTTGGAAGTGTGGGAAACCTGGACACTTCAAAAGGGATTGCAAAGGTGTTAGCATTGGCAACCAAGCTAATGGATCAGGCACAAAAGGTCAGAATATGTTTAATGAATCTCTCCAGATTTATTATGTTACATATGTATCTGAATCTTACTTTGTGTAGGATGATGATGTTGCGTGGTGGGTTGACTCTGGAGCAACAGTACATGTGTGTAAAGATAGATGCTGGTTTAAGACTTATGAGTCAATGAATGATGGATCTATTCTTCACATGGGAAATGAGTCAACAGCCCTAGTCCATGGACGTGGTTGTGTAGATCTTAAATTTAGTTCTGGAAAGATTGTTTCTTTGTTTAATGTTTTGCATGTTCCTAATATTAGGAAGAACTTGGTTTCTAGTAGTGTTTTGAATAATTGTGGTTATAAACAAGTGATTGAATCTAATAAATTTGTTTTATCTAAACATGGTGTGTTTATTGGTTTTGGCTATTTGAGTAATCAAATGTTCAGGCTTAATATTGATTCTAGTATAAATGTTGATTCTGTCCTGATGACTACCACTAAACTGAATGATTCATCACTATGGCATGCTAGACTAGGCCATGTCCACTATAAGAGGATGCAAGATATGTCTAAGGATGGGTTAATTCCAGCTTTTGACATGGACACTGATAAGTGTCAGACTTGTATGCTGAATAAAATTACTAAGAAACCATTTCAGGATGTAAAACGTGTAACTACAGTTTTGGAGCTAATCCATAGTGACCTATGTGATTTGCATGCTACTCCCTCATTAGGGAATAAGAAATACTTGGTAACATTTATTGATGATGCTTCAAGGTTTTGTTATGTCTATTTGTTGCATACTAAGGATGAAGCATTAGATAAATTTAAAGTATTTAAAACTGAAGTTGAATTATAACAAGGAGTCCAAATCAAAAGATTTAGGACTGATAGGGGAGGTGAGTACATGAATACTCAGTATTTTCAGTCTGTTGGAATAATCCATGAAACAACTGCCCCCTATATTCCACAACAAAATGGTATATCTGAAAGGAAAAATAGAGTACTAAAAGAGATGGTTAACTCCATGTTGTCCTACTCAGGACTGAGTCAAGGGTTTTGGGGAGAAGCTATGTTAACAGCTTGCTATTTATTAAATAGGGTTCCTAATAAAAGGAACAGGATTACCCCTTATGAACTCTGGACTAAAAGGAAACCAAACTTGAACTACCTCAAAGTTTGGGGTTGTAGGGCTGTTGTAAGACTCCCTGATCCAAAGGCGAAAACCTTGGGTGAAAGAGGCATTGAATGCATCTTTGTTGGATATGTTGAGCATTCCAAGGCTTATAGGTTCTATGTTATTGAACCTAATGATTCAGTTTCAATAAACTCAATCATTGAATCAAGGGATGTTAACTTTGATGAGACTAGGTTCTCATCAGTCCCTAGACCAAGCCTTAGGACTCCTATAGGAGCTGAGGACACTGGTGTTTCAGTGGAACCTGAAAGGGTCACTGATGAGGTTGTGGTTCAGCAACCTGAGCCTGAGCTTAGAAGAAGCACAAGGCATAGGACTCCAAAGAATTTTGGGCCTGAATTTCAACTATACCTAGTTGAAGGAACAAGGGATGAGGTCTCTGACCAGTACTACTGTTGCTTTAATGTTGAGGATGATCCCAAAACATTTGATGAAGCAATGAAGTCCCGGGATGTTGCTTTCTGTAAAGAAGCAATTAATGATGAGATAGATTCCATCATGGGCAACAACACTTGGGTGTTGGTTGATCTACCTCCAGGTTGCAATCCACTTGGATGCAAATGGATCTTTAAAAGAAAGATGAAGGTAGACGGAACTATTGAAAAGTTCAAGGCAAGGTTAGTCATTCAAGGCTTTAGACAAAAGTCAGGAATAGACTACTTTGATACTTATGCTCCTGTAGCACGCATAAGTACCATAAGAATGTTGATTGCCTTGGCAAGCATTCACAATCTGATTATTCATCAGATTGATGTGAAGACAACATTCTTGAATGGTGATTTAGATGAGGAGGTTTATATGAACCAACCTCAAGGTTTCATCATGCCTGGTCATGAAGGTAAGGTGTGTAAACTGATTAAGTCCTTATATGGACTCAAACAAGCACCTAAGCAATGGCATCAAAAGTTTGATGAAGTGGTTTTGTCTAATGGTTATTTACTTAACCAAGCTGACAAATGTGTATATAGCAAATTTGATGAATCTGGTAAAGGAGTCATCATTTGCCTATATGTTGATGACATGTTAATCTTTGGTACTGACCAAGTTCAGGTTGATTTAACCAAAGAGTTTTTGTCATCAAGGTTCTCTATGAAAGACATGGGGAAGGCTGTTGTTATCCTTGGCATAAGGATTAAACATGAAAGTGATGGTATTGTAATTTCTCTGTCTCATTATATTGAGAAGGTCCTAAAGAAATTCAATCACTTTGATTGTACTCCAGTGAGTACACCTATGGATACAAGTGAGAAACTAATGCCTAACAATGGTCAGGCTGTCTCCCAGCTTGAGTATTCTAGGGTGATTGGTTGCTTGATGTATGCCATGACTAGTACTAGGCCTGATATTGCTTTTGCAGTGGGTAAACTGAGTAGGTACACTAGTAATCCTAGTACTCAGCATTGGCAAGCAATTCAGAGGGTACTAAAGTATTTGAAAGAAACAATGGATTATTGTTTGTCATATACTGGATATCCTTCAGTGTTGGAAGGTTACACTGATGCAAGTTGGATCAGCAATACTGAGGATAATTCATCCACAAGTGGCTGGGTATTCCTTCTTGGTGGTGGTGCAATTTCTTGGGCATCCAAGAAGCAAACTTGCATTACTGGTTCAACAATGGAATCTAAATTTGTGGCTCTAGCAGCTGCTGGTAAAGAGGCTGAATGGTTGAGAAACTTGCTTCTTGAGATTCCATTGTGGGTTAAACCTGTGGCACCCATATCTATCCGTTGTGATAGTGCAGCTACATTGGCTAAGGCTTATAGCCAAATGTACAATGGTAAGTCTAGACACTTAGGTGTTAGACATAGCATGATTCGTGAGCTAATCATGAATGGGGTGATATCAATAGGGTTTGTGAGGTCTCAACAAAACTTAGCTGATCACTTGACGAAGGGATTGGCTAGAGACTTGGTTATAAAGTCTGCTAAAGAGATGGGTTTAAAGTCCAAACTAGTCACGGAATGCTAGGACACCCAACTCCCTCCTGAGGAAACTTGGGAGCTGAGTTCAATGTGGATAGCTGAACATTCAGGAGACTGAAGCACATGTATATCATCCCAAGGATGTGCTTGTACCTGCTGAAAGGAGGATGAAGTTATAAACTTCTTAATGGTTAATTTCTTTGAAAAAGTGCTTAAGCAGGAGCATGAACTAAAAAGGAACCACCTATGTAAATGTTGAGGTTTCGCCGCCTCAAGGAGCATGTACTTTGGCTCTTACAACACTTATGAATTGGATATGGACACATGGCTTGTATGGTGTCAGGAGCGTTTTAAGTGTTTGAAAACTTGTGTGTATTTTATCTTCAGGTATTCAAAGTAGTTGAAGGGTTCAATTCTTAGAACACCCTGATTCTCGAATATTTGAAGTGATGTACTAATATGGAAATTCAATCCTCAGGATATCTTCATTTATGCACTGGTTTTGTTAAAGTTGATTTTCATGCAAAAAGGAATTGTACTAAATTGGGGAGGATTGTTGGAAATTTAGTGCAATTGTGGGATCGAGTCATACTTGTAAATGGGTTTGGAGGTACGAAGTGTACACCCATTATGTGCCTGACCTCCCTGGACTCAATATAGTGGTTTAAAGTTCATCAGGAGGAAGCTGCTCCTGGTTAGGAAGTTGCTCCTGGTTAGGACGTTGCTCCTGGTGATGCACAAAGTCTTTGTAACCTCTTTGACCAATCAATGAGGGTTGAATATGGACTTGATGACCAGGTTTATGGTCATGTAACCACTATGCTTTCATGTAGGTAATTATGAGCTTAATTGGCCGATTAATGCTCTTAAATACCATTGACTATGAGTTACATCCTTCTAGGACTAGGATCACTATAAGTAGTGATCATATTTGCATGATGAAACATACAGAAACAAGAAACACTTACACGCACAGAGTTCTTGATTTGTGCCTAAAACAAGAACTGACTCTTGGTTTTTTCCCAAGGAGGTATTCGTGTTAACCCAGGCATGGGGTCGAATAATCTTCTTTGGAAAGTGATTACACGACTTCAAGAGATATCCGGTAACCATTCGTTGGTACGTAGTTAGGCTATTGATTATCTTCACCCTGTTGGAACGATGTAAACCCCAACAACACGTGTGAGAGAGGGTTGGTTTATTGTTTGTGTTGACCGTGTGATTGACCAAGCAAAGTTTATCAATCTAGCAAATAAATTCCTCCGTCCCATATTTATGCATCTAATGGGCTTGGCCCAAATGAAAAAAACATTTCCATTCGTTTTCAATTTTTGGACTTACGGGCCATTGTTATTTTCCAATCCATTCATAAATGTTTTTAGACCTTTTGGGCTATTGATCCGTAAGTAGTTACTTTAAATCCTTAAATGGGCTTTTGAGCCCATTTATCCAATGTGGGACCCACAAGACAAAAATCCTTCAAAGACTTGAATCCGTGAACAAATTTGAACTTGATTTTCGGCTTCCTCGATCTTTTCTTCAAATCGTATCGATTTTGTCGGGTTTCGTGATCTCCGGCACACTTTTGATCTTTTGACTTTTTCTTCGAATTTTCTTGAACTTTTCTTCAACATTTGACCGTGAAATCCCGTGTTTTCTCTTCTTTTGATCATTTGTACCTATTTTAACACAAAAACACAAAACCACGCGTAATTCCGACTTTTAAGATATTAAACACATGATTAGGTCTTGTTTTTCCTTGATTTAAGTGGCAAAAGGATAAGTGTTTACACACTTATTAGTTATCCTACTCATGATTTAGAGTTAACAACCGTGTTTTTCGCACACAAGATTTGGAGGTACCATCTCTATAGCGAGTCATGTGACATCTTAGAGGAGGCATGATACTATCCGAGTTGTTATCGATTGTTTGACCAAGTCTGCACGTTTTCTCCCTATCTGTAAGGATCATGGAGTTAGCAAGCTGACAAGGGTATTTCAACAAGAGATTGTACAATTACACGGTATTCCATCCGCGGTCATATCATATAGAGATTCATGTTCACATTTACGTTCACGTTCACGTTTACGTTTACGTTCTCGTTCATGACCTTGTTCACGTTCATGTTCTTGTTCCACCTCACGATTCACGTTTCAGGTCTCGGTTCTGGAAAGGCTTACAGAAATCTTGGGAAACCAGACTCAAGTTTACTACAGATTTCCATTCTCAGACAGACGGTCAGACTTAAAAGGTCTCCGTTGCCAAGGAGAAACTTAAGGAAGTCTGTACTCGTTAGAAAATTTATGCTGACAAACATCATAGATCATTAGAGTTTCAGTCATGTGATCTTGTATTTCTGAAAGTATCATCCGCACGTGGATTCAGATGTTTTGTTATCAAGGGAAAGTTTAGCCCTCGTTTCTTTCAGAGCGTTCAACATTCTTGATGTTTCCGATGAAGTTTCGTATCGTTGACGTTACCTCCTCAGTTACCACACATTCATGATATGCCTCGCGTATCACGTTCACGACATGTTTCACGTATCACGTTAATGATATGCATCACGTATCACATTCACAATATGTTTCATGTAGCACGTTCACAATATGTTTATGTAGCACGTTCATAATTGTTCATGTATCACGTTCACACTATGTTTCATGTATCATTACTCAGAGGTTACAAGTATCATTCCTTACACGTTATTTCGTATCGTATCAATTCATGTATCTTTGCACGTTATTTCTTATCCACTCGATCAGATTCGTGAGGATCTATCTGTCACACCCCACCATGGCGGAACATGGGGCGCGACGTATGGATATCATCACAACAAACGGTGTCTCTATAGAGAAAACTAAAATGCAACTATAATGTCATAAATGACGACACAAAGGTCGTGACAATATCTCAACATAGCAGGAGTCTAGGTAAGTAGGTAACAGTCCTACCTCATACCCAAGACAAACAAATAACATAACCAAACAAATGTATGTGTGGCACAGTATCACTTATTAAATGAACAAATAACAACTAAGAAGGAAACGAGGATATCCTTCTATATGCATTCCTACGCTCTCCAAATCCTAGCCACTTAAGTTCTCACGCCTACCCAAAGCTTCACCTGAAAGAGACACTAAAACACGTCAACATAAAGTTGGTGAGAGTCATAGGTTTAGACTCCAACGCTAAATCAGTTACAAGCTGTGAATAACAACCATCAACACAATAACATATGGACAATGTGCTACAATTATGTATTAACAACTAGCATTCAAGATCAATCATTCCAAACCAAAATCCAAGGCTCCTACCTTGCCAAACAACATGGTACCATAGATGATCACACTATGTACCTATCCCAAGGCCACTACCTTGTCAAACCACAAGGCCACTACCTTGTCAAATCACAAGGCCACTACCTTTTCAAACCACAAGGCCACTACCTTGTCAAACCACAATAACTGAGACGGCACGTGTCCCCCGATCCAAATCATACACAATCAAAAATCACATAGCAGTTAATCACATAATGTACACACAAGTCCATCTCAAATCACAAAAACATTCACAGCATCAATTTAGAAAATAACTCAACACAGTGTCTCTTCATATGGAGATAGTGTGATAGGAATCGGAGGTAAAACTTTGGTAGAGCTTAATGAGTAGAATAAAGCACAACGCAGGCTAATACTGTCGTAGTGTGGAAAAGGAAATGGCACCGACCTATACTGATTGTTTGGGAGGCTTAGTGTCGATAATCGAATGGATGAGGAGTTATAGGTGTGATGTGCCATAGGGATGAAGGGCTTGGTGATACACGGATTTTGCTAGGTTCAATTATGTTCTCGGAATCCTCTCGAATTGATCTCGGCTCTAAGTGGAATGATTTGTTCTTGGTTAATAAAAAGGTGATGGTTTGTTTATCTATTTTAAACTAATGACAAGTAATTAAGTATCGAAGAGTAAACTTAAAGCTTAAAATGATTAAAGTAAAAAGACGAGTTTAAAAGTAAATGTTTGAAAAATTAAATATTATACTAGAAAAATAAAGGGACACTCAATAAAAACTAACTCTTGGAAAACTTTGTAGAAATATGAACTTAGTCGAAAATTACTAAAAGAAAGTAAGATCGGAGTATATTCCGATCTACTGATCGGAATATGGGAAAGGGATGCGATCGGAATAAGACAAACAAGTCACAATCGGAATGTGAATCAAACCCCTCGTCGGAATGCTGCTATCGGAAAGCTTGATCGGAATGAAAAAAGGTACCAAATCGGAATGAGGGGTAAAAGAAACAATCGGAATATCGAAATAAAGGCCACAATCGGAATATGAAAACAAGTGCAATCGGAATACTCTAACCCCCTTTCCGATCTACTGATCGGAATAAAGGGGTGTCCCTGGTCGGAATAACAGGTCGGAAAAGGGCTTTGCCCTTTCCGAAATCAATGTTGATCCGAGACACAAGCTAGCAATAAGCTATGAAAAAGCTTATCACTAAACTAAAACGAATCTAATAAAGATCGGATCAAATAAGCTCGAATAACAACTTAACTAGACTTCAAATAAGCAAACTCACAAATCAAATGCTAAAAGGATTAACTTTTTATAAAAGCTTTAAAAAGCAAATAAGCAAAACAACAAATAAGCCAATAAGAACAAGGATCTTAAAGCTTATTCGTGTATAGACTTAAGGAAACATAAAAAGAAATCAACTTTTTAAGCACAAAATCATTGATGAACAACACGGATCATACGAGATTTGTGCCAAAATCAATTAAAATCAAAGAAAGGAAGGATGAGATTAAAGATTAAAAGCTTGAACTAAACTTGATTAATGAAAAATAATACAAAGTTTTGATCTTGAAATAGAAAAAGATGAAATCTAGTGAGAGAAAGTTTAGAACTTTCTCTCTCTAAAACTAGAGAGAATGAATGAAAACTAAAAACTACCTAAAAGACTAAGTGTTGAATTTTTGTGAAGTAAGGTCCTATTTATAGGCAAGTCTTGTGGTGGTGGGCTTGTGATTGGGCTTTGGTTTGGGCTTCTTTTCCTTCTTTCTTCTTTAGTCTTCACGCTTCTTTAAATAAACGTTTCCGACTTGGATTTGAGAAGTGTCGGTGAATAATTCCAACTCGTCTTATAATCTTTTGTTTAATAGACTCGAGTTCTTCGACATATATGAATCTTCCATCTTTGGCTCTATTCTTCGATAAATCTTCAAATAGGCACAATGACTTCAAATCTTTTGCATCTCTTGGACAATAGACTTCGTCTTGAGTCTTTTTCCTCGATAAAACCCGTGCAATCTGTTGGAAATACGTTTTACGTATTTATGAAGGATCAGTCGCTCCAATGATAATTATGTAATGGGCTCGTGATCCACTTTGTAAGTGTATAGTCCATATAGCCCACATGTAGGGTGGGCTATATATATACCCCTCCTAGCATGTTAGGAGGGGTTGGTTAGTTCATTCATTTTTTTCACTTTTTCATTAATCTAATCACTTTCTCTCTCTACTTTTCTTCCCTCTCCTTTCTCTCTCTACACTTCATCTTCCTCCTTCCCCATTTCCACCATTAATCAATAGATCTATCCATCATTTAACAAATCCTTAGAAAACGTAGACCTACAATTGGTATCAGAGAGCCATGGTTGAATCTTAGGATTTGCATACTTTTTTATCTTTTGATTTGGTGGTAAAAATCCTTTCTTTTCTATTTTTTTCTCATCTTTTATCATTTTTTGTTTATCAATTTTATAAAAAATTTCGTCTCATTTCTTATTTTTTATCTGTCCAATTAGTCTCTTACAAATCAATTTTTTTCTTAATAAAAGATTCGATTTTTTTTATCAGTCTAGTCAAGTTTATCTATTTTTTTATCTGTCAAGTTTTTATTCAGTCTTTTAATCATTTTTTTTAATCAGTCATTTTTTAATCATTTTCTATGAGTCATTTTTAATCAGTTTTTTTCTTCGTTTTTTTTTATCAGTCCAAATCTGTCAAATCTGTCAAACATGTCCAAATCAATCCAAATCTTTCAGTTTTCATATCAGTTTTTTTTTCGTTTATTCCGCATAGTCATTCCGTATAGACTTTCCGTATAGTTTTCCGAATTGACAAAGTTTTCCGCATAGAAAGGATTTTCCGCATAGAAAGGTTTTTCCGAATAAAAAAAAAAAAAACATTCCGAATAGAAAAACATTCCGAATAGATTTTTTTAAAAATATACACTTTCCGAATAGAAGTCTATTCGGAATATAGACCACTCGACTGACACCACACCTCTCGACTCGACCCAAACTCTGACTCACCCTCATTTTGTTCCCAAAACTCTCGACTCACACTCACATTCTCACCCTCGAACTCCCCCTCGTCTCTCGACTCTCGAACACACAAAACCACCCTCGTCACAACTCTCGTCACAAAACACTCTTGACCAAACCATTCTTGTCACGACTCACTCACCCTCAACTCACCCTCACACCACCCTTACCCTCACCCTGGTCCCACTCACTCTCGAACAAAACAGGACCCCAAACTAACAACACCCTCAAACCCTCTCTCTCTATCTCGACACACCATCACCCTCGTCTGATTCAAACCCCTCGTCTCACCTTTCACTTGACTCCTTCTCTCACACCTCACAACACTCTCTCCCTCGCAACCAAACAAACAAAAAACCACCCACACTCGACCGACCCTCACCATCAAACACAACCTTTCATCACAACCCCACAAACACCCAATACTTCTATTCTTTCAAAACAACACTCTCGAATCCAAAAATCACTCCCCCTTAAACACCAAAACAGACTCGACGAGAAGGACTCTACAGATGAGAGAGAGACTCGGAAAACATTACAAGAAAAACCTACCCGAGACCATTTAATTGATCTTGAAGCCTTATTATTTGTTTCGTAAGTTCTTGATTCGTGTGAGATTGATTCGGTTGGGGAGTACTCTGGATTAAAGATCATATTTGGGAGGATTTGAGGTGGTACTTGGATCAAGAAGACAGGCGGAGGCTTCTATGTGCATGCTTGGTGGCTGAGATTGGTAGGAGTTGAAAGAGACGGAGGTTCTTTTTGGTGATCTGATCTGATTTGATCTTAAAGAGACGGAGGCTTCTGATTTGATTGTTTTAAGAGAGAGAGATAAATATATGGGGCGCTTTGTTTAAGATATAGGTCAAAGCGCACGAGTGGGGCGGTGATATTTTTTGTTATTGGGCCACGTGGTGTAAGGCGGAGTAAACAACCAGACTTTGTGTGTAATTTTAAATATGACGGAGTAAACAAGAATCGACTTTTTTTTTATTAATTTAATTTTTAAATTAAGTAATTTTTTTTAAGTTATCGCAATTTTAAAATTCCAAAAATATATCCGATCAGTTTTTCTAGTCTTACCTTTTTATTATTATTATCTTTTATTTTTATTTCTTTTCCTTTCTTTTTATTTTTATTTTGAAAATTTTATTTTTGGATATTAACTTTTATTTTTATATTCTTATTCAAATTTATTTTTTTTAAAATTTATTTTTTTACTTTTAGAAAAATGTTGTGATATTCCGTTATAGTCGGGACAAAGTGACGTGATATAGTGACAAGAATTATTTAGCCGACGGATTGTTAAGGCGGTTATTTTGAAAGTCAAAGTGGTAAAATAATTGACGGGTTAGACGTTTTTTCTGGCCGGATTTGAAGTCAAAACTGACGAGTGATAGTGACGGGATTTATTTTTAGTGGCTATGAATTTTTGATCGAGTTTAATTCATAATCGTTTGAGCCGACTACATCTTTTGAACAGAATCAAATTGTAAAATCCTGTAACTACAACATCCACATCATTTTTCTTTATCTTTCCTCGATTTTCAATGGATTCGTTCAAATCGAACAAGGGAGAATTGCATCAAGTGCAAGCCAACGCTAGAGAAAGTGGCATCACTTCATTTCAAATGCTTCAGTCTCATCTGGTCACTCTTTCGAAGATTCAAGGAGGGAGCGAATTTGTGACAATCTTTGGACAAGATCGTCATATATTCATCGACTTAATTTTCACCACTTTGACCAAACTCGCCGAGCAACTCAACCATAACAACTTTAATCACTCTGCATCGGCACTTGCATACAAGGCTCTTGTGACACACCTCACGCCTTTCCTCCAATTCAATGTCATCAAGCCTGAAAGTTCAGTGATTTGCCAATCATTTCTTCGAGATACACATACCGAGTTTAGAGCTTTCCGTGATACAATTTTGAAACTCATGACATCGGTCTCGTCTTCGATTTATGCAAGATCTCGACTTCAGCAAGGATATGATAATGGAGTGCAAGACTCTTCGATGCAAGAGGAAACTGGTTATACGGTTGACAACTTGGAGCCTAACGATGGTACGAGCACAGAATCAGGAGGACAACATGATGCCGGTGGCACGTCAGGGAATGTTCACGAGATTTCTCTTGATGACACCTTACCCATTTATGACGCAGAACCTGCAAACATGGCACAATGTAATGTTGTTTATGATGTATATGCTGATGATATGCCGCATATTGACCATTCTGAACCTAATTATGACAAACATGGGATGGAAAAGAGTGATAGCAATACCACTTCTGATTCATCCGATGTAAGTCATAATGGGGGAGAGATTGTTCAGAATGCTAAACATCATGATAATTATCCTATAACTCCTTCATTGACTGCTTCTGATTCCAAGATTAAAGAGCTCGAAACGATCGTAGCTCGGCAATCAAAAGATCTTGAGGATGCCAAACTTGAATTTTCTAAGAAAACGATCAAATTTGAAACATATTTTGAAAAACTTGAAAAATCAAACGTTGTTCTTGAAAGAAAATTGGATCAAACTGTTTTAGATTCGAAAGCTGAAAAGGATAATCTTTTGAAACAAATTCAGTTACTAGAGTCTAAATTGGCATCCCAAGATAGAGTGCTTAAAGAGAATGAGACATTAAAGGCTCAAGTACAAGAAAAGGTCTTTGCTATAGCTGCGTTGAAAAACGAATTGAGGAAAACTAAAGGAACTAGTGTGGATACTAAGCTTGAAAAACCATCAATCTTGGGGAAACCGCCTACAAATCAGTTAGTTAGACAACCGACTGCATTTAGATCCGAGCGACCACAATCCTCGAGACCGCGGTTTGCCTCCCAAGTTGATTTGGTTCATTTTCCTAGACCAGTCACTCCAGCAACTAGGCCTAATGTGACTAAATCAGTTTTAGCAAGACCTCATCACATGATTGCCTCTAGTTTCTTTAAGAATAGTTTAAAGAACATGTCTAGAACTAGTTCAACTAGTGTGGGCCATGATCTTGGTCAAAGGGAAACTATTGAAAAGACACATGTAAGAGATAGCAATGTCCAACCTAGTCAGATGCCTTCTAGATTACCCAACACTGCTAACCATAGCATGCCATCTTCTAGGAGCATCGATCAATCATCTAGGAATTATTCAGACATTAAATATGCTACTTGTAAAACATGTAGAAAATGTGTCTTTACGGCAAATCATGATGCTTGTGTCAAGAAATTACTTGATGAGGTGAACTCCCGTGCTAGAATTAAGTCCCAGTGGATAGCTAAAATCAAACCCTTTGGTAAAGTTTGGCGCCCCACTGGTAGAACTTTCACTCTTGTAGGAAACGAGTGCCCTTTAACTAGGATAATCTCCGATTCTACTAAGTCCACTAGGGAGGAAACTGATAAAGATGATACTTCACTTACGCCTAAACTTAAGGTTTTCTATAAAAGGAAACGTTTGCCAGCCAAGACTAGTGAATCATCTACTCAGATCGCCTCTGACACAAGTAAAGCCAACTGTGAACCCCCACGTGCTTCAAAAATAGATATCTCTAACCCATGCAAAAGTATACAAACTTCTAATGAGAATGCAGGTACCAAAGTTGATGTACCAAAAGAACGAAGCGGTCCAATCGTTGTATATCGTTCAACTAAGGACACTCTTAGAGTTTGGTTGCTGAAGAAGCAGATATCAGAGAAACAAATGTCTCAGGGGATTCATGGTTAAGCTGCAAACAAGGACTTACAGTCACATAACAGACTGTAACTCGCTCTCAAAAGACAGGAAAGTTCATCCCGATGATGACTTATCCTAAAAACGAGAAATTCATTTTTCTCGGGCATGAGCTTATATCAAAAACATTCCAAGTTTTTAAGCTCATGCACAATGGCTCATCGTTAAATGTCAGACGATGACCCGTGCTTCAAATAAAGGAAAGTTTATCGCCGATGATAAACTTATCCTTACAACGAGAAATTAAAATTTCTCGGACACGAGCTTACATTAAAACCATTCAAAGGTTTTAAGCTCGTGTACATGACTTACAGTTAAATGTCAGACTGTAACTCGAACTTCAAATAAAGGAAAGTTTATCATTAATGATAAGCTTATCCTCATAACGAGAAATTCAATTTTCTCGGTCATGAGCTTGTCTTAAAACATTCGAAGTTTTAAGCTCAGAAAGGAAAGTGTATCTTTTAAATAAGAGAACTTTTCCTCATAACGAGAAATTAACCTTTCTCGGTCATGAGCTTTCCGTTAAAATAGTCAAAGTTTTCAAGCTCATGAAAACGACTTCTAAGTAAATGTCAGCTTAGGACTCGTCCTTCAGATAAAAGGAAAGTTTATCGCCGATGGTAACTTATCCTTAACAACGGGAAGTTTACAACTTCTCGGACTTGAGCTCGTTTTATAAGATATTCAACATCTTAAGCTCAAGTAATTGGTCTTCAAAACTTTGAACACAATTTTTCGAGAATTTCTCAAAAGGTTTTTCTAAATCTTTCAAAATTGTGTGTTCAAAAATGTTTTGATAAAAAGAGCATGTCTTCTGGAATCGATAATATTTACGAACCTAGAAATGTCATTCAATAATGACACGGGGTTGTAAATAAAGTTCGAGCAGAAGTTCAAACTTTTAAAACATGCTCAAAATGGTTTGCTATTATTTCAGATAGCAACCCGCTTTTCATACTCAAGTCAAGCATTTCACCGGAAAGCTTTGACTCAACAACGGGAATTAATTTTCTCGGGGACGTGACGAGGTGACCAACATTCGTGAACAAGAACCATGTGCTTCTTTCATATGCTGTTCTCCATTATTCAGGTCCAACCTCGTACATTGCTAATCTTGTGAATTCATTATTATATATGATCTTTGCACGTAATAAATACCTTACACTTGTGTTTAAAAGGTATTTAAATTACGTTTCAAGTACACCCTCATTAATTTGAGGGGGAGCTTGTTAAAATCATGAAGATAATTGGATTTGCATTTTTCTTCCCAAATTTTCTTAAAATGCTATTAAATCAATTGATATTAAAAACATCGATTGGGTTAATATTTTTAATATGGGGGAGAAAATGTGATTTAATATGGGATATGATCAATCACAAATGGTTTGACTTAACGTGTTAGCTCATCCCGACATGTGCGAAATGTTTTCGAATATCGTAGCATATGTTAAGGGGGAGCAAAATGGATTTGCACTTTAAAATGGATTTCATGGTGACATACACTTACCCAAATCATCTCTATTCACGACGGTGAAGATTGTGGTGACATAAGGATGGTAGGATAGGTTAAAGTCCAATGATTTCTCTAGAACCGGAGGAATCTTCCCAAGGACATTCCATAGCTAGAAATAGTAGTCCTTAGGAAAGATGGAGAAAGATTGTGAACGTAGCTGAATGCCGACCAAGTACTTAAGTTAGCACTGGAACAATCACAACAAGGTGCTAGTTATGACGTATTGGTAAGCATTGAAGGGGTTGAAGAATGAAAAAGAATTGTAAAGATAAAGGGTGTAAAGAAAGAAGCCCTCCTTACAACCTTAGGCAGAAACCGGGTCAATTCATATGCTATTGAGATCATTTTTAATGATTCTTGATATTGAAGAAAGACATCATGGACCCAGTGATGCAAGGCACAACCCATCCCAGCTAACTCAGATATCTCTTAAAAGATATTTGTTTTAATCACACGGAGACAACACATTATCTATTGATTTATTCACTCCGAATAAATTGGTATTGAAAAGGTGGCACTCCTCTCCAGCCTCCGATCACTTAAATCCAAAATGCACGATCGAGTCTAGAGCCATTTGAGATCATCAAATATCTCATTAGGACACACTTTCATTATTCCTTGCTTGTTCACACAATGTGAAAAGTAAGAAAGATCTTAAGAGTCCTACGCAAAATCTTCATGATCTTGCCTGAACATCTGGGTAATACGAAAGTATTTACAATGAAGATGGAAATCCTTCTTGAGCGAATATCAAAAAGCTCATGGTAGGTGACTTGTGCGATTTGTTAGAAATACGTTTTAACGTATATTAGAAGTATCGGTCACTCCACAATATGATTTATGTTGTAATAGCTCGTAGTTAGTAATTAGTTATCATTTGCTTATTAACTTAAGTAAGAACCGGTCCATGGGCTTGTCATGGACCGGCCCAAGTCCACTTATGACTTGGAACTATAAATACCCCTTTCCACTAAGGAAAGGGGTTGGTTGTTATCATTTCTTAATTTCCACTTAATAAAATTCACATAGTTTCTCTCACTTTCTCTCTCTAACTTTCTCTCTCTAGAAATTAACAAACCCCTTCATAGATTCATTGATTATCAATATTCTACATTTGGTATCAAGAGCTATGGGGTGATTTAAGGTGGTGATTTGTGTGGTTTTTCAGTTTTTTGATTGTATTAGTGTTCTTTTAGAAAAATCATCTTGATTCTTGGTGTTTTTGGTGTTTTTGTGATTGGGATTAGTGGATAAGTATTAATTGTTACTTATTTTAGTCGAAAGCACAAAACTTTTTGGGTTATTTGGTCAAAATCGGGGCTTAATCTCATTTTTTACGGTTCGACTGTTCATCAACAAAGTTTCTGTTCATTCAGCAAAAGTTCCGGATCAAGAAGTTCCGGATCAAGAAGTTCCGGATCAAGAAGTTCCGAGTCAAGGAGTTCCGAATCAAGAAACTTCCGGATCAAGAAGTTCCGAGTCAAGGAGTTCCGAATCAAGAAACTTCCGAACCAAGAAGTTCCGAGTCAAGGAGTTCCGAATCAAGAAACTTCCGAACCAAGAAGTTCCGGATCAGAAACTTCCGAATCAAGAACTTCCGAGTCAAGAAGTTCCGGATCAAGCCAAAGTTCCGAACCAAGAACTTCCGAGTCAAGAAGTTCCGGATCAAGCCAAAGTTCCGAACCAAGAACTTCCGAGTCAAGAAGTTCCGGATCAACCCAAAAGTTCCGAATCAAGGTAATCTTCCGAATCAACACAAAGTTCCGAATCAAGGTAATCTTCCGTATCAAACTTCCGAATCAACAAAAAGTTCCGAATCAAGGGTGATTTTGCTTGTTTTTTCGACGATTTTTTAGAGGATTTAATCTTGGTTTCATACAACAAAAACACAACACAATTCACAAGCTTTACTTCACTGCTCGATCAACCGATAATCTCTGTTTCTTTGAAGAAAAACAAAATGAATCCAAATTCAGTAATGCCTCAGATGACATCTCTTACGGATATATCAATCATAACGGGAACTGATAGCCGTCCACCGATGCTCATTAAGGAGGTGTTTGAGGCATGGCAAGGTCGAATGATGCAATATCTAAAGGGGAAACCGACATACGGAAGGCTTATGGTCAAATCGATTTTGAATGGTCCACTCGACTATGGTACCATTACGGTTGACAACGTGACTAGACCACGAGAATTTGAAGAACTCACTCCAGCCCAACAACTCGTTGCAGATGCAGATGAAAAAGCTCTTCAAACAATTCTCCAAGCACTTCCCCATGACATCTATAGGATGGTGAGTCAGTATACGGTGGCAAAGGATCTATGGGAACGTCTTAAGGTGTTGCTACAAGGCACGTCTCTCACCAAACAAGAAAGGGAGTGTCAGCTGTATGATTTGTTTGATAGATTCACCTACAACCCAGGGGAAACGCTCCACGATTATTACTTCAGATTCACCACACTTATGAATGATCTGAATGTATACAATCTTGTGATCGCACCATTCCAGGTTAACACCAAATTCTTGAATACTCTACCTCAAGCTGAATGGGGTGAGTACATTACTGATGTGAAGTTAACCCGGGATTTGCATAAGTGCAACTTAGATCAAATCTATGCCTTCCTTCAGCAGCATGAGAAGCATGTGATTATGCACCGTTCTCCTCGTGGTATGCACCCAGATTCTTTAGCATTGATGGCGAATCAACCAAGCTTGTCTCACAACAACACACCCTATATCTTGGGACATCAAGCTTATCATCAATCACCTTACATGACACCAGCCTTTCCCCAATACTCGATTCTACCACAACCACCCACCTCACATCAGCAACAATATCGGTTCAATGCACCATCACCACAGTATGCTTCACAACCTCATCCAGCAAATGTTGCACATTATGCTCAGCCATCATATTCTTCTTATCAAGAGAATGCAGCATATCCAACAAGCTACCCGAATCAAATGAGTCTTCCTTATACTGATTATGCAGCTCATCCAGATCAAGCACTATATTGTGATGATGAGGAAGTCCCAGTTCCTGTATTCCAACAAGGAGCTGACCCAGTTGAAGTGCTAACTACTATGTCTGCTTACCTCACAAGAACTTTAAGCAAACGAGGATTCAGAGGATCAGCTCCTACCAACAATCAGTTGAGGAATTCATCCAATTCTCGCCAACAAGCTACAATTGAGAATGGCAGAGTAATGGTTCAGCCAATTCAGCCATATCAGGGGAGAACTTCCACATCAACCAATGTTCGCACCGCCAATCCTGCTCCTGCTCCAATGGTCAACAACCCTCCACGGGCTAATACAGGCAAGTTGAGAATGATTACATGCTACAACTGCAAGGAAGAGGGTCATATGTCCAGGGATTGTAAGAAACCCAAGAGGAGAAGGGATGGACAGTGGTTTGCAGAAAAGATCTATCTGGTAAATGCTCAGGCGCAAGGAAGGGAACTTGATGAAGAGGAGCTTGCATTTCTTGCTGACCCAGGGATTGCTGAACAAGACGTTGTCACTACGCAAAATGCAGCTTACCAAGCCGATGATCTTGATGCGTATGATTCCGATTGTGATGACTTTCAGACTGCAAAGGCTGCTTTCATGGCAACTTTCTCCAGCTTAGGGCCAGATAAGAAATCTGAGGTACCTATTAATAACACGGATAATGCCACTGATGCTAGTATTCAACCACATCAAGTTGGGCAAGAGAGTGCTAATTCGAATGAATCTTCGGTGGTGAGTCTTTCAAACGAGGAGACAAACAATGATAGCAATATCAATGTGAGTCCCCAGACTTTGAGTGAATCACAACCGGGAACCAGTTCGCATATGCCTACTCCTGCTCAACAAGATTTGGTCATGGTTCCTGCTACACTACTTAGCCAAATGAATGCTGCACTCTTAGAAACCTTAGCTAAGAATAAGAATTTGTCTGAAGAGCTTGCCTTAAGCAATGAGAAAGTACAAACTTTGGAATTAGTGCCTTCGTCTAGTGTTCTCACAAATCTCGAATATGATCACTTTAGAAACAAACAAATGGGTCACTTGCAAGAAATCGAGAACTTAAGAGCAAATCTGTCTAGTGAACTTAGAGAAAAGGAGTTAGTGGTCACTAATTTTCAGAAACTTCAAACTGATTTTGAAATACTCGAATCTAAGAAGACTGAAATGGAGATTAATGCTACTAATAAGATTAGAAGTCTAGACTACTTGCTATTAAGACAATACGCTGCTTCACAACTAGTTCACTTATTTGATGCTTCGTTTAAAGAGTTTAACTTATCACGTCTAAAAGGCCTTCCCCCTAATCCACGATATGCAAAACAAGCTTTAAGACATAGTCCTAGACTTTATAATGCAACTCAATTAGGATTGGCTTTAGACCCGATTGTTTTTCCCAATGATAGAACAAGTAAGGCTCTAGTTGATGAGGATCGGTCATACAATTCTGCAAAATATCCCGAATGTGATTATTTTAAAATGAATAAGGAGCTTGCTAAAACTGATTTTAGAGTTCGCTTCCATATGGATAAAGATCTCATCACAGCACCGACCTACTTGTTAGAGGAAGAACGCCCTAGTACATTTCCTACACTTGTCAACATGGAAGATCCTAAGGAAATTCCAAAGAATCTTCCACCGGTTAGCACTGTATGGTTAAACTTGAAAGAGATTAACCGATACTTTACTACCTTTGACAAGGTCATTTTGGAATGTACGACTTCAAATGGCTTAAACGCCGGAGAATGGGCTTTCGAACACATGAACGAGGTGTTTAAAACTAAGATCAATCCGTTTGTCGAAAGTCTAAAAGGAAGTTTTGCATCTCTTAAGGAAAATCTTCAGTTTGAAATTGGGGAAGTTCAAAAAGTGTTTTATGAAATGGACACCGCTTACGAACTGCAACTAATTGAAAAGGAAAAGATTTTAACCGAATATGACCGATTCTTGTCCGAAGTAATCTCGTGTGATGTGCTTACTATTGTAAATGTTAAATATTCGAATGAGCTTACATCCGCTATGATGAATTGTGATGCTGTGAATATTTGTGAGGATATTTGTGATGATGTTTGTGATATTTCTGTAAATGTTGCTGAAAATGTAAATGAGGTAGATAGTCATTCTTGTCACGAATCTAACGCTGAGTTTTTAAAGCTACAAGATTCTTATAATTTACTTTCTCAACGCTTTAATCAACTAGAACAACATTGTATATCTTTAGAATTAACACAACAAGCTCAAAATGAAAATCTTTTGATATCAAATGTTTGTGAAAACGGTGTTGAGACAAGTGACAAGATGATTGCAATTGTTAAGACATTAGAGGAAGAAATCATGAGATTGAAGAGAGAGATATCATCAAAGGAAACATTAAGAATGGAACTAGAGGCCGCAGAGTCTAAAAACCAAGTCTTAGAACTTAGACTATCAACTGTTCTAGGGGAGATGGATCGGACAAGGCAGGGACTATCCGCTCTTTATGGTTCACTAGAAGATCGATTCGCTTTTAATGCGACACAGCAACAATATTATATTGAACAACTGAACCAAAAGTGCGAAGAAATCTCTGACTTGAACATCCTGCTCATAGACAAAAATATGGTTTTGGCTGAGTTAAAGGAGACACTTCTTCTCACCCGACAAGAAGTAGTTGATAACTTAGCTACCGACTCTGCACCGTCCACTAGTGCTCCAACAACCAAGAAAGTAGTGCTTTATAAGAATCCGCTTCATAAGAGAAACCCGGCTGTATACGATGATTATATGAGGAATGCCATTAAGCATGTCGATCTTCTTAGGGATATTTTAGACGATCTTTATGCCTTAGATCCCTCAAGTAGCGACTATTATTCGGCTCATGAATATGTTAAGCGAGTTCAATATTGCTTGGCTTATTTACAATACATAGGTACACCAGGTTCAGCACTACTTAACAATAGGCCCATTGCTGTCACTCCATTTAATAAGACTCCAGGAGCGAAACCGTCATTGGCACAATCAAGTAAGACACCTTTAAAATCTGCTGCTAATGTTCCCAATTTGCCTTCTACAGGATTAAAAGAGACTACTAAGGCTAAAGGATCGCCACTCAAGAAAGCTAAGATCAAGCCCGCCGCTAGTAGTGCCACAAAGAAGAAAGTAGAAGTCCACAATAGGAATGCTAGTTCAGTTTTAAATAAAACGAATCATGTTAAGACTAAAAGCTCTGCGCCTGTGCAGCAGCCTAAACCATTCGTGAATTCTGATTTAAATTGCTGGAATTGTAATGAATGTATGTTTTCACAGCGTCATGATTTGTGTCTGATTGATCACGTTAATGAAATGAATGCTATTAAGAATGGTCTTGAATGGAAGCCAACGGGTAGAACTCGTGCCCAAGTTGGCTGGCAATGGCGTCCCACTGGTAGGACCTTTACTCTCGATGGTAAAATGTGCCCTTTAACTAGGAATGCATCCATTGAGGATAGGTCTGAGCGTCCTTTAGTTAGGAACACTCGCACTCAAGTAAGGAAACAGCGCCCTTTAATTAGGTCTGCCCCCACTATAGTGCCTATCAGTGTAGAAATACCTCAGGATTTGAGCCAATTAGAATCTACACCACCAATTAAGAAGAAGAAGGCTAGGAAATCTAAGAAACCTAGAATTAGCAAATCTAAGATTAATAAATCTGTACCTGCTAATAACAAGGAACACTCAGATTCCGATACCTCTACATTGTCTTTGTGTGGTGATATTTTCAGGTGGTCCAAATCATCCTGTGGTATTTGGACTCCGGTTGTTCAAAACATATGACCGGAAATCGCTCGATGCTCCGAAATTTCGTCAGCAAGTTTCTTGGTACGGTTAAATTTGGGAATGATCATATAGCAAAGATTATGGGGTATGGTGAATATCAGATTGGAAACGTGACGATTTCTAGGGTATACTATGTTGAAGGTCTTGGTCATAACTTATTCTCAGTAGGACAGTTTTGTGATTCCAACCTTGAGGTTGCTTTTCGACAACATACTTGTTTCATCCGCAACTTGGAAGGAAAAGATTTGTTGAAGGGATCTCGTGGTGCAAATCTTTACACTTTGTCCTTACAAGACATGATGGCCGCTTCTCCAGTATGTCTTCTCTCTAAAGCTTCTAAGACCAAGTCATGGTTATGGCATCGCAGATTATCTCATCTTAATTTTGATGCTATTAATCATCTGGCTAAAAACGAGTTAGTTCGTGGTCTTCCCAAGCTTAAATTTCACAAGGATCATTTATGTTCCGCGTGCTCAAGAGGGAAAAGCACCAAGAAATCTTACAAACCCAAAGCTGAAGACACTAATCAAGAAAAACTTCATCTTTTGCATATGGATCTTTGTGGACCGATGAGAACTGAAAGTGTGAGCGGTAAGAAATTCATTCTCGTCATTGTGGATGATTTCTCAAGGTTTACATGGGTTAGATTTCTACGTACAAAGGATGAAGCTCCGAAAGCTATCATCACTTTTCTGAAGTTCATTCAGGTACGTTTGAATACCACTGTCCGCCGTATTCGTACAGACAATGGTACAGAGTTCGTCAACCAGACTCTTCGTGATTATTATGAAGGAGTTGGTATATCACATGAAACATCCGCTGCACGCACTCCACAACAAAACGGTGTCGTTGAAAGACGAAATCGCACACTTATGGAAGCTGCTAGGACCATGCTTATTTATGCGAACGCTCCATTGTTCTTGTGGGCAGAGGCTATTTCTACTGCATGTTTCACCCAAAACCGTTCAATCATTCGGAAACGCCATGGAAAAACACCTTATGAGCTTCTACATGACCGCAAACCCGATGTTTCATTTTTCCATGTGTTTGGTGCTCTGTGTTATCCAAACATCAATAGTGAGAACTTGGGTAAGCTTCAACCAAAAGCCGACATAGGTATTTTTATTGGTTACTCACCGTCCAAAAGAGCATACCGAATCTATAACCGTCGTCTTGGCAAGATTGTAGAAACTATGGACGCTGATTTCGACGAGCTGACAGCGATGGCTTCTGAGCAACACAGCTCTGAACCCGCGCTTCATGAGATGGGACCCGGTGCTATAAGTTCCGGATTAGTTCCCAACAATCCTACTTCTACATCATTTTTACCACCATCAAGGCCCGAGTGGGATAAACTGTTTCAACCGTTGTTTGATGAATTCTTCGATCCCCCGACTGATGAAGTTCCAGTACCTGTAGTAATTGCTCCAATACCTGAAGTGGTTGCTCAAGTTAATGAACCTTTATCTAATGCATCTACAATTCAAGTTGAACCTGATGCACCTTCACCAAGTGATTCACAAACTACACCTGAATCATCACCCCTACTTGTGCCTAATGATGTAGAAGAGGATACTACTGATCACGACTTGGAATATGCTCACTTGCAAGAGCTTCCTTTCTTTGGTGTTGCGATCCCTGAAAACCCCTCAGCCGCCTCTACCTCAGAAGAAGCTCCATCTATTGTTCACTCCAGACCACCTAGGATTGAAAACCATAGCACTAAATGGACAAAAGATCACCCAATTAGGAATGTTATTGGAGATCTAGATCGACCAGTCTCTACACGCCATCAACTACAAGAAAGTGCACTATATTGTTACTTTGATGCATTTCTCTCTGAAGTTGAACCCAAAAATTGGCAGCAGGCTATGACCCAATCATCTTGGATTGAAGCTATGCAGGAGGAACTCAATGAATTCAAACGACTAGAAGTATGGGAATTGGTTCCTCGCCCTGACAAGGTTAACATCCTTACCTTGTTATGGGTTTATAAGGTTAAACTTGATGAGATGGGTTCCGTATTAAAGAACAAAGCAAGATTGGTCGCTAGGGGATATAAACAAGCCTTGGGTATAGACTTTGAGGAATCTTTTGCTCCTGTGGCTAGATTGGAGGCGATTAGACTATTCCTTGCGTTTGCTGCTCATATGAACATGATCGTCTATCAAATGGATGTGAAGACGGCATTTTTGAACGGTGAACTAAGGGAAGAGGTTTATGTTAGTCAACCGGATGGGTTCGTCAGTACAGAGTCTCCTAACCATGTGTACAAGCTTAAGAAGGCTCTCTATGGGTTGAAACAAGCTCCACGCGCATGGTATGATCTCCTGTCAACATATCTCATGTCGGAAGGCTTCTCCAAAGGCAAAGTGGACCCCACTCTATTCACTCTCAAAGACGGCAACGACATGCTTCTGGTACAAATTTATGTTGATGATATAATTTTTGCTGCCACTAACATAGAATTGTCTAAACAATTTGAGAAGATAATGTCCACACGCTTTCAGATGTCGATGATGGGAAAAATATCATTTTTCTTAGGATTACAGATTTCTCAGAATCCCAGAGGCATCTTTATAAATCAATCCAAATATGCTCTAGAATCACTTAAGAAATATAATTTTGAGAATTGTGACCCCGTAGACACTCCAATGGTTGAGAAAACCAAGTTAGATGAAGATAGGGATGGGATTATTGTCGATCCGAAACTTTATCGTGGAATGATCGGCACCCTTCTCTATCTGACTGCTAGCAGGCCTGATTTGCAATTTGCTGTATGCATGTGTGCCCGGTATCAGGCTCGGCCTACCGAAAAGCACTTACATGTAGTTAAAAGGATCTTTCGGTATCTAAAAGGAACACTTCATCGTGGTCTATGGTATCCGAAAGATTCCTCGATTGCTTTAATATCATACGCAGATGCCGATCATGCTGGATGTCAAGATACGAGGCGTAGCACTTCTGGATCTGTGCAACTCCTTGGAGATAGATTGATCAGTTGGTCTTCAAAAAGGCAGAAAAGCGCTGCAATATCAAGCACGGAGGCTGAATACATCGCCATGTCCGGTTGTTGTGCTCAAGTCCTTTGGATGAGATCACAATTAACTGACTACGGTCTTGGATTTAACAAAATCCCGATGTATTGTGACAACAAGAGCGCCATTGCCCTTTGCTGCAACTATGTTCAACACTCCCGGGCCAAACACATAGACATTCGCTACCATTTCATCAAGGAGCAGGTGGAGAACGGAGTGATCGAGCTGTATTTTGTCACTACTGAGTACCAGCTAGCGGATATGTTCACCAAAGCCTTAGATCGAGGACGAATCGAGTTTTTGATCGACAAGCTTGGCATGAAATCATTCACTCCAGCGACACTCAAAGAGTTGGCAGAAGAATCAGCTGAATAGTCGTGGTAAACTATTCAGAGTATCCTTTGGTTGTGATCATGTATATTATCGTAAATATATAAACCACAAAAAGAAAATACAAAAATATAAAACCAAGAAAAACCATAAAAAATATAAAACCAACAAAAACCATAAAAAATATAAAACCAACTAAAACCATAAAAAATATAAAATCCAGAAAAACCAAAAATATTTTTTGTTTTAAAACGGGCATGTCTTTTAGTACGGTAATATTTACGGCCTTAGAAATGTCGATCAATATTGACACGGTGCCATAAATAGAGTCCGTATAAAAGTTGTACATTTTTAAAACATGCCCATAATGGCTTGTAGTTATTTCAGACTGCAACCCGGTTTTCATATTAAAGTCACGTATTTCCTTGGAAAACGTTGGCTCAGAACGGGAATTAATTTTCTCGGGCGTGATTTACAAGCCAAATCATGCAAAGGGATCAAGTTTACTTTATAACTTGGTCTGACACGAATTTGTGTACGTCTCAGTGCATTAATTTGTTAAAATAAGAGAAATCTTATTGACACCACGAATCAAAATTTTTCAAGAGATAAATTGGAAATGCTTTCATCACTATTTGACTCTTTAAACAATGACTACAGCTCTTTAAATAGAAAACGGGTCATCGTTTAAGGGGGAGAAAATAGTAAAATCATCTTTGTCATTAAAATTGATGTTCAAAAGTGATTGTGAAAATTAAGGGCTTCATGGTAATTGAGTGGTTTTGCTTTAGAAAATGACTTGTGTTCGTTCTAAGTGATAGGCATGGCTTTTAGATTGTGAGGATATGCTAATAGATGCGTTTGCTAAAGTTGTGTGTTCGTTTAAACAAGGCTTAAGTGAATTGGAAAAATTAGAAACAAAAAGGAAAAGTTAAGTAAATGTAGGGACTAAAAGTGTGTTTTATTGAAACTTGGCAAAATTGGTTTTGACCTAAGTCAAATATCACACCCCCCCCCCCCGCCCCCAAATTTTTCTAATCACTGTTTATCCAACACTTTTGCCGCCATTGTTGCATAACCTCACACACACGATCTAAACAATCAAATATCTTGCTTATTCTTTCTAGTTCCTGTTCATCTGCTAAATTAAGGTATATACATCAACATGATTAACTTTTAATCCATAGTTCTTATCATATTATTCTGATTAACATGCTCAATTCATCAGTTTAATCAGATTTAGGGTTTTGCCTTAATTAGGGTTAATTGATAAAGGATTTATGGTGGGTTTTGTTAAAGAATAGATTAAATGATGTTTATATTGCCTTAATTTGTCTTAGAAACTCACAAACGCGCTAGATTATTCATCATAAGCTTCGTTTGAAAAGTTCCGAATGAACACTGGATAAAACTTCCGAATGAAGGATTTCTTCTGAAAAACTTCCGAATGAGGAAGTTCCGAATGAAGAACTTCCGAATGAAGGAAGTTCCGAATGAAGAACTTCCGAATGAAGGAAGTTCCGAATGAAGGAATGTTCCGGATGAAGGAAGTTCCGAATGCATAACTTCCGGATGAAGGAAGTTCCGAATGAAGAACTTCCGAATGAAGGAAGTTCCGAATGAAGAACTTCCGGATGAAGGAAGTTCCGAATGAAGAACTTCCGGATGAAGGAAGTTCCGAATGAAGAACTTCCGGATGAAGGAAGTTCCGAATGAAGAACTTCCGGATGAAGGAAGTTCCGAATGAAGAACTTCCGGATGAAGGAAGTTCCGAATGAAGAACTTCCGGATGAAGGAAGTTCCGAATGAAGAACTTCCGGATGAAGAAGTTCCGAATGAGCAGAAGTTCCGAATGAGGAAGTTCCGGATGAATATGTTCCGAATAAGGAAAAGTTCCGGATGAGTTGTTTGATTGTTATTGTTTGCATGCTATCTATGTACTTGTTATTTTATCTTATGAAATGTGTTATGCTTAGAAGTAAGAATGATATATATATCTATCTGTTTTTGTGCATCAACCTTTCATGTCTTATCTTAAGCAGATAAAATGACTAATCCAACAGTACAAGCTATCCAAGAATCTAGGGAAGCCGATATTGCTAAAGCCCGAACTCTTAAGTTTATACCCAACAACTATAGGCTAAAGCAAGTTTCTAAATCCACTCACCATGGTTTTAAGGTCGCCATAGCCATTCTTGATAACTCTCACTTTAAGAACGCCCTTAGGAGTACAGCCTCGGTGCCTTATGAGTATATGTTTGAATTTTGGGCAACCAAGGATTTCACTTCGAACAAAATCACCTTCACCATAGACAACAAGCAGCAGACACTCACCGTTTCAGACTTCCGTAAGATGCTTGGTATACGGGATACACCCAAGGGCATGTCTTTCTCAAGGGATCCTACTAAAGATGAACTCGCGGAGTTATTTGATGCACTTGGATGTCCGGAAATACGAGTTGCATCTGAGTTTACAACTGCTAAGGTGGGACAACCCTGGAGAGCTTTGATGGGTATTCTCAGTAAGTGCCTTACACCAAAAACGAGTGGACATGATGCTTTGCGAAGTCCAATAATGAACCTCTTCTATGGTATGTACAAAGCTGCGAATTCAGATTATGCTTTGTTGATATGGGAAGAATTCACCTTTCAACTCTTCCACAACAAGAAGCTAAAGACAAACTTCTTTCCTTATCCTCGATTTATTAAGCTTATCATAAATTATTTTATGAAGCTTGATGCTACTATTGATAGGCGAGCAGGAGGTCGCTATCACACTGAAGAAGCTGATGATACTGTAGATCTGAGGCATGAAGGACCGTCTACTGGTGTGATTCCGGGTCCTGTTCCTGATTACCTTCTGTCAGACAAAATCAAAGGTTCTGCAGATTACAAGCTACTGCAGCTTGAAATCGAAAGGCTGAAAGCAAACCTTCAAACTGGAGAAGACTCATCCACAACTGTTAAGAGTAAAGGTAAACGCAAACAACCAGCTGCGTTACCTGAACCCGAACCAAAGAAGAAGAAGTCAGAGGGTAAGAAGGGAAAGGGTAAGGATTTGATGCGTCTACGTGATGAAGCAGATATTGTTGATCCTACTCTTGGTAAAACCGAGCAACAACTGATGAAGATTGCTATTCAAAGGAGTAGGAAAGATACAGGAGGTAGTGGTTCAAGGGCAAGGGTAGATATTGAGGATGAGTACGTCGAACCGGATGATGTTGATGAGTTTGGGTCACCTGAAAACTACTCTACTTCGAAGGAGCCATCAATTCCTATTTCAACGAGTGTGGAAAAGGAACCTGTTGCTTCTACAATCATGGTGACAACTCAACCTTTGGCAACTCTTCCACCACCAATCCAACCCTTAACAACCCGACCAACCCGACCGGCTTCCACACCATTTCTTCCACCACCCATAATCCCTACCCTTAGTACAGCAGTTACAACCGAGCCTATTCCATCAACATCTGCAACATCTGCAACATCTGCAATGGCAGCAATAGTATTGGGCGAGATGTTGGATAAACATACGGATGCTCACAAGAGAGAAATGAATGAACTCCGCCAAGAGTTAAATAGAAGAGCTCAAAGTGAAGAAGCATCAAGGAAAGCTCAAGAAGAGTTGATTGCCAAGTTCGCTGCAGACTTGGAAGCTACACGAAAGGCTCATGCAGAGGAAATTGCTCAGGTTAAGCAGGCTGAGGCTAATAAACATGCTGCACGCATTACCAGACTTCAAGCAATGAGGGATAAATATAAGGAACAAAAAGAAGCACTCGAAGTATCTGTGAAAGAAAGAGTGCAAGAATCCGTTGAATCCTTAATGCCTAAGCTTCGTGACGAGCTGAAGACACTTGCTGCTGACAACTTGATGGTCAAATCATCCAACCCTTCCGAAGCCGCCTATAAGATTGCTTATGACCTGACGGATTTTGAATTGAAGAAAATCCTTAAGGCTCGAATGGTGGAACTTGGGTCGCATGATAAATCGAGGATTCAACGGGCTCTATTTAAATCCCTGAATGATGCTATCATGGAGGATGATAGATTATTCAAAATGTTTGGAAGTGTGGTACCATATCACATCTTACCTGAGGAAGAAAGGGAAGAGAGTGAAGAAGAGGGTACGGGTGAAGAAGAGGAAGAAGAAGAAGAGGAAGGTGAAAAGGAGAAAGACGATGAAGAAGGTGGTGATGATGATGAGGATGATGAGGATGATGACGAGGATGAAGATGATGATGATGGCGATGATGGTGGTGATGAGAATCAGGAGAGTGCAAGGGGTAGTAACGGGGACGACAATCAGGATGATGATGAGGGTGAACAACCACAGGGGGACAAGGTTACCAGCTCCAAGAAGACTGCTACAAAGACTGGAACCAAGTCCACAAAAGATGCAGCACCGAAGGACAAATCGACATCCTCGGAATCAAGACGAACTAAGTGGCGCCACGATGTGAATGCCACTACAGCGTCTTCGGCTCCTGGTATTTCTATCGCTGTGTCTGTACCTATTACAACTAACCCCATTAGTTCTGCTGTTGTTCCTCCTGTGATTGCAGAATCAGTGACAGAACCCGAAGCTGCACAACACTCTCCAGTTCAAGACACTGCTGAAATGCCTGAAACTGAACCAGTAGATGTTCGCACTTCCACTCCTCAACAACAGGTTCAACAATCTACGGTTCCTGAACCAAGCATTCGTGCCTGGGAAGACACGTTGGAGATAGACGAGTCTGCACCACCACAAGCTTGGATCACGGCAGCAGCTCAATATGATCCGATCACAGATGCTGACAAAGATGTGCTGTATCTGCGTATCCGAAGTCCGATTGACTTATGTGCATTTTTTGCTCATGAGTATAAGACTTCGGTTACTCCATCCTTGGTCAAGAAAGCGATGAAAGATAAAAGAATGCGTGCCAAAACCCGATTACCCCGAATGGAGTTCGAGTATTATGCCGATGAGATCATAAAGGCTTTGAAAACCGTTCAAAGGCCAGGACTTCATGCATCAGAAAGAGCTCCACCTCCAATGGATCCTGCTCAAGATAATCAGATTGCTCATGACTTCTTCGTCACCAACGATCTTGAGTATCTACTGAAGGGATCATCAAAGTACGCAACCTCCCTGACATTGCTGAAAGCTGCCAACTGGGGGACAATACCCTATATCGAGGAAAAGGTAAATCGACTCTGGGTCCCTAAAATGAATCGTAATTATGATATGTATGCTGTCATAGGTGCATCTCATTGGGACGAAAGAGTCCGAAGGGCGTACAGGGGTTGCTGCTTGGTCAAGTCTGGAAGCAATGTTAGATCCGATATCCGCATCTCCAGCATCTTAGGAATGAAAACTGAAGCCAAGAACGGCTACTATCATGTGACGGAGATTCGCTTGAAAAGGGAAGATGACAGGGAATACAAAATCCAGCAAGGAGATTTTTCCATCATTCGCCTTGAGGATATTGAAGATATGCTGCTTCTGATGACCCGAGATCAACTTACTCACATTCCTCGTGAAGATTTGATTGCTTTGAATACAGCACTTCGTATGTTCACACGAAGCGTTGTCATCAAGTCACGAGTTGAGGATCTTCAGTTGGGAGTCGAAAGCTATCAGAGGAGGCTCAACTTAACCCGTCCGGTGAATCAAGTGCTACCTCAACATGTAGAAAGATGTCCCTATACCGGCATTTCTGTCCCGAATTCCGGCATTTTCTACTTGAACAGTCGAGGTTTGATGAAGTTTATGAGGGTGGGTGAGCTTCACAAGTATAGTGATGGGACTCTTATACAAGTCAGAGATAAGTTGGAGCATCTGAACTCGGGTGGGACTTTGCCAGAGATGACGGAGGATTGGCATCCGGGTTACCGGCAGATGGCAAAGTATGTGATCAAAAAGATCGATCAAAAGCTCCGGGAACGTAGATTGATGAGGAGCTTGGAAAGATTCGTGGGTGGAAGACCGTATTTAGTGCACCACAAGCTACTGCAACGATCCATCTGATGGGTCGTACATCTCAGGTCACTTTATATTGGTTTTCAATTGTGAATATGTAAATTTGTGAATAATGTGCTTGAATGGCTTGGTGTAGTGTTAAGGTATGATAATTTTTCAAGAATTTCTCACGAGATTCTAAATCTTTCAAAATATATCATACTAAAGCACTACAACTATCCCTTATTAACTTAAGGGGGAGCAATAACTTGTTCTATGGCCAAACTTTGATTTCATTTTTACCCAAAGACCGGTTAATCCATTCAATATCCCAAATATTAATGGTTAACATTTTGGATAAGGGGAGAAAATGGGATTAAGGAGACGTAAGTGTTACTTGGCTAAAATGAAAAAGACTTAATGATAATCCAACTTAATATGTGTTAAGCACGTATTAAGGGGGAGCGTTTTTGATGATCAAAACACCTAAGGTACAAAACTTTTGATTTTAATATCACAAGTACCTTAGGTGATTTTCAATGATGTTTTCATGGTGGCAATTCCTTCCCAAAACACGCTTAATTCACGACGGATGTGGTGACAAAAGGGTGGTAGGAATAGGTTTAGTCCAATGATTCATCAGAGCCGATGGAATCTTCCCAAGGACAATTCCCTAGTTAGAATTAGAAGTCCTAGGAAAGATGGAGAAAGAATGTGAACGTAGCTGAATGCCGACCAAGTACTTAAGCTAGCACTGGAACAATCACAACAAGGTGCTAGTGATGACGTATTGGTAAGCATTGAAGGGGTTGAAGAATGAAAAAGAAATGTAAAGATAAAGGGTGTAAAGAAAGAAGCCCTCCTTACAACTTTAGGCAGAAACCGGGTCAATACATATGCTATTGAGGTCATTTTTGCTAATGATTCTCGGTATTGAAGAAAGACATCATGGACCCAGTGATGCAATGCACAACCCTTCCCCAGCTAACTCAAATATCTCTCAAAAGGTATTTGTTTTAATCACACGGAGATCAACACGTTATCTATTGGTTTATTCACTCCGAATAAACTGGTATTGAAAAGGTGGCACTCCTCTCCAGCCATCGCTCACTAAATCAAAACGCACAATCGAGTCTAGAGCCAAGAGATCATCAAAAGTCTCATTAGGACACTTTCCATTTATTCCTTGCTTTCTCACACACTGTGAAAAGTAAGAGATTTTCAAGAGTCCTACGCAATATTCTTGTAATATTGCCAGAACATCCGAGTAATACGTAAGTATTACAATGAAGATGGAAATCCTGCTTGAGCCAACATCAAACAAGCTCATGGTAGGTTACACGTGCGGTTCTTTTAGAACCAATCTTGTGAAAAAACTGGAAGGTAACAGTGGTTTAATTCTTAATTGAACTTAAACTCGTTCCAGGCCTCTTCGCATTATCATATGATCTTGCCAGAACACTCAGAGTGACTCTTTATTGACCACAGTGACGAGTGGAAATCCTTCTAGTGTCAACATCAAACAGCACTTGGTAGGTAACGTGCAAGATTCTTTATGAATCGAGCTCGTGACAACTGGAAAGCAACGATGGTGAAAATCTTAATTGAAATTCACTTGTTCCAGGTTTCATGAATTGACGGCTTTTAAATCACAAGGATAATTTATCCAAGTGATTCACTCTTTATGTTCGCAGTCAGCTTTGGACGGTCGAATAGAGAGAACGGGTTTACCCGCGAAATCCTGTCAGGAAGTTACTTAATTGAAACTATCCGTCACGGGTACGATATCTAATATCGTCCAACGGTCTTCACCGACCGGAGGTAAAATGCTACCGAATTAGAATAAAATGTTCAAAGCCATTTTATTCGTGTCGTTGCTGTGTACCTGCTAAAGACGGTGGCGTTGCTGTGTACCTGTTGAAGACGGTGGCGTTGCTGAGTACCAGTAAAGACGGTGGTGTTGCGGTGTACCTGAAAAAGTCGTTCCCACATGCTTATGTCTTTTGCAACAAAAATTCAAGAAAGTACAAGATGAAGTCTTCCGCTGTACCAAACTCTGAAGCTTTCGAGAATTCAACAAAAAGACATAAGTGTGTGGAACATGAAGTCACGAGGAGGCAAAGTTCACAAGAAAGGCAAAGATCGCACGTGAAAGGCCAAAGAACAATGCTCTCAAGTCAAAGCCAAAAAGATCAAATCAACATATTCACAACAAAAGAAAGAAAAGAAGAAAAGACTACGAGCTAAAGAACGAAGACTTAGTATAGTATGCTAGGTTTAGAACTTTGTAACGTGGAGTGACCTCCCTTAGGGGGAGATTGTTAGAAATACGTTTTAACGTATATTAGAAGTATCGGTCACTCCACAATATGATTTATGTTGTAATAGCTCGTAGTTAGTAATTAGTTATCATTTGCTTATTAACTTAAGTAAGAACCGGTCCATGGGCTTGTCATGGACCGGCCCAAGTCCACTTATGACTTGGAACTATAAATACCCCTTTCCACTAAGGAAAGGGGTTGGTTGTTATCATTTCTTAATTTCCACTTAATAAAATTCACATAGTTTCTCTCACTTTCTCTCTCTAACTTTCTCTCTCTAGAAATTAACAAACCCCTTCATAGATTCATTGATTATCAATATTCTACACGATTCTTTATGAATCAAACTTGTGATAACTGGAAAGCAACAGTGGTTTAACTCTTAAATGAATTTAAACACGTTCCAGGCCTCTACGCATTATCACATGATCTTGCCAGAACACTCAGAGTGACTCTTTATTGATCACAGTGACGAGTGGAAATCCTTCTAGTGTTAACATCAAACAGCACTTGGTAGGTAACTTGCAAGATTCTATATGAATCAAGCTAGTGACAACTGGAAAGCAACGATGGTGCGGTTCTTAATTGAACTTCACTTGTTCCAGGAACATGAATTGACGGCTTCAAATCATGCGGATAATATTATCCAAATGATTCATTGTTAGAAATACGTTTTAACGTATATTAGAAGTATCGGTCACTCCACAATATGATTTATGTTGTAATAGCTCGTAGTTAGTAATTAGTTATCATTTGCTTATTAACTTAAGTAAGAACCGGTCCATGGGCTTGTCATGGACCGGCCCAAGTCCACTTATGACTTGGAACTATAAATACCCCTTTCCACTAAGGAAAGGGGTTGGTTGTTATCATTTCTTAATTTCCACTTAATAAAATTCACATAGTTTCTCTCACTTTCTCTCTCTAACTTTCTCTCTCTAGAAATTAACAAACCCCTTCATAGATTCATTGATTATCAATATTCTACATTCACTCTTTACGTTCGCAGTCAGCTTTGGACGGTCGAGTAAAGAGAACGGGTTTACCCGCGAAATCTTGTCAAGGAGGTTCTTAATTGAAACTACCTGCCACAAGTACGATATTTAATATCGTCCAACGGTCTTCACCGACCGGAGGTAAAATGCTACCGAATTAGAATGAAATGTTCAAGGCCATTTCATCCGTGTATATTGTTTGTTGCTAACTGTCTTATGCAGCGTAACAAGAAGGTGGCATTGCGGTGTACAATCCAGAAGAAGTCGTCACCACATGCTTATACTACATACATTTAGTACTTCAACAAATTCAAGAAAGTCTGAAGGTCAAGTCTTCCGCTGTATCAAACTCTGAAGCTTTCAAGAATTTAAAGGTATAAGTATGTGGAACATGAAGTCACGAAGAGGCAAATTTCACAAGTGATGAAGGCACAAGGTCAAGGCAAGGAAACATGCTCAAGACTAAAGTCAAAGATCATATCAAGCATATTCACAAGAACAAGATCGAAGACTCAAGCATAGATGCTAGGTTTAAGATTTTGTAAAATGGTGTGACCTCCCTTAGGGGGAGATTGTTGGAAATGTGTTTTCCCAAAGAAAGTCTCGGTCACATCATTATTAGCATAGATCACGAGCTATAGAATATTTAGAACTTTGTAACTTGGAGCGACCTCCCTTAGGGGGGGATTGTTGGAAATACGTTTTACGTATTTATGAAGGATCGGTCGCTCCAATGATAATTATGTAATGGGCTCGTGATCCACTTTGTAAGTGTATAGTCCATATAGCCCACATGTAGGGTGGGCTATATATATACCCCTCCTAGCATGTTAGGAGGGGTTGGTTAGTTCATTCATTTTTTTCACTTTTTCATTAATCTAATCACTTTCTCTCTCTACTTTTCTTCCCTCTCCTTTCTCTCTCTACACTTCATCTTCCTCCTTCCCCATTTCCACCATTAATCAATAGATCTATCCATCATTTAACAAATCCTTAGAAAACGTAGACCTACACAATCCCATGTTTTCTTCAATATTCATCCGGATGACTCTGAAAACACAATAAACACAAAAACCACGCATAATTCCAAACAAATGATATTAAATACGTGTTTTGGTCTTATTTTAGCCAGAATTAAGTGGTAAAAGGATGGGTGTTTTCACACCTATCACTTGGTCTAACTGAGACAAGATGAAGAAAAGTGAGAAAGAAGTGTATAGGTGCTACTAATGAGCTATCCAACTTTAATGGAAGTAGTTGTAGCATGGGTTTGGATGGCAGTTGATAGATTAACTGAGATAACCGTCATTTTGATGATGTGTATAGATCATAAGTTGATTTGGTTTGGAAGAACTAATGGATATGTGAAAGACCGTCATAGGTCACATTGGAAGGAAATTGGAATTTTTAAGTAGTTTGGGGTACGGACTAAAGGGGGTTGATGAAGCATGATTGGATATGAGTATATCCAGCTGACTGGAAAAGGATAGGCAAGTGAGATATTTATACCACCTTAGGTGTTATAGTGAGGGCATGGGTGATTGATTTAGAGGGAGTTAGGAAACTCGTTAGCGATGGCTGAGTTTTCATATAATGATAGTTATCATACTAGAAGTCGATAAATGCCATTTGAGGCACTGTATGCAAGGATAGGTGAGTTGTCCCCATTGTGGACTAGAATTGGTAAAAGAGGCTACTAATGTGGTAATGATGTTGTGGAAAGGATGAGAGCAACAAGGGATGCTATGTAGAAAAGGAGGAAACCACTAGAGTTAGTGACAAAGTTGTGTATGAAGTTTCACCCATAGTAACGGGTGGTATGTTTTATGGAAGAGTTGATGTAGAGTTTTGTAGGTCCATTTATGATCTTTGGAAAGATCGGACCATTAGCTTATGAGCATAGAATTACCTGGGGGAAATGAGCTGTATACATGATACATTTCATGCATTGAGATTGGTAAAGGTTGTTTGAGAATTCATTTTGCATGTACGGTTATTCGGGACTTGTGTCATTTGTGAGGTTTATTGACTGTGAGGTCAAGAGTTTGGCAATGAGTTTAAATTATTTTTGGTTTGTATATGTGGTATTTTGAAACTTGAACTAAAGTTCACGTGGAAATGAGAGGAGTTCATTTAGAACAAGTATCCTCGTGTGATTTGTTGTTTTTGTGTTTGATCCTAAGGAGTAAATCTCGGGACGAGATTTCTATTAGGAGGGAGTGATGTGACAACCCTGGTTTTGAGGTTCGTCACTTAGATTTATTTTGTGCTAGTTACGTGTCTTTACGTGTTTATGTGCTTATTGGTGTGTATAGATTGTGGTTTGGTTATCGTTTCCGGTACGGGTACCTTGTGAGTGAAACGATGTGTGATGATTTCATGTTCATGAGTTCACTTGGTAGTGACTATGAAGTGAGATGGTGTTATTTAGTGGTTTTACGTATACGTATATGTATTATAGAAAATCGTATTTTTTACGATTTACGGTTTAGCATTTAGAGGTCTCGGATGAGGTAATTAGTCATATGAATATTTTTCGGGATGGTTTTAAGTCATTTGGGACTTAGTTATAAAGTTTATTTCAAAATGTGATATTTTTTATAAAAGTGTATATTTTTACGTCTTTTATGGTAAAACGCGTAAATTTGACTAGTTTTACGGTTTTGAGGTTTTGGAGGCTTTAGGAGCTGAAATAAATTAAGGTAAATTAAGGTAATATTAATAAGATATTAATTAACAATAAAAAAAATAAAAAATATATATATATGAGGCGGTTTGGGACGAATCAAAAGAAAAGAAAAGGGAAAAAAGGACAAAGGGAACCGGACTTTTGTAATGGGCCAAGGACTTGTTAGGAAACTATATAAATAATTTTTATTAACCAAAACACTTCATAAAACCCCTGGAGATCACCTTCAAGTCGGCATCAATGGTGTTTTAGGGTTCTTCATTAATTTTTCTTATTTCAAAAATTCTAAGGTAAAATCTTTGATACTCTTTTTAATTAAAGTGTTTTAATTCTTTCTCAATCATCTTATGATGGATTTAGGTTAGGGTTTAAATAAGAATCTGTATTTTAATGATATTATAATGATTAGATGGTTTAGGGTTTGTAATTAATGGGGTTATGGGTAATTAATTAGGTTAAATTAATTAAACCCGTTTTGAAAAACTTGGCAGAATTTTGGGTCATTGTTTTGATCATATAGGGAGTTCTACAAACTCTTATTTTGCGATCCACATATCCCTGGAAAGCTAATTGAAGTGGCTTTCCAATGCAAGAAACTAGAACTAAATTGAAGGTCGGAAAGTGGGTCAAAAACAGGTTACAACAGTCGGAGGTCAAAACAGTTTTGAAGTCAGCCTGTTTTCTTTTTAAGTTTTGGGTTGTTTGGGGTACTTAGGGTTGCATTGGGATCTTCTCATGAACATGAGAGATGGTTTATATATTATAGTAAGTATCTGCACTTGGGCTAAGGTTGTGGTTTAGGGTAAGACCCCCTAATTGTAACAAACCTTTCATACGTTTAAAATCAGTGAATTCTGGATAGGTAGCAATATATATACATATATCGGGGCCTTAACAGTAGCTTTAAGGTTAGGGCAAGTGGGAGGTTTTAGATAACATATGTAAAAGTATGAATATTCCTTTTACAGAAACCATGGGTATGTTTAAGTGGACGTTTGACTTAAAGTTTTGAGACCTAAAAACTGGGACTGTTTTGTGTAAAATATGAACGGGATAGTTATTAAAATTAACCAAGTTAAGGACTTGTTAAGGAAGGGTAATGGGGTGATAAGAGCTTATCAATGAGGTATTTATATGGGAATAGGTTAGATGTCCATCATAGGTTGATGAACCATCTTAGTGATTGGTTCATGTATTGATTGCGTGTTTTTGGTTTGTTAGCTTGTTGCTAGTGCGAGGACTTGTGAAGAAGCAATCAGGTGAGTTTCATAGTCCCGTGTTTATTATTGATTTTGACTTCCAGATGGGATGGAAGAGACACTGTGTTGAGTTATTTTCTAAATTGATGTTGTGAATGTTTTTGTGATTTGAGATGGACTTGCGTGTACATTATGTGATTAACTGCTATGTGATTTTTGATTGTGTATGATTTGGATCGGGGGACACGTGCCGTCTCAGTTATTGTGGTTTGACAAGGTAGTGGCCTTGTTGTTTGACAAGGTAGTGGCCTTGTGATTTGACAAGGTAGTGGCCTTGTGGTTTGACAAGGTAGTGGCCTTGGGATAGGTACATAGTGTGATCATCTATGGTACCATGTTGTTTGGCAAGGTAGGAGTCTTGGATTTTGGTTTGGAATGATTGATCTTGAATGCTAGTTGTTAATACATAATTGTAGCACATTGTCCATATGTTATTGTGTTGATGGTTGTTATTCACAGCTTGTAACTGATTTAGCGTTGGAGTCTAAACCTATGACTCTCACCAACTTTACGTTGACGTGTTTTATTGTCTCTTTCAGGTGAAGCTTTGGGTAGGCGTGAGAACTTAAGTGGCTAGGATTTGGAGAGCGTAGGAATGCATATAGAAGGATATCCCCGTTTCCTTCTTAGTTGTTATTTGTTCATTTAATAAGTGATACTGTGGCACCCATAAATTTTTGTTTGGTTATGTTATTTGTTTGTCTTGGGTATGAGGTAGGACTACCTACTTACCTAGACTCCTGCTATGTTGAGATATTGTCACGACCTTTGTGTCGCCATTTATGACATTATAGTTGCATTTTAGTTTTCTCTATAGAGACAACGTTTGTTGTGATGATATCCATACGTCGCGCCCCATGTTCCGCCATGATGGGGTGTGACACTATCTTACGTTGAGGAACCAGAAACTATTCTAGATCGTCAAGATAGGGTCAAGAGAAACAAGACTATTCCTTTCATCAATATTCTTTGGAGGATCCATCCCGAGCGGGAAGCCACTTAGAAAACCGAGGAGTCGATCCAAACTTATTATCCTCATTTCCTCTCATGATCCAAGTATATTCTTTTTCAATCGCATCATGTTTCGAGGACGAATTATTCTTTTAGAGGGGAAGAGTTGTAAAACCCGCATAAAAATAACATGAATTTAAAACTTTTACTATTTTAATAATTCACGACAAGTGAATAAGTAAATTAAATACGACATGACAAGATATGACACGGAATTAAAAATCATGAATTCACTACAAGTTATAACGTATATTTTATTTACAACACAAGAAGTATATAATAAATTCACGACAAGTGATTACGTATAATATTTATGACATGACAAGTTATATTACGAAATTAAGAATCACGAATATACGAATACACGAAATACAAGTTAAGACACGAATAAGTATAACGAGCTTTTTATAATTGTTAGCCTCAAAATATTGAGTCAAACAAGAATGCTCGGTCATATATTTATTATGTATCGTATAATAGAACGTTGTAATAGGTAGTAGATTAGTCGTGTTATACGGGCTTAACTTTAGGCTAAAGTTCATTCATAAGTAACTAAAGCCCAAAAGGAAAGCCCGACCCATTAGACTATAGTCCATAAACAAGCCCGCAAGTGGGTGGACTATATATACCCTTCCTAGCATGTTAGGAAGGGTGTTGGTCATTTGTTATTTCTCTCTCTAATCTAATCCTCCAAAAAGTTCCAACCATTCTCTCTACTTTCTCTCATTACTTTGTCTCTCTAGAAATCTTCCATCTTTTATCTACCTTTCTTGTTTAATCATCTAAGAATATGGGACAACAATTGGTATCAATCGCCATGGGGTAGATTTGTGATCGGTTGTTGTGTTTTTATTTGATTCGAATGTTTTGATCCTTATTTCATCTCTCGAATTCAAATTTTTTGTGTTTTCAATGTTCTATATCTTGATATAAATATCCTACATAGTTGTGGTAGGGATTTGGTTGCTTTGGTTTGGGGAAAATCACGTTTTTTCTTGGCAAAAATCTCATTTTTGATCTAAAATTTCGGAAACAGTAACCCTTATTGTGACAGAAATACATTGTTTTCCATCGCAATAGACTAGGGTTTATCATTGCGATCCAGATTGCGATAGGTGTTGTTTTTGTCATTGCGACGGGATTATTGCGACAGGGTCATTGCGACAAGGTTATTGCGACAGGGTCATTACGACAGAAATCATTGTGCATTGCGACAGCTTGTTTGACATTGCGATGGATATTGCGATGGGACATTGAGATCTGTTTGGTTATATTTTGTTTGAGTATTTTTTAGACTTAGCCACTATCTAGACTAGTCCTGGAACATTGTTTACACGAAGATTAAAAAAGAGTTAAAATTTTTAGGTCAAGTAAAATCAAATTTTTCCCTACTAGTTTTTGGCTATCCCTAACTCAATTTCAAAATTTGGCGATACAAAAATTTTTCAGCCTACCGTTTTGTCAGACTGAGGAATTTATTGTCGGACTGAGAAAAATCATAATTTTTGGAATTTCAACCACAACTCAGTCACTATAACATCTACTTAAGATCCATATTCACTTCATCATTTCAGAGAATATTGAGATGGATTCTACTGCAGAATATCATGTGACGAACAAAAACATAATGGTGGCGGGTAATAAAGAGAGACCACCAATGCTTGTGTCGGGTCGATATGATCAATGGCAATCCCGTTTTCTACGTTATCTTGACACAAAACCTAACGATGATGCTTTAAGGCAATGCATTTTTTATGGACTCTATAAACTCGCAAGGATAAACGTTCCTGCACAACCAGCCACAGACACAACTGAAGAACAACCAGCTTATGAACGTGATGAAACAAGAAACGATCTCACACCAGAGAACCGTGCTTGATTTGATGCAGAAAAGGAAGCAATCTACTTAATTATCAGTGGCATTGGAGATGATATTTATTCCACGGTTGATGCATGTTCTACTACTAAAGAAATGTGGACAGCTATTGAAAGATTTCAACAAGGTGAATCACTTAACAAACAAGACATGAAAACTAAGGTGTTTTGGGACTTTGGAAAGTTTACATCAAAGGATGGGGAATCAATTCATTCTTATTACTCCTGATTCTACAAAATGATGAATGACATGACTCGAAACAACTTGCAAGTTTCCACCATGCAAGTCAATGTCCAATTTCTACAATAACTTCAACTAGAGTGGACACGGTTTGTCACCTTGGTGAAACAACAAAAAAAAGTTAGATGAAGTTTCATATCACACGCTCTTTGATGTTTTGAAACAATTTCAAAATGAAGCAAATGAACTTCGAGCTGAACGTGCTACAAAGGTTTCAAATCCACTTGCTTTGGTGTCTACCACTCAACATTACCCAGATTATCATTCTCGTGCTCCAAAGACCTACTACACTCAATCATCATCACCACGATCATCCACTGTGTCTAAGTCACATGCTCCAACAAGATCCCGAGGCAAAGAATTTGCAAGAGCACCATCACCCACACCTGAGAGAAGACAATGATGAAGAACTTGCTCAAAAGGATAGAGAATTCAAGCAACAAATGGCTTTTATTATGAAACAATACATGAAAATATACAAACCTACCAACAACAACCTCAGAACATCATCTAACACGAGGAACAACTATGCTTAGAGTCCTCCAAGGTATGATACACGAAGACGTGCTGAGAGTCCTCCAAAGTATGATCGACAACCTGCAAAGTATGATAATCAGAGGGTTGATATTGTTGTTGGAAATAGAGACACTGTTGGTACTCAAGTTGTGCAACAAACTGGGATTCAGTGTTTTAACTGCCGAGGTTATGGGCTTTTGGCTAGGGAATGCAGACAGCAAAAGAGGGTCAAAGATTATGGTTATCATAAGGAAAAGATGCTGCTATGCAAGAAAATGGAAGCTGGGATCAAATTATCAGCTGAGGAAGGAGAAATGTTTGACGACACAGATGATGAACTCTCCGACCAAGAACTCGAGGCACATTATTCATACATGGCAAAGATTCATGAGGTCCTTAACGCCATTGAAGATGACAATGGTCCTATCTTTGATACCGAGCCAATTGATAAGGTACAACATGATGATGAATATAATGTGTTTGGTGATACACATGAGCATAGTGATCTACCAACAACAATTACTGACATGTGTATGATGGAAATGGTTGATAGCAATACCACACCCGATTCATCAGACATGTGCAATAATGAGTTTGAGGATGATCAACATGCAAATGAGTATGATGACGAGGAGCGTGTCGCGCTTCCTAATTTAATTGCTAGTTTACAAAAAGATATCAATGAAAATAGAAAGAGTCAAAAGCAATTAAAGAAGGCAAACACAACGCTCACTCAAAACTTTGAAGAATGCAAAGCCGCTCTTATAAAATCTAGTGAGACTATTGATAGTTATAAGGCTGAGCTTCTTCAAAAGACCAAAGAGCTTGAGGGGTACAAAATTTGTGTCATCAACGTTAAAAAGGACGAGTTTGAAAATAAATACAACGAAGCTCTTGCTTTGTTAACTAAAGAAAAACGTCAACTTAATGTCTTATTAAGTGATGAACGTCAAAAAACCTACCTTGCCACAACAAAAATTAATGAATTTGAACAGAGGCTTTCTATAAATACCACCGATTGTGCTAAAATTATTGACGAAAAGAAACAAGAGGTTGAAACATTAAAACAAGATTTCAAAAATAGACAAAGCAAAGATACTAAAAAAGTAAAGGATCTCGAAGAACAAGCCGATTTTTTGAAAAAAGATGTTTATAAAACACATGACTCTATTCAAACCGTTAGAATGATAGCACCTCGGTCGTTTTTCAAGGGCCAACCTAGCTTTGCCACCCCAAGTACCTCGAACAAGCTCAAGCTGCTAACCCTCACTTATATCTTGATGAGTCCGAATGGACCGATCATGATTGCCCAGTAGCTAGCCTCGATAATGAAGAGACGTCCCCTTGGGATGAGGAGAGTCGATCACCGGTCAATAAAGATTTTGTGACATCATATAATTATGCTTATGAAAACAATCTTTATGGTCTTTTCACTCCACAAAAACAGAAGTCTCGTGAGAAATTGTTTTTAGAATGCAAATAAAGACGAATTCAATAGAAGAAAGCTTTTGCCACTAAGAGGAAAACTGATGTTTTTAAATATATTAACTATTTGCCTCTTGATGCTTCTAAAAGTAAAAGTAGAAAAACACTTGGTTTTCTTAAACACCACATTGATAATGTTCAATCAATTGTTCAAAGCGATTGGGAAAAACGTCAAAAGGATAAGTGGAAAACAGAGATTCCTCACGACATAACTGTGCTTGTGAAAGAACTTTTAATACCAAATACGAAGATAATAAAAGAACATGTTCTTGAGTTTGAAATCATGATTCGGTCTGAAATGTTTGATGATTTGCAATATGTTGAGTCTCTTGAAAAAGAAATTGATGAACTTCAAAATGACAAATCAGATTTTTCAAACGAATATTATCTACTCTTAGAAGAATGTCTCTCCAAAGATATTTTGTGTGTTACTCTTCAATCTTGTGCTGATATCGATTAATATTCTGATGTTGCATGCAAATATCTTGATAAGATCAAAGAATGTGAGCGTCTTGAACTTGAGCTTTCAAAACGTAAAGAAAATGTTGATAAAAAGGATTTTGAGTTACTTCAACACAAAACTAATTTCCTTCAAAAACATTGTCATTCTCTTAAACTTGCTTTGTAAAAAGACATAGGAAGTTTTCCACATGATAATAAATTGCAAGAAAAACTTTCCCAAATGTGTCGAGAAATGAATGAAAAGAGTTTAGAAATTAAAGAGTTGAAAGCTCAGTTACAAGACAGGGAAATAACGATAGCAGAGTTGAGGAAACTCGTTGCTAAGATGCGTGAGAAAATTATGGAACCTAGTGTTAAGAAACCTGTTGTAAGACAAACCAATGCGCACAAAGTGACTAGACCCTCTGTCTTGGGAAAACCATTTGTTTTCTCTAATTCTGCATTTGCAAAACCTGGGTTTTCCCCCAAGACGGATGGGAAGGATAGGTTACCACAAAACACTCCCAAAACGCATATTCGATCACAAAGCATTAAGAACATAAATTTGGTTAAACCAGGGATGTATAGATTGGTCATTAAACCCACACACAACAAAGAAATTAAATCACTTCAGACTTCTAGAAACACTAATAGACGTGTATCGTTTACTACAGGAGTATTCCCCACTGATAATGTTAGCCGACCTCAGCTTAAGAGCACTCGCATGAATGAAAAGGTTTGGCAAATCAAAAGTCAAGGGAAGATGAAGACAGTAGAAGACCACCCTAGGATTATCAATGTTTCTAAGAATAAAACGTCTGTAATCGCGTGTAATGACTATTTGAATGATTCGACTTTGAATGCTTTGAATGTTAAGTTTGTTTGTGTGAAATGTGGAAAGTGTGCTAATGCTAATCATGCTATGTGTGTTTCGAATAATGTCAAAGGCGTAGATACTAGAACTAAGAAGCAAACTGCGATGCCTATTAGTGCTAGAACACCCAAACGCAAAGTGACCAATTCTGGTGCTACCCCCCCTAAGAAAAGTAATGCATCAGACTCCACCACTAAGAACCCTAGAAGCAAAATTCGGGAATTATATGAGTCTGCTAGCAAGTCTTGGAAATGGTGGTTTGCTAATCAATGTCCTCCATGAGATAAATGGATTCCTAAGGTTAGGACAGAAAATGTGACAACCAGCGTTAGTATGCCTTTAAGTGATGAAACTAGGGAAACTAATGAATCGGAAATCACAACTAACATGGAATCTAATTTAGCAAATGCTCCATCGTGTTCTAATTCTTCTGCAGGTGATCGAGTTAATTATCTTCATACTAGACTCCAGATGCACGAAGCACATGACGGGGAATCTCAAGCTTCTAATTAAATTCGTGGAGAAGTTCCAGGGTACGGTCCGATTCAGAAATGATCAATTTGCACCGATCCTAGGATATGGAGACTTGGTTCAGGGAAATATCACTATCAAAAGGGTTTACTACGTCGAAGGGCTCAATCACAATCTTTTCTCGATTGGTCAATTTTGTGATTCGAATTTGGAGGTTTCTTTTAGAAAGAAGACATGTTTTGTTCGTGATTATAATGGGAATGACTTACTTACCGGTTCACGAGGTACTGATCTCTACACTATCTCACTTCAAGACTCCACTTCTTCAACTCCAATCTGTTTCATGGCTAAAGCTTCAACGACTCAAGCTTGCTTATGGCATCAACGATTATCTCATCTTAACTTTGATACCATCAACTTGCTTTCCAAGAAAGATATTGTGTGAGGCCTTCCAAACTTGAAATTCATCAAAGATCATCTTTGTTCTTCTTGTGAGCTTTGTAAAGCTAAACGGAGTAGCTTCAAGACAAAGACTACGCCAAGCTCTAAATAACGGTTAGATCTTCTTCATATAGATATGTGTGGCCCCATGCGTGTTCATACCATCAATGGGAAGAAATATGTTATAGTAATTGTCGATGACTACTCAAGGTACACGTGGACCCTCTTCTTAAGGTCCAAGGATGAAACACCCGAGGTTCTCATTAACTTCCTTAAGTTGGTACAACGTGGTCTTCAAGCTCAAGTAAAAGTGGTACGTACTAACAGAGGCACAAAATTCTTGAATTCAACTCTGAAGAAATATTTTGAAGCCGAGGGGATTGAACATGAAACATCTATTGCTCGAACACCTGAACAAAACGGAGTTGTTGAAAGACGTAATCGCACTTTAGTTGAGGCTGCTCGAACATTATTATCTGCTTCAAAACTACCACTATTCTTTTGGGCCGAAGTCGTATCAACCGCACGTTACACACAAAACCGTTCCTTAATTATCCCAAGATACGAAAAGACACCATATCACATAATTAATGATCGCAAACCTTCACTCAAACACCTTCATGTTTTTGGATGTACGTGTTACATTATTCGAGATGGTGAAAATCTGGACAAGATGAAAGAGAAAGGTGGTGCATGCATTCTAATGGGATATGTAACTCAGTCTAAGGGATACAGAGTGTACAACAAGAGAACAAAATTGATAGTCCAGACTATTCATATCAGATTTGATGAATTACAAGAAATGGCGCTTGAACAAAACAGTTTAAGTCCTGATCCACGCTGACAAAAGAATTCTGTGCACAACCGCACAGAACTCGGAACTCAAGACCACAGCAATGAACCGTCAAGTTCGAAGCTGGTTCCTGAACATGTTCCTAGAGCAGATATGAAAGTAGACACGACACTTGAAGAGTTGGAAATGTTATATGGACCAATGTTTGATGAATATTTCACGGGGGAGAAACATGTTGTATCAAAGTCTTCCGCTGTCACTCATGATAAGAATGATGATACCGATCATCGTCAACAAAAGGATACAACTTCATCTACTTCAACACGAGTTGCTGCAGATTTACCTCCTCAGAATATCTCTTCAAAAATCGATCCTATTACATCCACAACTACTGTCATTGCTCCAGATAAAACAAATCAAGCAGACGATGCATTATCTGACGATGACGATTTTCACAACCCATTCGGTACATCGGTACACGAAATTGGAGAGTCTTCTACTCCCCATGTTGATCCGTCTAATATGCATACGTTCTATCAACGACATCCTTCAACACATCAATGGACCCGAGAACATACTTTGGTTCAAGTAATTGGAAACCCTTCACAGCCTGTTCGTACAAGACGACAACTAGCCACCGAGGGCGATGTTTGTATGTTCGCACTTGCCGTGAGTACAGCTGAATCGAAAAACATCAAAGAAGCCATGGCTGATCATGCTTGGATTGAATCGATGACGGATGAACTTCAACAATTTGAAAGACTTAAAGTCTGGGAACTTATTGATAGACCATACGACGTGATTCCGTTAAATCTTCTATGGATCTGGAATAACAAGATGGATGAAGAAAACACAATCACAAGAACAAAGCTAGGCTAGTGGCTAAGGGGTATGGCCAGAAAGAGGGAATTGTTTTGACGAATCATTTGCACCAGTTGCTCGTATGGAAGCGGTCAAGATTTTCCTTGCTTATGCTGCACATAAGGGTTTCACTGTCTATCAAATGGACGTAAAGACGACATTTCTTAACGGTCCTTTGAAGGAAGAAGTCTATGTCACGCAGCCGGAAGGATTCGTCAATCCTCATTATCCTAACAAGGTGTATCGTCTCCACAAGGCACTATATGGACTCAAGCAAGCTCCAAGGGCGTAGTACGATGAGATATCGAAATTTTTGGTATCCAAAGGTTTCTCAAAAGGTTCCATTGATCAAACTCTGTTCACTTATAAATATGGGTATGACATTTTGCTTGTGCAAATTTATGTTGATGACATTATTTTCGGGTCCACAAACCCAAAACTTTCAAAATGGTTTAAAAAAGTAATGCACAGTAAATTTGAAATGTCAATGATGGGCGAACTAAAATTCTTTCTAGGAATTCAAGTTCACCAATCCCCAAGTAGTATCTTTATAAACCAAGCTAATTATTGTTAAGAGATAATCAAAAAGCATGGTATGACTTCATATGACCCCGTTGGGACACCATTATCAACCACATCGCTAGATGCTGACTTGGAGGGAAATGTCATAGATCAAACGAGATATCGTTCCATGATCGGTTCCCTCATGTACTTGACAGCAAGCAGACCTGATATTTCACATGCTACGTGTTATTGTGCACGATATCAAGCACGACCCACTGAAAAGAACCTCAAGGAGGTTAAACGGATCTTTCGGTACCTCAAGAATACCATTCACTTGGGACTCTTGTATCCGAGGGAAACCGGTTTCTTTCTAATGGCCTATTCAGATTCTGATCATGCAGGGTGTCTTGATACACGAAAAAGTACTTCTGGTGGTGCACAATTTCTAGGTCAAGATAAGCTTGTGGGATGGTCTTCAAAGAAACAGGATTGCACGTCACTTTCATCAGCCGAAGCGTATGTGTCTCTATCTGCGTGTTGTACTCAAGTTCTATGGATGCGAACACAACTCACGGATTATGGCTTCCACTTTGATAAAGTACCTATGTACTGTGACTCAAAGTCGGCCATAGCCATCTCCTGTAACCCGGTACAGCATTCCCGCACGAAGCACATTGATGTCAGATACCACTTCATAAAGGAACAAGTTGAAAGAGGTATCGTTGAACTATAATTTGTTGGAACGGATTACCAATTAGCCGACATGTTTACGAAAGCTCTGTCACAAGATAGGTTTGAGTACCTCGTTAGGCAAATTGGTATGAGATGTTTGACTCCAGCAGACCTGGAGATTCTGGCAAAGGTGCCTGCTTGATCTATCTATCAAACATCCACTTGTAAATATTTTTTTGAAAAAGCAAAATACAAAAATATAAAACATATAAAAACTAAACACAAAATGAAAAATCTTTCAAAATCCAAAAATATTCTTCTCGACATGTCTTTCAGTATCGATAATATGGACGTGCCTAGAAATGTCGATCAATAACGACACGGGTGTGCACATAAAGCTCGAACGAAAGTTGTAAATATTTTTCAAAACATATCATTTCTACTTTTAACAAAGGAAATGTCTATTTTGGACAATATTTCCACATAACGGGTAGAGCAATCTATCTTGAAAAACCTTTTCACCAAAAAGAAAGAGAGTTCTTCAAAAAGCGTTGAATATAATTTTTTCAAGAATTTCTCAATGATTATTCAAAATCTTTCAAAAATTGTGTGTTCAACAACTCCCATCCTCAAAAAGCGAAATGTGGATCACATCCTCATAATGACAATTCAAGTGGGTCAATTTTTGAGGGGGAGCATTTCAACTTCATGCAAAGATTGACACATCTTTCTCCCGAAGATTTTCAAGACTATTTTTCAAAATATATTTTAATCAAATTTGGTATCTCTAATATCAAAAGATTTAATATATTAGAGATAGGGGAGAGAATGTGATTAAAACGTGATCTTATATAAGACTCAAGCACTAACTCTTACCCACCTGTGCGAAACACTTTCGATTACCGATGCACATGTGTAGGGGAGCATTTCTGAAACAACAAAACTAGCAAGGTGTTAAATGTTTTTCAAACACTTTGTTAGACATTTGAAGTGGTTTTATGGTTACGATCTCATACCCACAACATCTTTAATCCACGACGTTATTGGTGTCAAAAGGGTGTTAGGTTTAAGTCCTATAATCCAGCCAGAACCGAAGGGATCTTCCCACGGACAATCCAATAGATTATTAGAAGTCCTTAGGAAAGATGGAGTAGAATGTGAACGTAGCTGAATGCCGACTAAGTACTGATGCTAGCACTGGAACAATCACAACAAGGTGCTAGTAACGATGTCTTGGTAAGCATTGAAGGGGTTGAAGAATGAAAAAGAAATGTAAGGATAAAGGGTGTAAAGAAATTAGCCCTTCATACAACTTAGGCAGAAACCGGGTCAACACATCATGAAGACAAACTCATCATGGTCCCAGTGATGAAGTGCACAACCCTTCCCTAGCTACTCAGGCTTCTCTCAAAAGAAGTTTGTTTTATTGTCACGAAGATCAACATAACTTCTATGGACTTTCTCACTCTGAGATAGTTGATATTGAATAGGTGGCAATCTGCTCCAGCCTCCGACCACTAAAAGTGCACAAATCGAGTCTAGAGCCTAGAGATCAATCAAATCTCATTAGGACACACAGAATGACGATAAAGAGAGTCATACCCTATATCCTTGCGATATTGCTAGAACACTCAGAGTGATACTACTTAGTATTCACAATCATGAGTGGAAATCCTTCCAGTGTTAACATCAAACAGCATTGCGGTAGGTCATATGTAAGATTCTTTATGAATTAAACATATGTAGAACTGAAAAGCAACAGTGGTTTGATTCTGAATTGATTCAAACTCGTTTCAGGTTTCTACGCAATATCTTTATGGTCTTGCCAGAACATTCAGAGTGATATTCATTCATATTCACAGTGACGAATGGAAATCCTTCTAGCGTCAACCTCAAACAGTGCTACGGTAGGTGACTTGTGAGATTCTTACGAATCAAGCTTGTGTCAACTAGAAAGCAACAATGGTAAGATTCCTTATGAATCACACTTGTTCCAGGAATTTGAATTGACGACTTTAATCAAGCGGATATTTATCCAATTGATTCACTCTATATGTTCGCAGTCTTGCTTTGAGACGGTCGAGTAAAGAGAACGGCTAGTACAGCCGCGAAACCCTGTCAAGGAGATCCTTAATTGAATCTACCTAATCACGGGTACGGCATTTAATATCATATAACGGTCTTCACCGACCGGAGGTAAAACGCTACCGATTTAGGACGAATGTCAAAGCCATTCAGTCCGTGTGTATGTTTTGTCTCGAGAAGGTGACGTCACGGTGTACTCAGCAAAGTCAAAGATTCAAAAACACATGCTCATGCCTAAAGACATATTCAACAATTAATAATGTGAGCATGTGGATGAAGATACAAGATCGCAAGATGGCAAAGTCTAGTCAAGGATGATTTGAAGATCTCAAGATCAAAACACAAAGTCGAAAGACAACGACAAAGGCTCAAAGATCACAGCATGAAGAAACAAGAGTACTATTACACGTTCGAGACTCATTTATATCGAGATTAGTAATCTCTACAAATCTCCAAATGACAAAGGGTAATGACCTCTTATAAAGGGTAATGACCTCTCATTGGGGGAGATTGTTAGCCTCAAAATATTGAGTCAAACAAGAATGCTCGGTCATATGTTTATTATGTATCGTATAATTGAACGTTGTAATAGGTAGTAGATTAGTCATGTTATACGGGCTTAACTTTAGGCTAAAGTTCATTCATAAGTAACTAAATCCCAAAAGGAAAGCCCGACCCATTAGACTATAGTCCATATATAAGCCCGCATGTGGGTGGACTATATATACCCTTCCTATCATGTTAGGAAGGGTGTTGGTCATTTGTTATTTCTCTCTCTAATCTAATCCTCCAAAAAGTTCCAACCATTCTCTCTACTTTCTTTCACTACTTTCTCTCTCTAGAAATCTTGCATCTTTTATCTACCTTTCTTGTTTAATTATCTAAGAATATGGGACAACAATAATGCACAATAAGCCTTACAAGATAAATAGCCCAAGCCCGACCCATTAATAGAATAAACAAGTAAACCCTTTTCATCCTTTCATTTTTCAAGTAATAGTGAAACATAAGAAACCCTAAAAAGGGTTAAGGAAGCCGCTGACCACCATAGAAAAACAAGGGAGAAAGATTGATTTTTGGTTATTGATTCTATGGGTGTGTGTTCGTGTCTATTGATTCTTGATTCTCCTTATACTATACATATCAAAACCTTTTTTCTTTTCTTATTTTTTTCAAGAATCATGAAAGATATTATTACAAAATGAAATTACCATATGATGTGATTAATCAATCAAGAACAAAACCATGACGGGCTTATTTTGATTCGACATATTTTGTCCACAGTTGGCCGAGAGCTTAAAGCTCTCGGTGGTGTTTTTGTTTTACTAGCCGCTGGCAAAAAAAATGGGGTCCGGTGGGAATTCTGGGAGATCAGCCGCAACCTACAAGGCCCAGTGGGAACCCTCGGTGGGTATTCCTGGCTGGACAGTGGGTAATCTTATTGGGCAGCGGCGGGAAAATCGTGTGGGCAGCCGAGAGTTGGGAACTCTCGGTGGGGTGTGTTTGGATTGGCAGTCGAGCCCATAAGGTCTCGGTGGTGTTTGTGTGACTCGGTTAACCGAAAGACTACAGGGGGAGTATTCGACTTATTTTTATTTTGGGCTTATTAAAATAATTAACTTATTTAATTATTGGCATAATTAGTCACGCCTTAATTACATGTAATTATAAATAATTCGGCCTATTTATTTCGGTTAATTAATTTGGGGCTTAATTAAATTAGCTTAATTATTAATTCGGTTTATACTTAAATGAGCTTAATTAATTTAGCTTATTATATCATGACTTATTAAAAAAGGCTTATTAAGCTTAAGGCTTAATTAATATTCAATTATAACTCATGACATATTATTAAGTAATAATCGACTATAAATTCATGACATATTAAAGTTATTTATTAAGTTAGATTTTATTTATATTTAGCTTATTTAAACTATGACTGATTAGAATCGAGCTTATTACTATTTATGGAAACTTGTTATTTTTGGAAACTTACTATTTATGGAAACCTGCTATTTTTGGAAACTTACTATTTATGGAAACCTACTATTTTTTTGGAACTAATATTTATGGAAATCTGCTGTTTATGAAAAGTTACTATTTATGGAAATACCAAGTATAACAATATACGAACCATGAAATACGCTAATCAAGATAACATGAATACATAACAAAGACACGATAAATCATGAACAAGTAACTTATACCATGAACAAGCAACTCATACACGTCCTTTATCATGTAGCTCACGTGAAGTCGGAGTAGTACTTTCCCGCTATTCATCTCGCTATCGATTACTGGACACAAGGTACGGATATTTCGTCCTTCGGTAAGGACATTCATTTCTATGCATGATTAGGATTCCCCGTTTGCTATGCCACATGTTTTTCCCAGTTTCATAATATAAAACTTTTCATGTTTGCCATACTCTCATTTTAATTATTTCATAACCCACGTATTTGTCCGAGCTATATACATGCATGACCATGACTTACATGATTCACCACCTAGTTATGAAGGTAACATAACCATGACATATAAGGCACCTGTGTCATGACTCTTCCGCGACGAGAGTGATTTCTCGTTGCGTCCCTTCACGTTACATGTTATATTACAAGTTGGCCATTATTATTATTATTTCGAGGCGTATGGGTGCATCCTAGTTTACAAATTTACAATTTTACACGTACATGGTGATTGGTTTGGTGTGTGCTCTACACCCCATCACATTGGATCTGATCCCTCCACCCATGTTACTATTATTAGAGGTCATCCCTCTAATTGCATGACGAGGCAGCCCTCTATTTATTCATGCACACGTTGATGACATGTTATGACTTATATGAGCTCATGGGCATTTATTTATATCACATATACAACTCATGACATTTTAATTATCCTTTATGTTTTTAGATTATCTCCCAGTTTTTCCTCAAGACATGCACGTTATTTCCGCGACTTTTATTCATTATTCATGTTACATTTATTCTTATCATGTCTTTATATCCATTCACTGAGCGTATTGCTCAGCCACATCTTCTTTCATGTCTCATACGACGGGTACCGAAGGACGAGATTTAGGCATTGAGAGTATGTGCTTAGGATGAGTGCTACCTTAGTCTCCTTCCCTTTATGCATTTTAATACTTATGCTTTGGTTGGACATATGTTTTGTCCTTTAGTCTTCCTTTATTTTCATTTATGTTGAGCTATGTTGGGAGCCGATGTTTGATTCCGGCTTTTCTGATGGTCTTTTATGTCTTTATGACGTTATGCCTTCATAATGCTTTGATGACACGCCATGATTATGACATAACGACCTCCTTGTCAATCTGGGTCGTTACACTAAGGCTCTAACTAACTAACCATTTTCAAACATCAATCACGATCCAACCCATCTAGCTCAAACCTCGGACACCTACTAATACAGGTTCCGTACTTTAGTTTGGTAGAAGTAGAGGTGACAAAACGGGCGGGCAGGCGGGCGCGGGCGGGCACCAGGCAAAATGAGCATGGGCTAAAATGGGCGTAGGGCAAACGGGCAAATTAAAGGATATTACAATTTGAGACCAATTATTCAAACTTAGTTATTTTATTAATATGTTATGTTTTCGTCAATAATTTTACGTTTTGTCAGTAAATTTACTGACGATAACGTACATTTACTGTCAAAAACGTAAGTTTACTGACGAGAACGTAAGTTTACTGACGAGAATGTATGTTTACTGACGAGAACGTAAGTTTACTGACGAAAACGTAATTTTACTGACGAAACGTAAGTTTACTGACGAAAACGTAATTTTACTGACAGAAACGTAATTTTACTGACAAAAACGTAAGTTTACTAACAAAAGCGTAAATTTACTGACGAAAACGTAAGTTTACTAAAGAAAACCTAAAAATATTGACGAAAACGTAAATTTACTGACGAAAACGTGAATTTACTGAAGAAAACGTAAGTTTACTAACGAAAACGTAAAAATACTAAGTTTACTGATGAGAACGTAAGTTTACTGACGAGAACGTAAGTATTTTTACATTTTTGTCAATAAAAATTTACGTTTTTGTAAATAAATTTACGTTTTCGTCCGTAAACTTATTGACGAAAATGTAAATTTTCTGACGAAAACTTAAATTTACTGCCGAGAATGTAAAAATACCGACGAAAACGTAAATGTACTGCCGAACACGTAAAAATACTGACGAAAATGTATAAATTCTGACAAAAACGTAAATTTATTGATGAAAATGTTAGTTTACTAACGATAACGTACATTTTATGTCAAAAACGTAAGTTTACTGACGAAAACGTAAATTTTGTGACGAAAACATAAATTTACTGCCGAAACGTAAAAATACTGACGAAAACGTAAATATACTGTCGAAAACGTAAAAATACTGCCGGAAATGTAAAAATTCTGACGAAGACATAAATTTATTGACGAAAGCGTAAGTTTACTGACGAGAACGTAAGTTTACTGACTAAAACGTAAGTTTAAGGTCCATCAAGACTCAAAAATTACCCTCGATCTTTTCAATCCCTCTAGTAGAGAATTCTTAGCCTTCGTCTTAGAAACTGAGCTCTCACAAAGCAAGTCATTACTTATTGTTTACACACACTTTCTATTTTACTTAGCCTACTTCTTTATCATTAGACCAATTAGGCAGGGGAAGACTCTATGTACTAACTTTCTCTTCTTTCTTCTTCTTTGAAATCCCTTGCCACTTCCCTTCTTTTTTATTGACGAAAACTTAAATTTACTGACGGAAAAGTAAGTTTACTGACGAAAACAAAAATTATTGACAAAAACGTAAATTTACTGACGAAAACGTAAAAGTACTGTCGAAAACGTAAAAATACTGACGAAAACATAAAATTACTGACGAAAACGTAAGTTTACTGACGAAAACGTAAATTTACTGACGAAAAAGTAACTTTACTGACGAAAACGTTAGTTTACTGACGAAAACTAAAATTTATTGGCAAAAACGTAATTTACTGATGAAACATAAAAGTACTGACGAAAACGTAAAAATACTAACAAAAACGTAAAATTACTGACGAAAACGTAAATTTACTAAAGAAAACGTAAATTTACTGACGGAAAAGTAAATTTATTGACAAAAACGTAAAATTACTGACGAAAACGTAAATTTACTGACGAAAACGTAAAAATATTAACGAAAACGTAAAATTATTGAAGAAAACGTAAATTTACTGATGAAAACTAAGTTTACTGACGAAAATATAAGTTTACTGACGAAAGCGTAAGTTTAATGACGAAAGTGTAAGTTTACTGACGAAAAAGTAAATTTACTTTCGGAAACGTAAAAGTACTGACGAAAACGTAAAAATATTGACGAGAATGTAAGTTTACTGACGAAAACGTAAATTTACTGACGAAATCGTAAATTTACTGAAATTACTGACGAAAATAAAAAAATAATAATGAATGGGCAAAAAAGTTTAACTTAACAACTTAGTGCTAAAAAGTGTCTATTAGTTTACAACTAGTGTTAAAAAGTGTCCATTAGTACAACTAGTACCAAAAAGTGCTCATTAGTTTACAACTAGTGCCAAAAGGTGCTCATTAGATTACAATCTATATTAGAACTAGTGTCAAAAAGTGCCTATTAATTGATATTGACGGGGTAAAAGTACCCCCTAACTTTACAACTAATGCCAAAAAGTGGCCATTATTTACATTTAATGCAAGATTTGACACCTCTAGGTAGAAGCAATATACAATGCCTTTCTATCTGTACACCACTTCTATTCTAAACAATGTGTGACTTATATAAAATGTGGCATCTTATGATAGGATGCAGGCAGCAGTGATTGTGATATATCATGTTGCTACTACGACATCAAGAAACAGCCACCAGTTTCTGCATCCAATGTTGCGAGGAGGATGAAGAACCTTAAACTTTGGTACATACTTAAAATACATTTCCCATAAACTATAGATACCGTATTAACCCTTTTCTCAAATTTCAAACTCATGATGTTAACGTAGATAAGACCAACATAACTGTGAAGTTAAGATCCAATACAGGCATACAGCACATCAGTCATTATTTTCATACAAGTGTAATGTAACGAGACAAATCACAACAGCCCCAATTCGAGTAAATCTTCGACGCACCTCTATGTCTAGAATAATCTAGACTTTAGACTTAAGAATATTTAAGATATTTTATCTAAAATATCTTAGATACTTATTAGGAATTATCTAGATAAGCTAGATATTATATCATAAGTAAATATCTAAGATTTTTGTATTAGAACATTCTAGAAGCTAAGCCCTTAGTATAAATAGAACTAATCCCTCTCATTTGTAATCACTCATTTTTGTATCCTAAAAATCAAAAGCAATATAAGAAGCCTTCTCAAGAAAGTCTGCAAGTGTTCATAGCAAACCTCTTCCATACTTTTTGGCTTACTTAGTCGATGAAACCGAGTCGCTAAGTGACACACGGACATTATAAATTTAGTCCCGTGACAAGTGGTATCAAAGCCAAGGTTACAAACACACTATCGGAGGGAACACGATGGCAGAATTAGTCCCAGAAAAGAAACCGAGTGACGGTGTTGAATCGCCTAACGAGGAAGAAACTCGTGGGTGTAATACTGAAAGAAAGAAGGACGTCACAAAAAAGGAAAAAAAATAGAAGTAAGTCTCGACCTCCTAAGGCTCTCCAAGGAGAAGAAGCTTTGGGTGATAGCCTCGAAGAGAGTGTTACGGTTTTAGAGAGTTGTGTAATTGAAATGAGGGAGCATATGGACTCTCTTCAAGAAGCCGTCAACATGATTACCCAAGAGAACGTGGAAGTAATCAATGCGGCAAAAGCCTTAGTACGAAATCTGAGCCTAGATTTCAAGAAAGAGATCGAAAAGATGTCTCAAGATCTATTGAGCTCTAGGAAATTTGTGGAAGACGAGATCTTTACAATGCATGAAAAGATAGATAAGGCAATCAAGGAATTTCAAACCCATCAATGGAAGCACAATGATGGAAGCACCAACAGCAGCCATGGTACGTCTCTCTCGCCACTAAAAGTACCAAAGCCAGATATGTATAATGGTACTCGAAATGCCACTCTAGTAGAAAACTTCTTGTTCGGACTCGAACAATACTTCGAAGCTATGGGAGTAGTAGAAGAAAATGTTAAAATCAGTAATGCCCCCGCCTTCTTACGTGAAGCTGCCCAACTATGGTGGAGAAGAAAACACCATGAACGAGAAAAAGGAATATGCGTCATCAACACTTGGGATCAGTTCAAGACAGAGTTACCAAAACAGTTTGTCCCTCACAATGCAGACTCCGAAGCCAAATCCAAACTAAGGTGACTCCGCCACACAGGTACGATTACCGACTATATTAAAGAGTTTACTACGACTTTATTAGAGATAGTCGACGTTCCGGATCAAGATGCTTTATTCTACTTCAAAGACGGATTAAAAGAATGGGCACGAATCGAGATCGATAGAAGGAATGTCAAAACATTAGACGAGGCAATCGCGGCAGCAAAGTCGATTATGGACTACTCCAATCGACCAAGGAGATCATTAACAGAAGAGGAAGAGGAAGTCGTAGAAAGGGCTTTGCCCAAGAGGCTTGACGATCGAAGGAACGAGGTCCGAGTCTCACCCAAGAGACGAGACGAGCGAAGGGACTAGTCCCCAAAGTTGGAAAGGCCGTTTCAAAAGAAGGATATGTCGAAACCTCCTCCAAAGCCGTGCTTCATTTGCGACGGATCTCATTGGACAAGAGATTGTCCAAGTCGAAAAGCCATCAATGCCTTGGTTGCTAAGATAGATTCGAGAATAGAAGAGTCGCCAAACGAAGAATTGGGGTCTATTAGACGTCTTGGAATGATTAAAGAAGTGCTAACACGATCCAAGACTAAAGATCAAGGTTTACTTTTCACTGAGATGATGGTGAACGATAAAAAGACGATGGGTCTGCACCCATAACTTCCTAGACGTCAAAGAAGGCGAACGACTAGGGGTAAAGTACACTTCAGAAGAAGGAAAAATCAAGACCGTAAACTCGGAGCCAAAACAAATCCTTGGGACAGCTAAGGTAAAGGTTTGTATCGATAAGTGGACTAATGAGCTAACCTTTACAGTTGTGTCGATCGATGACTACAGGTTAATCTTAGGCCTGGATTTCTTTGAAAGAGCCTAAGCCTTTCCCATGCCCGCGACAAGGAAGTTGGTCATCCATGACAATGGAGTGTCCCAAGTCACAACCCTCAAGAGGAGGAGCGAAATAAAACCCCAATTATCAGCAACACAATTTAAAGAGGCCGTTAAAGAAAGAGGGTGCTTTTTGGCAACCGTAAGAAGATCCCTCGACAATGAAACAACTCATCTTAGATCTCCGTGCGTATTTTAGAAAAACAAAGAACGACATAAAGAAGAAAATGACACAAGATCGTACTTGCACAACGGGGAAAAACAGGTCAAGAAATGGTCACGTACGATGCGAAAGAGACTCGATTACAAAGAATACTCGACGAAGTGCAAAGGACTTCTCAAGGAGAAGTCAAGCCGGAAACAAAATGATTTTTCATGGCAATTTAAACATCAGATTCGTTGGGACGAAGATAAGAAGCACGACGAGGACGTCGTGAAATTAAGTGGGGGAGGGTGTAATGAGACAAATCACAACAGCCCCAATTCGAGTAAATCCTCGACGCACCTCTATGTCTAGATTAATCTAGACTTTAGACTTAAGAATATCTAAGATATTTTGTAAGAAGATCCCTCCACAATGAAACAACTCATCTTAGATCTCCGTGCGTATTTCAGAAAAACAAAGAACGACATAAAGAAGAAAATGACACAAGATATTTCGTAAGAAGATCCCTCGACAAGTGTTCATAGCAAACCTCTTCCATACTTTTTGGCTTACTTAGTCGTTGAAACCGAGTCGCTAAGTGCCACACAGACATTATAAATTTAGTCCCGTGACAGTAAACTATGTTCGATTCTTGTTCATTGGCAAGTTACTTAAAGTCCTAAATCCTATTATCCTAGTACAGAATCACATCAAAAATTCTTACATGGAGAGAGCCCATTTTACTAGAGTAAGTTGTAATACTGGAATTTTAACCATTCTTGTTCATTGGTATCTTTACAAATGTTATACTCACAATTCACAAAACCATTTATATAAGAGATTCTTGTTTCAACCAAATATGAGGAGTGAAAAAAGAGAACACAACTCACTTTACACACATATTTTTGTCATTTTTTTTACTAGCATTTCTCATAACGTTTTATGGAAATAAGAGTAAGGTGCTTAAAGGGTTACCTGAGAATTGGTGTTGGCTTGTTTATCTAGTAGCATTCTACTTCATAGAACTTGCAACATGCAGAATTCGAGTGATCATGAGATTATAGGCATCACTAGCAAGAAAGAAAAATGGTCAAAGAGCTACGCTATTGTAGTTCAAAGAATGTTTTTACTATTGTTATTTCTAAGGTGTATTAGGATGGCCTGTTATGTTTAAATTCCTTACCGTTAAATGTATTTCACACATACGAGGCCATCTGCAGAACCAACAATATAGTACTCTTGATCCGTTTATAAATAAAGTAAATCGGAATAACAACTTGGCTAATCCTTGTATGTCCATTATCATTATTGTTGAAACAATGTCCTGATGAACTTTATCCAACAAAGTCAGCCCAGGATCCTCCATATCAGACCATCAGCTGCCTTTACACTATGTACAGCCACCGAGTCATAACAACCATCAAACATGATCCCGTCTGTGAAATAAGCAGGCGGAATTTTTTTGGCCAAACAGATAAGCCTGCACATATAAGAAAATGTTGAAAACTTGGAATCATGCTACATGAACATATACTCTTGAGGTAACATTACTTGCATTCTTGACACCACCACTGTTGTTGACAACCACAACCTCTGGTGGGGAGTTTTCACGTCCGTGATGAGTAGTAACCACAAATCGGGACCTGGAAGAAGGCAAAGTTTCCATGTGTAGAGGAGCGTTTTCAGTCGTGTTTGTACTACCTTGGTCAGCAGGCATCAACAGACATGTGGCAGTCAGGTGAACTACCTCGTGTCTCAGGCAAGTGAATACTCATTGTAAAGCTATTCCTTAAGATATCATCTTTAATTATAAGGTAACATGCCACCCCTAATTCCCCATAAAAATATGCATCATATTCTCCTATGTTGCACGGAAACGCCCCTCGGGTGCCGTGCCCGTCCCGGAAACGTTTCGGAAACGGGAAACGTCTGGAAACGCCCGGAAACGCGGCGGAAACGTTTCCCCAAAAAGGGAAACGTTTCCTGAAGATGGGAAACGCCGAGGCTCTAGCAGAAACGCGACTGGAAACGTTTCTTGGGCTTTTAACACGTTTCTGGGCTAGTTTTTGGGCCATGAAACATTTTTTGGTCAATTTATATTGTATAAACATATGGTAGGTCGTCATATCTTCTAACAAACCTTGAAAAATTGATTATCGGTATTTGTTTAATGTTAAGTATATGTTATGTCTCATTATCAGTATTTATTTTTTCTTGCTTTATCGGTTAAAAATTCATGTTTATTTAATTTATTAATAAATATTTATAAAATACAAAAACGTTTCCAGCCGTACCCGTTTCATGGATTTTGGGACATTGGCGTTTCTAAGTACCCGTACCCGTCCCCGTCCCCGTTTCCGTATCCGTCTCCGTACAACATAGATATTCTCCATCTATAAATAAAAGGTTAAATGTAAATTAGTCATCAAAACAATGAATGCAGATTATCTGTATATGCTAATGAATCTTAATAAGGACTCGTATTAGTTCCAGCCTCAAACTAAGGATTTACGCTTTATGTGAGTCACTTTATGCCATAGGGCTTGGGTGTCTCCCGACGGAATTACTCGAGCTTTTTTAAACCTGTTCTACCCCATAATCTCATGAACAGCACATATATATATTGGCGATGGCCCACTCCAGTTTCCATAGGTAATACAAAAGCTTTTGGATAGTTTAGCATGACACTGTAAACTAATGAACTTTTTCCGTTAGCGGTAAACAAAGGCTCAGAAAATAACCATACGTTGGTGTCTAGCATGAGACAAAAACCATATGTCCTTATTTAGTTTGGGCTGTGTTACTGTAAGGTATCAAGATAGAGATGCTGCGATAGTGGGAGCAGCTGTAACAGACATATTAGCAGCATGTTGGACGGACCTTATCCAAACACTAGTGGGGCTGTTTGGGATTGATAAATATACTTATAAGTAGATGCCTATTCATTTTAATTTATTCTTTGCTAATTTAAATTGCTTATTTACCTTAAAAAAAACAGAAAACCATTTATTATTAAACATTAACACATATATGCTTAAAAGTGCTTAAGAACAATAATATATACAAAAACATGATCATTAAACTAATAAACTCTGCAAATAACTCAAAGCAAACCTTGCTAAATTGGGTGACTTCAGTTTCTTGGATTGATGCATATCACCATCATCGTCATTTTCATCATCATACCCTCTTTTCTCCATGTTTTTAATAAAGTTCAATGAGATTATAGATTTCCTTCGACTTACACACACTCTTGTATCTAATGAGATCCTCCACATCCAGTCTTATCAGTATTTGCTCATTAGATCTCCTCAGGGATAAACTCTTGTGATGAAACTTTATTTTCAATTTTTTTTTTTTTTGTAGCAGAAGAGTTTTCTTGCACAAGATAATTAATAGAACCTGCATATTTATTGCCCGCTTGAATGAGGAGATATAAGGCTCTGCATAATAGTAGCCGTAGGTAAAGAATTACACTTTTTTAAAAACCATGTATCATAAGTCGACCATTCTTTGTCAGGAACGTCGATGAGAAAATCTGGAATGGATTCAAACTTGTTCTGGATATTACTCCCCAATGGTTCCCAAGACTCTTTTACATTGTACTTTTGCATTATCCATGTATGATTAGGGTGGCCATTAAGATCCAGACGCCATATGCAAAGACATTCGTCCTTGGCCCCCAACAGCATACGCATGTCTGGAATATCCACTTTATTAGGATTATACCTTGCATCATCAGGTCCGGGAATTTCTTTAAATACCTCTGTGGATAAATCAAAAGAAATAATAAATTTCTCTTGACCTTCATGAAACATAAGCCAGTGAAGTGCCCCATTGCATAAAGTAGCAAGCTCTCTACAAGTACATATGCCGTTCACGTGGCCAATATGTTTCCAAACATTTGATTTCAAAGACAATACTTGAAAAGATGTCCGATACTTGCCTTCCTTGACCCCAAACACAATCTTATAATCATCTGTAAGTGGATCATACCCAAAACCCCAACATGATTCCTCGGCAGGTAGATGCTTTTGCACCATTCTCTCTTGTCTAGTCCACGGATTGGCTACTGAAAATTCATTGCCTTGAATACTATTGATACATACGAGGCCATTTGAAGAACCAAGAAACACGTAATTTTGATCAGTTGTGGGGAGGTAAAGTGGTATTATAACCATTGGTTGTCCATTATGATCATTGTTGAGACGACGACAACGGTCCTGATGAGCTTTAACAAAGTGAGGGTGGGAGATGGAAGATTTCCATGACTTACACACACCCTTGCATCTAAAGAGATCCTCCACATCTAGTCTTACCAGAATCTGGTGAACTAATAAATCCTCAGGGATAATATCTTGGATTGAAACTTTTGGTTTAATTTTCTGTACCATTAAAAGTTTTATTTTTTTTGTAACCGGATTGTATTCAATTGACACTTTTCTTTTTTTGGTAGCAGCAGCAGTACAACAACAAGACTTGTCTTGTTCTATTGAAACTCTTTTTGTAATGCATTTCCTTTCCGCTAAAACTTTTGTTTCTTCCATTGTTGTAACACACACACTTTTCTTCCTCAAATTTATATCCTCAGCAATTAATCAAACAAACGAATATTTGGATATTATCTGACAATTAGTTTTTTGATTGGGTAACCAACAACAATTAAGAATAATAATAATATGATGATATATTACCTCGAAAATCGACCAGATCTCGACTTTCACCAATTTTTGATCACCATGAATGCTTCTTATAGGTTAATCCCACCGTCTTTTACATTTATTAATCCCACCGTCTTTTACTACATCAATAATCCCTCCGTTTTTTGAACAATAATCCCACCGTCTTTAACCTTTTTTGAGTAATGCGGGTCTAAAAATGTATTAGGGTCGATTTGGGTTGATCTGAACTGACTCGAGTTTTAATTAGGCTGGGATTCAGGTTTATATATTTTAGCCTTGACCTGAATTGATCTGACCTGACTTGACCCGAACCCGATCAACTCGACTTGACCCGACTCAAATAACACTTTTTACATATTAAATAAGCCACCTTTTAGACTTTTTTCATATACATGGTTGACGCGAACCTAAACTGACCCGACCCGAACCTACCGGAGTGATCCGAGTTCTATTTAGGCTCGGGTTCGGGTATGATTTTTTTAGCCTCAACTCGAGTTGACCGGACTCGAGTAGACCCGAACCCGACCGGGTCAACCCGAATCACACCCCTAATTAGGGGTGTCTTCGATTCTGGGGATTGTTCAATTTATTCGGTTAATTTTTTTTCAGGGTCAACCTGAGAATCGAACCGAACAAAAAACCGAATTTGAATTCTGTTAGGTTTTCGGGTTGACCCGAATTATCCGAATTTTTCTAAAAGATATATAATTATATAGATATTTAGTAAAAAAATATTTTTAGTATAAAAATTGTTTTTTTATATTATGATTAAATTAAATTTTGATACTACTATTATATATATAAATATATAAAAAATATACATATATATAATATATAGTTTCGGTTTTTGGTTCGATTCTCGGGTCCCATTGCCAAACCCATATCAAGCCCGAAAATCATATTTGTAGTTCGGTTTGGTTCGGTTATTACCCAAAACTCGAATTCTATTTTTGGTTCGGTTCTACTTCGGGTTCTATTTGGTTTGGTTTTTGGTTTTTGTGAGTCAAACCCAAATAATGAACAACCCTACCCCCTAATGATGTACATCCTTTTAATACAGCAACTCAAAAATTATTTAAGTAATACAATTTCAAAAATCAAATGTACAACTATTTTAGCATACAATAATTACAAAAAACTCCTTACCCTCTATTTCTAAACTTAATTTTAATTAACTAGCAGGGTACCCGCGCGATTCGGCGGCGGGTATCCCGTGACTAAATTTTCTTGAGAGTGAATGTTATTCGGTTATTAATCTTTCATAGCAAAAAACTTAGACTTGAGTATTTATGTGAAACCTTCTTATACACAATATGAACAAGGTATAGTGCAATAAACTAATAATCACACGTATAAAGAATAATGAATTAAGTATAGGAAAATATCCCGTACATTTGGTATGTACCGGCAGAATCGTAAAATGAGCAATAGCTTTAATAAAATATAAAAGTGGACGTGTCTAGTAAATATCACTTGTTTGGATTTTTGGCGTGAGTTTATGTGAACTTTGAGTGTTCTTAATTATGTACATACAGTACTTGAAGGTACTTGAAGGTGTTGATTCATTTCGCGGTTGTTTGTTAGGTGTTGTATTTGATTTCCCGGGGCATCCTCATCGTCGGTGATTGTCTTCGTCTACGTCTTCGCTACTACTTCTATCATTACTACTTAAGGTGAGTCTATAGCCTCTCTTTCTACTGTGTTTTAAATGATTTTAACCCGCGAGTGGGATACATGCTATTTGAAATAAATAGAACACAAGTCATGAATGATTGTTTGCACCCGAATGTTGTTTGGATTGTATTGAGTACCTTGTTGCTAAAGGCCCTAATTCATGAACCGTTAATTATTTTCTTGCCCTTGTGTGGGTCGGAAATAGCTGCTTATACAATTGATAGTACTATGGGGTTGACGACCCTATCCGAGATGAGAGCTAGTACGTTGAGTACCCTCTACAGACGGATAACTTGTGATAAGAGATAAGGTATAAATCTGGCAACTAATACCTTAAGAAGGGCAATGGTTTCACTTTGATCATGCCGGCAAATGTGGCGCGGGTGATTAAGTTAACGGGTTGGTGTCATGAGCATAAATACAATCAATTAGCTTTGCTAAATATGAAATACTTGAATAATAGATTGTGAGTACGGCAATGCTATTGGATGATCATGAATGATTTTTAATACTTGTGTTCAACTTATGATTTGATAAACCTATGCATTCGCGCAACCATTGTGTTGACGATTTTAAGCATGTGTTTCAGGTAATCAAAATTGATAGCAGCGGAGCATGCATGGAGGGAGTTGGTGCTTTATTGGTCTAAATTTTTGGATTTCCTTCCCTTTTATCAATTATTTATTGTTATGTCTTGGTAAAAACTTGTTGTGTTTGGTTGAGATCTTTGGGGCAAGTACGCTACTCTGATGAAAATTTTATTTGGGGTTGGAAATGTTTTAGACAATGGTTGAAATACTCATTTATGTTTATTTAAAACGTCTCTTTTGAGGTCGTTTTCTATGATTGTGTGTGATGTGCTATGAAATAACGCCCAAAGTGGTATTCCGCTGCGTGGTAATTTGGGGGTGTTATAGATTGGTATCAGAGCCACAAGTTATGGAGAACTAGGTAGATTTTTTAAAAACCTAAACTATAACTTTTGGTGTGTCGTAAAAAGTTTTAAAGCACGCACACTCCGCATGGCTCCGGTAAGATTTCCTTAGCATTAATTTATATTTTAGATGTATCCCTCAAAACTGATATGAATTCCCTAGTATTTAGTAAGTAAATACTATGATATATATTGAGATATATTGTTGTGTACGTCGAGTACTTATCATCGTAATTGCAAATTCTTGTAAGACTATTTTATAGGTTGCATGTAACTGGCATACGTGCTACGTTGCATTGCATGGCAACAATGCGTTATGATCCTACGTGTATGTAGGAATGATTGTATGTATAGGTATGTATATACTATGGTATTTGGAGGCATTGCACGCGAAGCAATGGTCCTTGCGTGGTCATCGTACATTTAAAATGCGGTTTTGTTGAGAATTCAGCCTTACCGCTAATTATCAATCTTGATAATTAATTTATTGTTCGAATAACCGAGTGTGAACCTCATTTGATACTCTAGATACGTAAATAATGCTTCGTAAAATATTGTATATTGACTAGATTGATCTCGATTTTCGTTATCGCACCGTGATGTGTCATTCTTGGACATCTTCTTATGAAACGTAATTTACTTACGTACTATTTTATTTCCTTTATTCCTTATGGGTTTGATATATTAGTTCGCGTAACTATAACATAGCCGAAGTATAATCAACGATGTGTACGTCGTAGCGGCGAATCATATGTGTATATTATAAAACGTGGTTGAGGCGCATCGCCATTTAATCGTTTTTATCATCCTACTCAATTTTAAAGATGTGTTTTAAGGATAGACTAGCATTGTGACCAAGTGGGATAACTTGAAGTTTTGTTGGTTTGTGTTAATTTTATTATCTACGATTTTGAGACCCACCCGAAGCCGATACTAACATTTATAGAGTTGACATACGTATTCTCGTTTCGTTTATTTCATTTGTCTTGTTGTCTTATTATTTTGAATTTGATATTATATGTGACGAGGTCTGACACTTATGCCAGTTAACTAAGCATTAAACTTTGTTGATTGAATGATTTAAACATAAAGCGTCTTACATATTAAATATATGGTGAATGAAACTTTGGATAAGAATGACCTATGATGTGTCTTGTAACAAGTAAAATTCTTATAGAGAGTAAAGTGACAAAGTTAAATTATTTTTCCTTCAACCTTGGTTGGTAAATCATAATAAGTAATTTATATTACTCGTAAAATCCTTGTTTTCATATATTAATGCCTTGATACTAAAAGCTTGTGTTGTAACTGTTAAAATTTGCCTAATTTAATTTGAAATAGGAGTTATTAATAAAGATTAATGATATGACTATTGAGTATACGCAGCTTTGGGCTTGGTATGAATTAATTTTGGGTCAATATAACAAACTTTTGGCGTATTTTGTAATATTGAACATGAGTAGAAGAATTGGTCATGTATTTTGGAGCTAGAGACTTTGTAAAATTGGTTTTAATTTTAAACATAAGGTCAAGTTATAATTACAAATGCATTGCTATAAACATGAACTCATAACTCCTTGTAGTGAATAAACTGGGATAAAAATCAAAATATACATTTTAATTGAGAAATTCTAACGCTTGAAATAAATTATTAAAAATTGATGCAATGTCGTTTTACTCAGCTGCGAGATGTGTTAATTTTAAAATCACTTGAGAACTGGCTAAAGATTTAAAATTTGAATTTTCTACATTTCAGAATTATGGAAATAAGTATTTTAATTATTCATTTTATTATTATTATCGAGATTCAAGTCTCGGCTAAAATCAGTAATTTATCCAAGATAATAATACGTGAAACATCTTTAACGTCTGACTCGAGTCGCGTGAATAAAATATATCATACCAATTCTAAGGAAGACTTATGTATAATAAAAAGTCAAAGGTTGATTTTTAAGAGTCAATTGGACAAATTCGAGTTGTGTTGGATATTTATATATACGCATTAAGATATGTCGTGATAATAATATGAAACTTTGAAAAATTTTACTATGTACGTTTTTGGTACCTAAGATATGAACATTAATGAGCTTTTGACACAAGTATCGAGATTTTCAAACCTAATGATATTATTGATTATGATAACCGAGTCACCGAATCTACTAATGTTAGTAATTTTCTTGAGATTGTGACATTCTAGAAATGAAAACTTTGTAAGTTGAAAAAAAAATGAAAGGTATAAAGACTTTAATGGTGTAACATAAATTAAAAAGATGCAAATGTTCGGTTTTACAATATGCAAGGTAACATTAATTAGGATATGAAAATGGATTACCCAACACACACCTACTTGTATATTAATTTATAAAGATGTATATCTAATGTTTTGAGTCACGATGGTTTGATCGTACGGCATCCCTTCTTTGATTTTGTGAGTCTATATCTGAACTTGGGTAGTCCTGTGATTTTTCATTTTAATATTGTCCATGGTATGAGACCATTATTTATTTTTGAATTGCTACTTCGCTAGTACTTGATAATGATGGTATGTCACCCGGTGTATTTTTTTTCCTCTTCATGGATGATGTAACTTTTCTTCTTTCGGTTAATTGAACATAATTGGTGGAATGTATGTGTAACTCGAGACGATGTGAATTATGATCTTTGTCCTATTTTCGGCGCTCGTGATGATGTTCGATGTCCACTCCATGTATTTATAGATCGTTGTTGTTATCCCGAAACTCTTGTCATATATTCGAAGTATTTTCATTTCTAATGTAGTTAATTTCCGTTGGCAAATATATTGCTCGTTTATCTTAAATAATCTCATTGATTTTTGATTTTTACTATTCGTTATGCTTGCAATGATCTTTAATTTGGAACCACCTTACGGTTATTTTGTTAACAATCTATTTCGAAAATATGTATGAGTGTGTGAAATGTTTCGTTGAACCAAATGCAAATGGTGTCGATTTACTTATTTATTTATTTTTCTCATAAAAAGGCAAAGCAAAAGTATGTTTTCAAAATGGATGAAAAATGTTTGATGTGTTCCTTGAAACGATGGTAACAATATCTTTCCCATTTCAAATGATTTGATTATTTTGAAGATTAGGTCGAAAACTTTCGTAGTCATATTTGGTGTGTAATAATAATATTGTGTCGTCCCTCGATCCTCAATTATGCAAAGCTTAGCTAACTATGCATAATTCGGGAAGAGTCCTGTTTTGATAGTTGTTGTTGCTTGATCCTCAATTATGCATGATCTAGCTAATTATGCATAGTTTAGGAAGGGGAACGTCGTTTCAAATCAACTGGTCATCTTTAAAAATGTTAGTGTGTTTTAATAAATGTTTGGATAAGAACTCTTTTAAAATGGTGGATCCATATGCAAATAATCGTATTCTCTTTGATTCCTAAAGAAATTTTTTGACATTTTCTTGTGTTCCTTGAAATCTTTCTTTTCGTTTGGCGTTGACTTAGTACGTCACTGTGACCGAGTTATTATGGAAAATATTTTTTTTATGTAACGTGCTAATTCCATCGGAATCACTAAGGTGTTGATGAAATACCAAAGGGGCTGGTACCGACACTGAGAAGAAATTTAAACAAAAATAGAAGACTGCCGAAGTAGAGGAAATCCGAGTTCGAGTGACTCTAAGGGAAATGAAGAAGACTTCTCCTACATCAAATGTATTGTACTTTATTTATTTTATTTTCTCGTTCTTTTTATATGTCAATGACACGCGATAAACTGTTGAAGTTTACCAACTGTGCATCGATAGTTGGAAGACAATTCCATTTGTCGTCTTCGTTTATTCAAGTGAGGAATCCTCCTTGCTTGACTCGATCTTCTTTGGTCATCGAAGGTTAAACGACAGATAGACATAGTTGATGTTTTTTTGTGGTAAACCCTTGCCTTTTATGTATTTATGTGGTATGTGATCTAGTCAAGTGATCGAAAGTTGTGGGAACTTGAGACGAAATTGTCCAATGACGTCCGATCATGGAGAACACGTGCCATGTAATATATTTTTAACTATGAACGGCGATGCTTATAAATATTTTGACCACGCTTGGGACGGAAGTGAGATGGTTTTCTTGTAAAACAATTGGGTATGGATCCGTGTGTGAGCACCCTACGATGACATATGTATGTATTTTCTTTCTTTAAGGATATGAATCCATAGCTAGCAAGCTTGTGAACCTTCTTTAACCTGCAATTTTATTTTGACTGGACTCATCTGAGAATCATGTCAAATATTCTTATTTCATCATGGTTTGGATGATTAGCAAGCATGAGTTAACTTGATTGAACTTATCTACTTGGCATGGTTTGGCTATTTTGCAAACATGTCGTAATGTGGTTGTATGTGCTTCATAATGGCTTTTGTGTTTGATTGGATTGTGATGTCTTCGAGAGAGTTACGTATACGTCGAATGATTTTCGTATCGATGAATTCATTTTTGACGAACTAGGTTCGTATGTACGTAATATTGCAATAAGGTGATTTTGTACGACTAGTATTAATTACTTCGTCTTGTATATCATGAACGTTTTCGATGGGGTTATGTGTGGCCCGTGTGATTTTCTTTTATGAATAATTATCTTTATGAGATTGATGGACCAAGTGAAAGGATGATTCGAACGTTGGAAGACATGCTCCGAGCGTGTGTGATTGATTTTGGTAGTTGTTGAGATCGATACTTGCCATTGGTAGTATCTTTGTACAACGACATTTGCCATGTTAGCATTGAAGCTGAAACATTTGAAGAATTATGTTGATGAAAATGTAGATCGCCAGTTGGATAGAATGAAGTAGGGAAAAGTCAGTTGAATGGACTTGAAATGATTCGAGAGACTACGGAAAAGATTGTGTAGATTAAGAATCACTTGTTAACCGCGAGAAGCCGTGAGAACAGATGTGTTGATAACCGTAGGAAGAAATTAGAAATTGAAGTTGGAGACATGGTAATGTTAAAGGTATCATCGTGGAAAGGTGATGGAATTCGAGACGTGAACCGGAGTCCACGAAGGAACGTGAAGACTTCTTTAGGAAGAAGTACCCTTATCTTTCTATTAGTACGAAGTGCGAATATAAGAAGCGGAGTGCGCCGGGACGTCGCTCCCTTAAGGAGGGGAGGATGTAACACCCCGAACCCAACACCATTATTTAATCCTAGTTTACGTATAATTTTGAAATTTTTAAGAAATTTTGTTGGTAATATTATTTGACGGTTTAAGTTGGAACCGATGTTTGAGGCTTTATTTAAACGTTTGAGGATTTGAGAAGAACCGATAACGACTACGATACCGACGGATGCCCAAAATTTATCTTTTATTATCGATTGATCGATAGTTGAGTTTTTCAAAGTTTTATTTTTGTTACGTTTTAAGTCGAGTCGGAATCATATGTATATTCGTTTTGGGTGCGTTTGAACCATTTAAAAGTATTTTGAGATAGTCGGGACGAAACCCGACTCCCGTAAATTTTCAAAAATTGACTAGCTAACTAATCCCGCTCTTTAAAGGTTGTTTTACTAGTGAGGCCAAAAGAAAACCTTATTTATAAAATCTACCCTCCCTCACTATATATAAAGTTGAAATTTACACATACACTCATTTTTCACACTTAAAAATTTTCTCCCTCTCCCTTTTTCTCTCTACCACCGCCGGCCTACCACCACCACCACCACTTTGCCACCACAAAAATTGATTTTGGAAAAATCTAATCAAAGACCCATGTTTATATCATCAAGATAAGTAAATCCCACCATAAATTCACAACATGCAACAACATTTTTTTCAAGATTTAATTTTTGAAATATTTTGAAAAATACTATGATTTGATCTAATTAAATTCGTGGGTTTGTGTTTGATTATGTTTAGGAACATGGATTTGGAATATTAAAGCTTGGAAAAATATATTTTTTTTTGTGTTCTTGCTTATCAAAACCCACGGCCACAAATGGGTTTTTGATTTTGGTGGTTGTTTGATCTTGATTATTGTTGGTAAGGTTCTTCTTTTATGTTATTGGGGTCTAATTAATTATTTTGATGGTTTAATTTTTATTTTCATTATTTGGGTTTTGATGAAGGTTGATCATATAAGTGATATAGGATTATATGAATGTTTTAGAATGATTTAGTGATGATATTAGGGGTATAGGAGTTGATGGAATGGATTGAAAACAAGTGTAGATGTGATTTTGAAAGTGTCATTTTCAAACAGATTGTTTAAGGTTATTTTTCGTGGTCTTAAGTTTAAGTCCAGGTTTTCATTATAGAATGTAGTTGTAGAGCTTCTTTCTAGCTTCGATTTGGTATAAGGTAGAGCTTTTAACTCCAAACGGGTCATAAGTTATGTAAGTTTGAATTTTCGTGTACCGGGAGATGAAAGTCGACTCAATCCGAAATTGTGTTCGATTTTAGGTCAAATCTCGGGGACTATAACTAGAGTTTTATAAATGGTTAGAGGCTGATCTCAGGCCCTAAACTTAAAATTTTGAGTCTACTTTTAAACTTAGGAGTTGTATTTACAAATGGTATTGGTTAAGAAGGTCAAAATGGTTTTACAACGCAAAGGTACAAAACTGTCCGAAATTTTGAGTTTAGTAAAGTGACGTGCAGTAGGTCTTAGAAGTGAGAACTTTTTATGAAATTAAATATGGGCTATCTACAGGTTGTAAATAAATTTTACAAATTTTCTCATAATTTTTGGTGATGTCTAAGTAGGAAAACAGCCCATTCATTTGGTATGTACCGGCAGAATCGTAAAATGAGTAATAGCTTTAATAAAGTATAAAAGTGGACGTGTCTAGTAAATATCACTTGTTTGGATTTTTGGCGTGAGTTTATGTGAACTTTAAGTGTTCTTAATTATGTACATACAGTACTTGAAGGTACTTGAAGGTGTGAATTCATTTCACAGTTGTTTGTTAGGTGTTGTATTTGATTTCCCGGGGCATCCTCATCGTCGGTGATTGTCTTCGTCTACGTCTTCCCTACTACTTCTATCATTACTACTAAAGGTGAGTCTATAGCCTCGCTTTCTACTTTGTTTTAAATGATTTTAACCCGCGAGATGTAACACCCGAGAGTTTTTTTGTACTTTAAATAATACTAATAAACTATATTAATATTTATTCGAAATTTATTTTTGAGTGTTACTAAACTTATTAGATTTGAAAACGGGACATATTTTGTAAAATCATAAAAATCGCTCAATCTGCATTACTGTGAACACTGTGATGTGTCCATATTGGTTGCGTAACATTTTTTTTTACGATCAATATTTTAACGTTTTTGAAATTTTATCTATGTAAGGTTTATCTGTGTTGCGTTTGCATGAACTATCTCCGATTTAAATGCTTTATGCTTATTTGTATTTATAAATACTTTGTGAATAATTATTTTTAGAATTATTTTATTTTAGCAAGTCGTTAATTATCATTTTATTTTCCTTAAATTTAATTAAAATCAACCTAATTATTCGACGCACATTATAAAGCAAAATACAAACAATCAAACCAACTATATTTAGTTACTATCCTAATTAACTCTTTCAACAAATAGAGTATCCACTCACTTTTTTTTCACTTTAAACCTACAAACTACGGAGTATCATTTTAAGAAAAGATAACCATGGTTAATCATCTAAACCATGCCTAGTTAGTTCAACTAGTTAGCAAAGAGCATGCCATTTCGTGTGATGTACTAACCACATGCCAATACTTGTTTTATTACCAGGAATGACTAGGCAAATTCTATACAACTCAATTTTCCTTTTGTCTACTTACCTAGTTTACAATTCAAAACACACACTTTCACTATGACATTTAAGGCATATGAAAAACACACACTTAAACTCACTCTCTCAAACTTTTCGGATCCAACACAAGAGGAAAACTATTCTCATCCTCCATTTCTATACCTTAAAGCTCCATTTTCACACAAAAATGTTCATCACTCCTTCATAAAACTTGTACAACTGATAACTAAACACGTTCATTTACAAATCCCAACATTTGAAATAGATTTCTTGCTCGTTTTCCATTTGAAAAATAGGGTTTCTTTTCGTGGGTTGTTCTCGTGAAGTGGGTTCATCATTTTCAATACGAGCTGTTCATGTCCGAGGGTTACACAGACGGGAAGTGGATATGTGGGTCGCTGGTCCGAGATATTATAGTTTCATATTCGTTGTTGTACGTGGGTTTTACTAGCTTAAAGGTTAGCTCGAGGTTGGGGCTGTCGTGGTTTGTGAGATCGACGTCTCGTTCGACAAGCGTTGTTCATATCACGAGCTCGTTAAGGTTACACCGTATACCTTTCACGTCCATTTTTCTTTCATCTTTGTTGCATTTTTGTCACGCATGTATATGGTCACCTTTACCACTATTTTTGGAAATAAAACTTGCAAAACATATAACTAGTAAAGTTTGTGAACGTTGCATTGTGGGTTCGTTAAAGCGAGTCTAAGATATATTTGAAATGGGTTTTACGTCAAGAGTCTTATGGCTTGTTTTATAACTCATGTTGGGGTATCTTTTGGTTTATTTTGAGCTAAATGGGTACGTCGAAACCAAGTTTTGTGCGTGCGCGAGTCGAGAGTTTTAGCATGGTAAGCTATATGCGAGGGTTCTGTGTAGTAACGAGAGTATGTGAGACGAGGGTTATGAGTACGTGCGAGATGAGCTTGTTGAGAGTTTGTCGTTGTGAGTACAATGCAAGTGTTTGTGAGAATTGTTGCGGCGAGAGTTTTGCGAGAGTGATGTCAAAATAAAAATGATGGAGCCTACTGTTTTGTTTCGAGAGTAATGTGATTTCGAAAGTTTTAATGCTAAGTTTGACGAGAGTTTGGTGTGAGTCGAGCTGAGTTTGCTGTGTGGTTTTGTCGAGTCAAAACCTTTTCTTCATTGAATCGTTTCTGCTATAGCATACTGAGAAGTGGGTTTAAGCTTTTGTGAGGTTTTGTGTCTGTTTTATATCCAAGAGAGAGTGATTGAGATGGAAATGTTTTAATAATCAAAATTGTCAAAAGTTAATTTGGTGACTGTCATTTTTGGTTCCCTGTTTGTCCGACTGTTCCCTTAACTTTTCTTACAAAGGCAATTGCAAATGAGTCACGTGTGATGCTAGTGTTTTTAATGGTGGAGTCATTATAGTATATTAGTTACTCCTACTTTGTTAAAAGTTTATAAAATTGTAAATTCTTTTTGTACAAATGGTGTTAAAACAAAGTTTGCGTCGAATAATTTAAATAGGGTCAAGGTTTTGAGTTTTAGAGCGATTAGTCGAATTTTATTACATGTGAGTTAAGTATCATTTAAAATAATTAAATTTAAAATAATGTCGAAAGACTGTCGATTTATTTATTGAGTCGAGACAATACTTTCTTTGCCTATAAGTTGGTCGAACATTACAACAACAAATATTTTATGTATAATTTATTTATAACTTAAACTGTGGTAAAGGGTGACATGTGCATATGACATTCATGTGTTTCTTGCATTATAGATTGTAACTCAATCTAGTATTATTTTAGGTTGCATCTGCGTGATCTGATTCTATGATTACTATTCTCTTGATGCGATAGCTTGCGTTTCTGAGGTGAGTTCATACCCCCTCTTTCAATTTTTGGAATCGCTATATAAATGTTTTAGTCTCTTTTGGGGGAGATGCATGCTTGTCGATGTCAAATACGTGTTTATACGTTTGATGATTGTTTGTGATACATACGTGGTTATACTTCTCAAGTATTGTTTGCGATGCATATGTGTTTATGCCTACGAAGAATTGTTTATGCTGCATATTGTGAACATGTGAATGAGTAATTGCTTCTCTTAATCTGCGTTATATGCTTAATCTATTTGGGGAGAGACAATGCTTGTTGCTTGCTTATGAATGCAATACATGTTTCTTGATCTGTTCTCTGAAGTTATCCTTGTGATGTTAATGCTATGTTGCTTGCTTATGAATGCAATACATGTTTCTTGATCTATTCTCTGAAGTTATCCTTGTGATGATAATGCTATGTTGCTTGCTTATGGACGCAAAATGTGTTTTGTCTTGAATCACTTCGCAGAAGTTTTGTCATGAGCTTATTGCTATCGTAACTGGGTACCCTATATGCTTGCCATTACTTAATGGATTCATATGCTGCTAAACTTTATATGCTTGCTATTATTTAATGGATTCATATGATTTGCTAAACTTTATATGTTTGCTATTATTTAATGGATTCATATGCTTTGCTAAACTTTATATGCTTGCCATTTTTTATGGATTCATATATTCTAAACTTTACATGCTTGCCCTCCTATAATGGGATTCATATGCTTTAAAACATTTTGTTTGCGGTCCAATTAATATTAAATGTGAATCTGGGCTATGATCTTGTATTGATCTTGACTGTGAATCTTGATATGATCTTGTATGATCTTGATATGCTTCTTATATGTGATCTTGATATAAATCTGGCATGTGATGTTGTTATAAATCTTGAATATAAGCTGAATTATTTTGTGTTGGCTGTAATGCTTTTGGCTAAATGTTGTTATATGACTGAACTTTGTGGTGAACGTTGCTTTTGTTGCGAAACTCTGGATTTCTAAACGCTTTTACGTTACTACTTTCGATAGTGGACTCTATAAACTTTTGAAGTGTCATAAACTTTTTAATATAACTTATGAACTCACCAACTTTATGTTGACCGTTTTAAGCATGTATTCTCAGGTACTTGACTGTATGATTATTTGGAGTCTGCGTTGTGATATTTGGCATAGAAGTCGTTCTCTCGGATCAAGACTCGGATAATCATGACGTAACAGGCCCCAAAACTAGTGTGCTTCCGCTGGGCCTATTTTGGGGGTGTTACACGAGGGGGATACATGCTATTTGAAATAAATAGAAAACAAGTCATGAATGATTATTTGGACCCGAATGTTGTTTGAATTGTATTGAGTACCGTGTTGCTAAAGGCCCTAATTTCATGAACCGTTAATTATTGTCTTGCCCTTGTGTGGGTTGGAAATAGCCGCTTATACAATTGATAGGACTATGTGGTTGACGACCCTATCCGAGACGAGAGCTAGTACGTTGAGTACCCTCTACGGACGGATAACTTGTGATAAGAGATAAGGTATAAATCTGGAAACTAATACCTTAAGAGGGGCAATGGTTTCACTTTGATAATGCCGGCAAATGTGGCGTGGGTGATTAAGTTAATGGGTCGGTTTCATGAGCTTAAATACAATTAATTAGGTTTGCTAAATATGAAATACTTGAATAATAGATTGTGAGTACGACAATGCTATTAGATGATCATGAATGATTTTTAATACTTGTGTTCAACTTATGATTTGATAAACCTATAGATTCGCTCAACCGGTGTGTTGACGATTTTAAGCATGTGTTTCAGGTAATCAAGATTGATAGCAGCGGAGCATGCATGGAGGGAGTTGGTGCTTTATTAGTCTAAAATTTTGGATTTCCTTCCCTTTTATCAATTATTTATTGTTATGTATTGGTAAAAACTTGTTGTGTTTGGTTGAGATCTTTGGGGCAAGTAACGCTACTCTGATGAAAATTTTATTTTGGGTTGGAAATGTTTTAGACAATGGTTGTAAATACTCATTTATGTTTATTTAAAATGTCTCTTTTGAGGTCGTTTTCTATGATTGTGTGTGATGTGCTACGAAATAACGCCCAAAGTGGTATTCCGCTGCGTGGTAATTTGGGGGTGTTATAGATTTGCCACCATTTCCTTAGGGATAATGTTCAAAAGGGGAACATTTTGATTGAGAAGGTACCCTCGGTAGAAAACTTAGCCGACATCTTCACTAAGCCACTTAAGAGGTAACTTTTAATTTGCGTCTAGGTCTAGGTTTAATAGAACATATACGTTAAACTTATTTTAAGCCATAACACAAGATTTAGAGTAGATTTAGAGAGAGAAAGAGAAGAAAGTTAGAGAGAGAGAAAGTAGAGAGAATGGTGGAAGGTTTACTATGTGTAAAATAATGAACCAAAACCCTCTTCCACACATGGAAGAGTGTTTATATACCCTTGGCTTGTTGGGCCGTGGGTTTAAGTAACTTGGTCCGGGCTTGGCCTATCTTGGGCATAAAGCCCCTACCTTAGACAATATTAGCTTAAAGTCCAAGCCTGGTTAACCCGACTAACCTATTACACTACAAGACCTTTAACGACTAAGATGACCTATTACATTCTTGTTTGACTATATAAAATATAGGGCTAACAATCTCCCCCAATGTATCGGTCATATTTAAAATGCATAAGATGATTGAGTGAGTACATTCTTGTGGAGGTGATCTTCCTTCTTAGGTGTTGTGTCTTGGTCTTGATCTTGTTTGTAACGGTTTTGTTCCTTCATGCCTTTGTGATCTTTATCTTGAGACTTTGTCATTTGACTTTGAGTGCTTGAGATCTTCAATCTATCCTCGATAGTGTTCATCTTGAGCTCTTGTGACAAGATGACCTATTACATTCTTACATTCTTAAGTATCTTGATTATTGCCATCTTATGCTCTTGTGACTTCTGAATCAACATCGATTAGTACACAGTACACCACCTTCTTGATATGCAACAACATATATGGACACAGACAAAATGGCTTTGAACATTTCACCCTAACTCGGTAGCGTTTTACCTCCGGTCAGTGAAGACCGTTAGACGGTATTAGATACCGTACCTGTGATAGGGTAGATTCGATTAAGAACCTCCTTGACAGGGTTTCCCGACGGTAGTAGCCAGTTCTCTTTACTCGACCGTCTCAAAGCAGACAGCGAATCTAAAGATTGAATCATAAGGATAAATTATCCGTCTGATTAGAGTCGTCAATTCAGAATTCTTAAAACAGGTTTGATTCTATAAGAATCGCACCATTGTTGCTTTCCAGTTTGTCACAAGCCCGATTCATAATGAATCTTGCGAGTTACCTACCGTAGTGCTGTTTGAGGTTGACACTGGAAGGATTTCAATTCGTCACTGTGAACACTAAAGAGTGTCACTCTGAATGTTCTGGCAAGATCACACGGATTTTGTGAAGAAACCTGGAATCAAGTTTGAATCATTTAATAATCCAAGCTTAGTTGCATTCCAGTTCTCATAAGTTTGATTCGTGTAGAATCGCACAAGTTACCTACCATGAGCTTGTTTGATGCTGGCTCAAGCAGGATTTCCATCTTCATTGTGAACCGTATCACTCAGATGTTCTAGAAATATCTCAAGGATAATGCGTAGGAATCGATTGTGTCCTAATGAGATGATAGATAGATCTCTTTTTGGCTCTAGACTCGATAAGTGCATTTTGTTAATCGGAGGCTGGAGCAAACTGCCACCTTTTCAATATTAACTATCTCGGAGTGAGAAAGTCAAGAGATACGTGTTGATCTCCGTGACTATGAGACAAGTTTCTTTTGAGAGAAACCCGAATGGCTAGGATGGGTTGTGCATTGCATCACTGGGTCCATGACGCCTTGTCTTCAATAGATGTATTAACCCAGTTTTGCGACAAAATTATCCTACTTGTGTCCATAAAGATTAGTTTGTAAATTGAACTCCCTTAGTCTAATTTGCGGGATTATTGATGCGGAAAAAACCCTAGTTTCATCCATGGCGGCAAAAATTTCTCTCCATCAAAATAATCGATTATCTTATACTCTTTAATCTGAATACCGTCTAACAAGGATGTTTTCTCGATCTCTCTTGAGTTAACAGACTTTTTTATTCGGTTGATAGATCTTAGGGTTTTTTTAATCGGTTTCTTTTTTTTTTTTGCTGCGATAGTGAAAACGGTTTTGTTTGTTTTTAATTAGGTCGGTTGTCGCATCTATTAAAGGTCTTAATTCCTTCATCTGTGATTCGTTGTCTTGTCTCCCTGTGTGATTGTGATTGTGATTGTGTTTCGTTGGTTAGAGTTTGGTTATTATTCGACTTAGGGTTTCTTTTTTCAGGATGGATTCTATTGATTATGCGAGTTTAGATTCAAGAGGCAAGGCTGCTGCTATCAACAGTATGCAGTCCTGTAATATGGATGTGATTAGGAAGGTGTTTGGGGTGCAACTGGGAACTGCTAGCGACGTGCATGATTTTATGCGCAACTTGAAGATGAATGAATATGACTTTTGGTCCTTGGTGTCTAGTGCTTGATCCCAAGAAGTATTTAATATGTTGTGCTCTTTTGAATTCGGTTTGCTTGCGAAGGAGGGGATTGATCAGACTAGGGTTTCCTCAAACACGCAACCGGTTAGGGTTTCATACCCGTCATTTGATGTGCATCAACATGAGTTTGTTACTATGTCTTCTCCTATGGTTTCTCAATTCCTAGATGGTGATGTTGGTTTGTCGCAGATGGATGGAAACCCTATTATGGGTTTGCATGAGCGTGAGGGACCATCGTTTGCTGGTGAGGGATTTGTGGTTCGAAAGGAGCATGATGGGCTAGGTTCGCAGCAAATAGATGAGTTTGTTAGTATGTCTATGTCTATATCTAGTGAAGAAGGTGTCAGTGTGAGTAAGAATGTCCTGTCAAAGGTTGATGATGTGCCTACTGGTCTGACTCTAGATGGTGCAAGTATACAGTCGATTGAGGATATTACCGCTGATTTTTCTAATAAAATGGATACGCTTGCTTATACTTGCAGTCATGATACTAGTGCAAAAGAAAAGGAGCAGTCCGCAGATACCGGTAGTTTCCGTCAGAAGATGTTTTTGAAGGTGTAAATGTCTCTATTCCTTGTAAAGTGGTTCAGAAGGTCAGTAATCGTCTTGAAAATACTCTATATGGTTACTTTATTGGAAAGAGAATGGCTTTTCCGGTGGTGGATTATTTTGTTAGAAACAACTGGTTGAAACATGGGTTGACACGGATCATGATGAATTCTAAGGGTTTTTTCTTCTTCAAATTCAAGTCACTTGCTGGGTTGGAAGTTGGGTTGGAAGCTGTGTTAGAAGAGGGCCCGTGGTTGATTCGTAAATCTCCGATCATTCTCAAAAAATGGTTGATGGATACTAGGTTGATCAAATAAGAATTGACTCGTATTCCTGTTTGGGTAAAATTACATGATGTGACTATTCAAGTTTATGAAGAAGATGGAATTAGTTTGATTGCTTCTTTCATTGGTAAACCTGTAATGCTAGATTCCTATACTCGTTCTATGTGTAAGGATTCATGGGGTCGGAGTAGTTTTGCCAGATGCTTAATTGAGGTTAATGTTAAGGCTGATTTTGTGGATGTTGTTACAATTGGTGTCCCTTCTCTTTCGGGGGAGGGTTTTACAAAGGAAACTATCCGTATTGAATATAAATGGAGACCTCCTAGATGTGCTGAGTGTAAGACTTTTGGTCACTCTCTTGATAAATGCTCTAATAAGGTGGTTGTTTCTCCTATAGTTCCTACTGCTAGTATTGGTCCATCTACTTCTGTTGCTATTCCTGTTGTTGAGAATAATGATGGTTTCCAAACGGTGACCAAAAGAAAGAAAAAGACGAATATGCCGAATTCTATTAAGGGTGGTAAGTTTACTGGTCCATCGGTTCAACCGAATGTCAAATTTGTGCCTAAAGCTACAATTAGTAACCCGAAGAAGGGGGTGACTAGTACGAAGACTGGTTCTTTGCCCAAGTTGAAGTCTATTGTTACGTCATCGTCAGGTGCTGGTTTATCTACATCAAATACTTACTCTGTTTTGGATCATGATGATGAAGATGACGAGGTTGAAATGGTATATGATGAAACAACCAATTTATTTTCTAAGACAAATGTAGGTGGAAACTCCTTCACGGAAGCTGTTAGCTAGTTTGGTTTGTTTCGTTGTGTACTAGGTGTTTTGTAAGTGTTTATGGCCTGTCATAAGCACTAGATTTAGGTGTTTATCAAGCTGTTTTTAGCTTGAGGTTAATGTGGTACTTTAGCCACATTCCATTTGTATTTCACTGTTTTTGGTTAATCAATTTACCGGGGAAACCCATTACCAAAAAAAAACAGTTTCTGCCTAAGTTGCATAGAATATTCAACTCCTTTAATGCTTACCAATACGTCATCACTAGCACCTTGTTTTGATTGTTCCAGTGCTAACTTGAGTAAATAGTCCGCATTCAGCTTCATTCAACTCCATCTTTCCTAAGGACAACTATTTCTAGCTATAGAATGTCCTTGGGTAGATCCCTCCGGTTCTGGTTGGATCATAGGACTTAGTTTCCTATCCTAAACCACCTTTTGACTCCATCATTCCGTCGTGAATAGTAGGTTGTTTTGGGTATAGATCGTAACCATAAACCACCGAAAACCATTCAAAGTGCTTGATAAAAATCAAAACTTTTAACACTTTGAAAGTTTTACATTTCCGAAAAGCTCCCCCTACACACATGCATCGATATACAAAATAGTTTAGCATGTGAAGGAAATATTTGCACTTGAGTCTTTAAGATCACATGTTGCGATATATTACATTTTAATCACATTTTCTCCCCTACCTCTAATATAAAAACAAAAAATATTAGAGATACCAATTGATTAAAATATGACAATTTCTTAAAACCGATTGGGAGAGAAACATGTGTGCATGCATGAATCATGGAACATTTGTCGTCGGATTGCTCCCTCTCAACAATATATGTGTGTCTTGAAACAAAAATTTGACAAAATTTGGAAGAACGACACCACAAATATGTTGAGGTACGGAGTTAAGATGCCTTAACCGATATGGTAATATATAACATATGACACATTTAATATCATTTTTGGAATGTGTTGGATACATAAAATATGATAATTTCAGAGATGTACCCAACAACATTACAGGCTTGATTTTAAAACGCTCCCCCTCAAAAATTGATCAAAATAACGTATGACATTTTTGAGATATAAAAACCATATTATGAGGAAGGGAGTGTTGAACACACATTTTTGAAAGATTTAGAAAAACCTTTCGAGAAATTCTTGAAAAATTGTGTTCAACGGTTTTAAAATAATCATGATAGAAGACTTCTCTTCTATTGCTTAGAGAAAGCGCACAGAAACGTACACTTCCCTTTCGGGTCCGCTTTTCATGAGCTCAAAACTTTGATTATTTTATGACTAGCTCATGACCAAGAAAAATTAATTTCCCGTTGTGAAGGATAAGTTATCATCCTTGATAAACTTTCCTTAAGTTGAAGTTCGAGTTCTAAGCTGACATTTACTTAGAAGTCGTTTTTCATGAACTTAAAAACTTTGAATGTTTTTATGAGGCTCATAACCGAGAAATATGAATTTCTCGTTGAGAAGGATAAGTTATCGTCTGATATAAACTTTCCTTAGTTTAGGTCCGAGTCCTAAGTTGTGATGCGCTTAGAAGTCATTATGAGAGAATATCAAGCAGCTTCATTTGCCAATACCACCAAGTCTTTTGGAGTCATATACTTCATACCAAGACGACTAACGAGATACTGAAACCTATTTTGGGATAGGGCTTTTGTAAACAAGTCTGCTATCTGTTACTCAGTTTTGACAAAGTATAATTCCATGATACCACGTTCCACTTGTTCCTTGATAAAGTGATATCTGAATGCGATGTGCTTGGTACAGGAGTGCTGAACCAGATTGCAAGAGATGGCTATGGCCGACTTTGAGTCACAATACATAGGTATTTTATCAAATTGGAAGCCATAATCCATGAGTTGAGTTCTCATCCAGAGGACTTGAGAACAACGCGCGGATAGAGCCACATATTCTACTTCAGCTGATGAGAGCGAAGTGCAATCCTGCTTCTTTGACGACCAACTCACAAGCTTGTCTTCCCCTAGAAATTGTATGCTACCAGAAGTGCTTTTTCGACTATCAAGGCAACCTGCGTGATCAGAATCTGAAAAATCTGTTAGATAAAAACCGGTTTCCTTCGGATACCAGAGTCCCATGTAAATGGTATTCTTAAGGTACCGAAAGATCAGTTTAACCTCTTTGAGGTGCTTTTGAGTAGGTTTGGCTTGATATCGTACACAATATCATGTGGCATGATGAATATCAGGCCTGCTGGCTGTAAGGTACATAAGTGACCCGATTATACTGCGATATCACGTTTGATCTACAGGGTATGAGAACAAGTCAGTGTCTAGAGATTTGGTCGACAATGGTGTACCAACGCGAGCACATGAGGTCATACCATGCTTTTTAAGTATCTCTTGAGCATACTTAGCTTGGTTAATAAAGATACCACATGGGGATTGATGAATCTGGAGGCCTAAAAATAATTTTAGCTCCCCCATCACTGACATTTCAAATCTGCTGTGCATTAATTTTTCAAAACGTTTTGAAAGTTTTGGCTTCGTAGAACCAAAAATAATGTCATCAACATAAACTTGCACCAGCAGTATGTCATCCCCATATTTATTAATAAAGAGAGTAGGATCAATAGAACCTTTGGAGAATCCTTTGGAAACCAAGAAGTTTGATAGTTCTTCGTACCATGCCCTTTGAGCTTGTTTAAGTCCATATACAGCCTTCTTGAGACGATAGACTTTATCAGGATGATGAGGATCGATGAATCCTTCTGGCTGATTCACATACACTTCTTCCTTCAAATGACCATTGAGAAAAGCAGTTTAAACGTCCATCTGAAAAACCGTGAAGCCCTTATGTGCAGCATAAGCAAGGAATATCCTGACTGCTTCCAAACGAGTGACTGGAGCGAATGATTTATCGAAATCTATCCCTTCTTGTTGACGATATCCCTTGACCACAAGACGAGATTTGTTTTTGATGATGGTTTGTTCTTCATCCAGTTTGTTTTTCCAGATCCATTTGAAATCTAAAAGCGAAATTCCATAGGGTCTGTCAACAAGTTCCCAAACAATTAGGCGTTAAAACTGATGGATTTTATCTTGCATTGATTCAATCCACGCATGATCAGTCATGGCTTGCTTGATGTTTGTAGGTACATTTAAACTCACCGTGAGTGCATACATACACACATCACCGTCGGTTTTGAGTTGTCTGTGTATTCGAACCGGTTGGGAAGGGTTTCCAATAACTTGTTCCAATGGATGATCACGTGTCCAATGGTGAGTGGATGGATATCATTGGTATAATGTATGCATGTTGGACGGATCAACATGTTGAGTAGAAGACTCTCCGACTTCGTGTATCGGTGTACCGAACGGGTTGATAAATTCTTCTTCGTCTAATTGTGCATCGACTGCTTGATTGTTGTTTTCTCCTTCAGCATTGACGGTTGGTGATGTTGGTTGTATGAGAGTTTCTTGAGTTTGTTGAGTATCTAATGGAATTGTCTCTTGAGCAACGGTTGCTGAAGTAGATGCAGTTGTGTCTTGTTGACTTTGTTCGGGTGCATCAGCAATATTGACAGCGGAAGGCTTTGACACAACTTGATTGTTACCATAGTAATATTCATCAAACATTGGATCATATAAATCAACCAACTCATTAATTTGTGTCGAATTTGTCGATTCTGATGTAGGAGTACTTTCTTGACATTCTTGCACGGGACGTACACTGTTTTGTGTAGGTGCCATTACTGCACATTGAGGTGCGAGACTTGAGCTGTTGTGATCAAGTACCAATTGTGGCAATTCGTCAAAGTTCACATGAATTGTTTCGACAATAATCTTTGTTCTCTTGTTGTAAACTCGATATCCTTTCGAAAGTGTAGCATACCCTACAAAAATACATGCATCACCTTTTTCTTTCATCTTGTCGAGATTCTCACCGTCTTTAAGAATGAAGCATAAAGATCCAAATACGTAAAAGAATTTAACAGTGGGTTTCCTGCCATTGATGATGTGGTAAGGTGTCTTTTCATGTCTAGGGATGACGAGAGAACGATTCTGAGTATAACAGGCAGTTGCAATTGCTTCATCCCAGAAGAATAGCGGTAATTTTGAAGCAGAAAGCATTGTTCGAGCAGCCTCAACCAAAGTACGGTTCCGTATTTCGACAATGCCGTTTTGTTCGGGAGTTCGAGCAATAGACGTTTGATATTCGATGCCTTCTTCTTGAAAGTAAGATTGCAAAGTCTTGTTCAAGAATTCAGTACCCCTATCCGTTCTTACGGTTAAGACTTGAGCTTGAAGATTGTGTTGTATCATCTTGAGAAAGTTTTTGAGAACCTCTGGTGTTTCATATTTGGACCTTAAGAAGAAAGTCCATGGAGTAATCATCAACAATCACGAGAATATACTTTTTCCCGTTAATACTCTCTACACGCATGAGACCACATAAATCCATGTGTAGAAGTTCTAATCGTCCTTTTGAGCTTGGGGTAGTCTTTGTTTTGAAAGACTTCCATTTTGCTTTCCCCAACTCACAAGAAGAACAAAGATGGTCTTTGACGAATTTTAACTTAGGAAGACCGGTTACAATATCATTCTTCGAAAGCAAGTTGATGGTATCAAAGTTGAGATGTGACAATCGTTGATGCCATAACCATGCTTGGGATGATGAAGCTTTAGCCATTAAGCAAATTGGATTTGTTGAAGATGTGTCTTGAAGAGTTACTGTATAGAGATCAGAACCACGAGAACTTGTAAGAAGATCATTCCCATCGTAGTCTCTAACATAGCAACTAGATTTTCGAAAAGCCACTTCTAAATCCGCATCACAAAATTGACCAACCGAGAATAAATTGTGATTCAGTCCCTCGATGGAATAAACCCGTTTGATAGTGATATTCCCTTGAACCAAATCTCCATATCCGAGTATTGGTGCAAACTGATCATTTCCAAATCGCACCGTACCTAGAAACTCATGTGCTCTGTGCACCCAGAGTCCATTATGAATAGAATGATTTCGATGAGCTATAGAATAATTATAAGACAATGTAGCATTTGACAAATGGGAGCCCTTTATAGAAATGGGTTCCAAAGTAGTAGCGGGCCTAGATGCGAATTCTAGAGGCAAGCTGATATTCATACACCCAATTACTAAAGTGGTTAATTTAGGTACCCATTTGTATCCGGGTGGTGTAAATCTCGAATACCCCCGTGTACATGTCCTAATCATGTTCTCATAAAGCTTCTTTAACCCGTTTTGTCTACACAGAGTAGTGGAGTCTAATGCACTTTGTTTCTTAAGTAGTTGATCAGTTGATTGGTTCAAAGTTCTTGTGGGTTTTCTAGTACTATTGGGCACAAGAATAGGCTTCCTATTTCTAGCATTCACGCCATTATTATTACAAGCACAAGCATCATGACTGAATGTACGAACACATTTTCCACACTCAACACAAGAAAATTCAACATTCGAGGTCTTAGCATTCAAACCGTCATTACATGCAGTTACATACGTTTTATTCTTAGAAAACTTAAAATTCCTACGGTGGTCTTCTACTTACAACTTCTTTCCTTGACTATTGTTAGGCATGACCTTATCTTGAATTCTAGTGCTCTTAAGCTGTGGTCCGCTAACGCTAGTAGTGGGGATTACTCCTATAGAAGAAGACACACGTTGATTAGTTTTCCTAATAATCTGAGGTAACCGCGATGTTCCAGTTTGAGTGGGCTTAGTGTTCATCTTATACATTCGTGGTGTTATCACATTTGTGCTCTTATCATTTCCTATCTTAGGCAAAGTTTGTGGGGATTGTCCCAAAACAGATGATTTAGGGCATTTAATCGCATTCGGTTGACGAACGGCGGATGGTTTACCCAATACAGACTTTTCTTTCATTTTCTCAATGAGTTTTTGTAACTCACTAATGGCTATGTCCCTTTCTTGTAGCTGAGCTTTCTAATCATTTATTTCGAAACCTTTTTCATTCAATTGACGAATTGAAGAATCTGCCAGTTCTTGACACTTTTTATGATTATGAGACTTATCACCTTTTTGTAAGGCAAGTTCAAGAGAAATGGAGTGATTCTCAACTTGTGAAAAACTTTTCGAAAGTTTGTTATATGACTGAATTTGTTTCGAAAGTTCAACTTCAAGATTGTGACATTTCTCGTCCGTTTCTGACACTAGACATGCTACATGACAATATTGATCAAGATCAGTATACACACCAAGTATAGCATTCATATGGTCAGCATAAAATTATTCCTTCGAAAGTCGATCAATTTCGTTAGAAAGTTGGTGTTCTTGTGTCTTTAATTTAGTTTGAAGAAAATCAACTTCATCTTCAAGAGATTTAACATAACTTAAATCAGTTAACATTTCCTCAGTAAGAGCGTTATAAAACATTTACACATTTTTTGAATGATCATCAATGGTTGGAACAATGCACTGTTGAATGACGACTTCTATTTGTGGGTTGGGTTTAATATTCCAAACGGTATCCCTAGAAACTTTTTCATAGTCGACGACACCTTTGTAAAAATTTAAAACCCCTTGTTTTATAAACTCAAATTGCTGAACACTTTTGCTTTTCTCATCCCATTTAGTTTTTTCATCCAAAATTCGCTTTTCTAACAAAATTGATTGTTTTTTGAAACTCCTTTTTAAAGAAACTTTCTTTTGCGGTTCATCACTTGGTGGTGGAACACTATTATATATCTTTTGTTCTTTTGAAAGTTCTTTTTGAGTGACAAACTAAATATAATTGTTAGAATCAGAATGGTTTATCAAATCACTTAAGTTCGATCGACTTTCTTCTTGATGACGAATGATTTCGTCGCAGTCAGGGGAAAGCATAAGAGCAAGATTATCAACATAACAACCGATATCATAAAGAGCAGGCTTGATAGTTTGAACTTTCTTGAGATATTCAGGCTTAGCAAAACTCGTTTTGATATTTATATTGAGCATGTTCATAGTTTGAATAGATTGACTCATTTTGTAAACAATGTTGTTTAACGTTTCGACTCTCTTTTCCAAAGCAAAATTTTTTTCAATATCCTTTTCTTCACGAGTTTTATAAAGCTCAGTTTGTTCTTTGTTAACCGACTCTAACTCGGTAATCTGGAGTTTATGTAGCAGCAGTTGTTCTTCAAGTTCCAATATCTTTTGTTTTGACATATGAATTTCGTGTGTTACTTCAGAACAATATTGTTCGTTGAGCACCTTACATTCATATACCAAACCATTAGCTATTGCAATTCGTCGATCAGCTTCTTTTACATAATCACACTTTTTAAGCCTTTCTATCTCCTCGGCTAAGGATGTGTTTGCTTGCTTCAGACGTTTATTAGCCTCTTTGTTTTCATTAATTTCACGATTTAAAGAATCAATAATAGACGTAAGCAAATCACGGTCCTCTTCCGAGTCATTATCCTGAGTAGCATTTCCGTCATCATTACACATATGCTGTGAATCCGTAGAGATATTTCTATCCTCCGTGTCCATTACATATGTGTTATTGATGCTTTCGGGTTGCTCAGGATGTCGTCGTTCATTAGCAAACACATTATAGTTATCATTTGATGGTACCTTTTAAATTGGCTTAGTATCGAAGATAGGTCCAGAATTTTCAGCAGTCTCTGGAATCACTTCTTGAATCTTTGCCATGTACACATAATGTTCCTCCAACTCTTGATCATCGTCGTCATCATCAGTGTCATCACGCCAGTCAACTTCATCTGCTGTGAGTGGAATCCCTGATTCTTCTTTCTTACACAACAACATCTTTTCCTTGTGATATCCCGAATCCTTAACCCGTTGTGGCTTCTTACATTCCCTAGCCATGTGCCCAAATCCTTTGCAGTTGAAGCATTAAATCCCAGTCTTCTACACAACCGGAGTGCCTACAATATCTCTATCCCTAACTTGATTCGGCATCCTCTGATTATCATTGTAACACCCCACTTGGATAAGTGGACCGTTACATGTATTTATGGCGTGTCATCAAAGCATAAGGTAAATGTCCTAAAACATTAAATGACCATAACGGAAATACCGGAATCAAACATCGGTAATCCAACCTAAGCTCAAAACATGAAAAATAAAATACTGAAGGAAAGGACTAAACAATGTCCAAATAAGCAGAATAATGTAAGTACATAAAGTAAGAAGTCTGGATAGCTTCCATCCAAATGCACATCCTCAGAATCCTAAGAGCGTCCTGGGGTACCTGCCGTTAGAACATGAAAGGGAACTACGGCTGAGCATAACGCTCAGTGAACGGATATAGAGCATGATAAGGAACTACTGAAATGAAACAGATGGTAAAATACTGGAGCTGTAAGACTGATAAGTAAAGTTGCAGCGGAAATCTGTGCATAATCTGTAAAGTCTGATTCGTAAATAATAAAGCTGAACTAATATCTGATAAATCTGAAAACATGCATTTACTGTATTTTAATTTGCCAGAGCTTATATAGGTCACGTGCTGTAACAACCGTGCATGAATAACTGGAGGGGTGACCTCGTCATGCTGTAGAGGGGTGACCTCTAAATAACTGTGCTGGGTGGAGGGATCAGCTCCAATGTGAAGGATGTAGAGCACACACCACATTCACCCTGATAACTTGTAACACTTATAAGCCTAGGATGCATCCATACGCCCCACTAATAATACTGATAAAATGGCCAAGCTGAGCTGAGTGGGACGATGCAGGATATCACTCTCCTGCATGTGAGTCACGACACCGGTGCCTCTAGTGCCGTGGTTACGGTACCTCCGTAACTAGTACATAAACTGGTCGTGCTTGTATATAATGCTCAGGCAATTTATTTAGTTATTAATATGATTACTGATAAACTTAAACATATACTGGGGAAAAACATTTGGCTGAAGACGGGGAATCCTAATCATGCATAGAAAGGAAGTCCTTACTGAAAGGACGGAAATCCGTACCTCGTGTCCAGTCATGAAATCAGAATGAAAGCTGAAGGATCGACTCTGACTTTATGGATACTACATAAATAACGGACGCGAATGAGTTAACTGATTACTGTTTACTATTATTGAGTCTCATCTGCTCTTAGTTTAATTTATTTTATTTTTGTATTACTGTTTATGTATAATCTGACTAATCTGATTGTCCGGTGTAATTATGATAAGTCTGACTGTTCTTAAAATGTTTACTGATTAGTATATATCCTGTATTTCATGGTTACTGTGTATTATACTGTGTTCCGATATTTACGATATTACTATATATATAGCAACCTGCCATAAATAGAAAGTTTCCTAAAATAGCACGTTCTTAAATAGAGAGGTTATCCAAAATAGTTTTATAAATAATTGAGTCGTTTTATTATAATCAAGTATTAAATAAGAAATTTCATATAACGTGATTAACTTTAATAAACGCTAATTAAATTAAAATGAAAAGGTTTATACTTGATTAATTCATTCAAAACAATTTAATAAAAAAAATATACTTTTAGAATCGTTAAAATGTACGTGTCTTGTTAAATTTTTCGTGTCACCCGAACCCGAACCAAAACTAAAACAAACCCCGAGACGCCCATGTCTCGGGTTAACCAAACTGGCCCACTACGTGGTCCCCCTGTTGTTCTTCTAGTTCCCACTGCTTTTATTGATAAAGTTCCCACTGTTTTTTTATTATAGTTCCCACTGTTAGTGCAGTGGTTCCCACTGCTAGTGCAGTGGTTCCCACTGCTCGCAGTCCCAAACGCCCTCTTTCTGAAATTTAATCCCAAACACCCCCTTGCTGGGACTGCAGCCCCAAACGCACCCTGTTGTGACAACTCTAAACCCAAACACCTCTTTATTTCCATGATTTAATATTTTATAACCAAGTGTTCATATATTTGATAAATCAATCGTGAATCAAGAAAGCAATAAAAGATTGAAGGTCTTTAATAACTACCAATGCGTGACGATTTAAGGATTAAAACACGAATCCCCGTTCCCTTTTGCTTGCTGCCAATGGCTAAAATAAGAACACCAAACGTTCTCTTTTTGCTTGGTGCCGACGGCTAAACTAGAACACAGATCGTTCCCTTTTTTCTTGCTGCCGACAGCTAAATAAGAACACCAAACGTTCTCATTTTGCTTGGTGCCGACGGCTAAACAAGAACACAGATCGTTCCCTTTTTGCTTGCTGCCGACAGCTAAATAAGAACACAAACCGTTCCGTTTTTGCTTGCTGTCGACGGCTAAATAAGAACACAAACCGTTCTGTTTTTGCTTGCTAACTGGCGGCTAAATAAGAACACCTACTAGGGTTTGTGTTGTTTTTGGTTAAAAGTGTAAATGGGAAAATACTACACTCCCTGATGGTTTAATGTGTACATGGGCCGGGCTAAAAGCCCTTGTTTTCTTTCTTGTTTTTTTTTTAAGCCGACCCAAAACCCTTTTCTTTTTTTTCGCCTCGAATAAAATTATTTAACTTGCGTGTTCATTTAAAAAAAAACCCGTCATATAAATATTTATCTGACTGAGATGAATACGAACGTAATATGGAATAATTATTTTCTGAATAAATAATTTCTTTACGGTCTTAATTAAACTGAGGCTGTGTAATCACTGTTAACGTTTTAATTATTTTATGTATAAAAATAATACATACGTAATATTTTCTGAACTTAATAACTATTTTCTGAATAATTATTTTATTGTAGTATTTAAATAGACTGAGACTGCATGATTTACTGTTTACGTTTAAATAAGGTTAGAGCTGATACTACGCGTATTTAATATTCATGTATTTTAAATACGGGTTTTACAATTCTTCCCCTCTAAAAAAAATAATTCATCCTCGAATTAAGGATGCGATTATGTCGTGGTTTTACAATTCTTCCCCTCTAAAAAAAGGAGAAATTCGTCCTCGAATTAAAGGTAATAAGCTGATGGAGTTATAAAAGCTGAAGGGACATATGTGTTGAAAGAACATGAAGGCTGAAAAGACATATAAGCTGAAGGATCATTCTTCCTTGATTTAGAACATGATGTTGCTGAAAGTATATAAACGTGACATGGCTGAAGAGGACATGGAACGTAACATGACTGAAAGAACTTAACTGGATTTATCGAAGGAAACAAATGAGAGGCCCGGATGGACTCCTCTGTTTCGAGTGGCCTCCCTCTCGAAACGATTCCTTCAAGGTCTAAACATAATAAAGGAATCTTGGTCCTGATGACATTGTCCTGATGATGCTGAATAGTTTCTGGTTCCATACTTAAAATGGATTTTCTGAATCTGATAGAATGAATAAGTTATAGCATGTAAGGTACATGAAACGGTACGTACAATTATCCTGAAAAGATAACATTTATTTTTCTGGGCAAGCTGCTGAAAATATATAGGGATGAACTACGTGAACAATTGTGAACGTGCTACGTGAGCAATTGTGAACGTGGTTCGCGATTATATAAGGAACGTTGTGCATGAAGTATATCGTGAATGTGATACGTGAAGCATACTGTGGACGTGCTACCCGAACATATCATGAACGTATGCTGACTGAGGAAGGAAGGCCAAACGATAAGGCCTGAGATGTGAAACGTCTGCCTGGTTATGGAATAGTTGTGCTATACTTGAGTCTAGTTTCTCAAGCTTCCTGTAACCATATTATGTAATAAACTGTGAAACGTGTATCGCGAAATGAAATACGGACTTGAACGTGAACAATGTTATGAATGCGAACGTGAGCTTAAATCATGAGATAGCATAAAACATAAACTGAAACAGATCATATTGCGAATGAGATGTAAACGTGAACCTGAAAATAAACGTGAACGTGAATGTGAACGTACACGTGATCGTGAACATGAACGTGAGCGCGATTCGCGAACGCTAATTTCCATCTTACAAGATTGTGGATGGAATACCTTGGAATCATACGATCTATTTCTAAATTTCCTGTAGATTTGTTACTGCGTAATCATCTCGGATAAAAGAAGACGTGTGGGTTGGTTTAACTGGTTAACCACGACTTAGATAGCATCATGCTTCGTCTAAGTCTGTGGTAAGTGATAATAACCTCCATGGAATCTTATCTCATTTATGCTTAGAAATTTCTAATTGTTGTAATAACTCATTAGCATGTCGGTGTCCTATCTTAAACCTGCTGGGATGGCAGGCATTAGATATGAACATAGCTGCATCAATGTGTGATACTGCTTCTATCAACCTCCTGCCTGGGATTATGGAACATTCTGATGGAAATCTGTTTGAATAGCCATGGAAGAAATTTTTAGGGAGAACTGTCGTCAATTTTTGCGGTAACAGTCAATCGAGTTCTAGAAAGTTTTGTACGTCGTTCACAGGCGTCGGTCGGGACCATCAGGTGATGGCCTTCACCTTCGCAGGATTGTCTGAAATTTCGTTCTGCTGAAATAGGGTGGTTCAGAAATGCCACTTCTTCAACTGGAATTCACATATGGGGAGTTGCTTATATAATTTTCTCCTATCGGGGATTCTGTACAACTGCGAGAAGGTGATTCTTTTGTACTTCTCTAGAATTTAGGGGATCATGATACAGACCTTCTTCCTGATAGACAGAAACGGTGTACCTCCTGGTGGTGCGCCAGGGCGAATAAAGCCTCGTTTCAGTAACTCTTGTAGCAATTGCTTTAACTATTTTAACTTACCTGCAGTCCGCAACATGGAGTTTTGAAAACAGGTTCTATTCTTGAGACAAGCTTGACGTTAAATTTTGTCTCGTGGTTAGGAAGGAATTTCTGGAACACCTTCTTAATTACTATGGAAATGCTGAAATATCTGCTGATCATAAATTTTTTAGAACTTCAGAAGTGGATTTTAACTGGTGGCTAGAAAGTCTTTGCAGCTATAGGATAATAATTCATGTGCTCGTAAAGCTAGAACAATTGTACTGATTTTTCTAGCAGGAGTAAAATGAATATGCTCAGGGTCGGTAGGACGGATCTCGTCGTTAACTGAAAATAAAACTTAATAAATATGGTGATACTGTTGAGTCATTTCTGGCTGAGAGGCAGGTAACTACCTGATTTAAGATAAAGTTGACATAGGAACACGTGAAGTAAACATGGAGACTTTTCACTGAATGTGTTCGTCTGTAACCTCACAGAATGAATATTGTGTGTTTAACCTAAATAATACTCTAGTGGTGGTGACTGAATTTTAATGATCTGATTCATGTGTGGCATAATAGAACGGGTATACCCCTTTCTGAAGGGTACCCTGAATTTCTTAGGGCCTGGTTTAGAAACATACTGGAGTTATGAGTTCTGACTCGTATTTTGAGGAAAGATTCGTATGACGTGTACCATGACTGGTGTCCTAATATGTGTCTTCCGAAAAGATACCTAAGGCCTATGCCTTGACTGATGTCTTGACACGTGTTTTAGTAGATGAATCTGAACAAGGTTAAAAATTTTGGTAACTACTAGGATTGGGGGACCGGTTAGACTACTGACCTCTGTATTTCTGGTCACGTCCGTTCTGGGGTTCCGATGGTTACTGACTGATAAATTATAAGCACGGTGGTTGTCACTACTGCTTTTTCTTTCAATTTATGACGGTCATTTTCATGACCGTGATTCTTGTAACTATTTTGCTGAGTAGTCGGCTGGTTTACGGCTCCCACTCTTCTGAATGAACGGTTAGCTGAGTAACGTGTGACAGCTAACTGAGGAAGTAAGGCATGGACTAGAATGGTAGTGTCCGATGGTTGAAATTTACTCTTGTCAGAAATTTCAAATTTATAGTTTTCGTCCTTGCTCTGCAGTGTCTTTATAGTATAACAACATCACCATCAGCATCTTGAGAAATCTCCAAAGTATCAGCAGCATCAGCAATTGTGAGGTCTTCAAAGTGTTAGCGGCGTCAGCATCTAGCAAAATCTTCAACTCACGAGCAGCATCAGCACCTGGTAGAATATCGACAAGTGGAAACATCTGAGATGATTGAGGATCGATTAGCAATATCCATGGAGTAGGGTACCTGGAGTACACTTGGACTACTGTACATGAAGTACAAAATGAATATTGCACATGGAGCAAATTTGAGACACTGTACGTAGAGTACACGTGAAATACTGTACATGGAGCTAGTGGAAGTTTTATGGGATGATCGATACTGGTGTCGCTTGTTTGACATTATCAAAGGAATAAATTGATTTAAACGGTAGTAAACTGAACTGAAACGATTAACATGATAGGCTGATAATTTCTGCGTAGACTTAATGCTGGTTGTATAGAGGCTAAAAAGTATGACTAAACGGAGTTTCATCAACATTTAGTATAAAGACATGATTGTTAAAGACCAGAACATGATTTATCATGAAATAGTATTTTACTGTAATCCTTCTGTATCTTAGCATGAAACATTATCATTCTGTTGAAAACATAATACTTGTAAGTAAACATGAAACTAAATCATCATGTAGATGACATCAACGTGAGGGTATGAAAATTTGACTGTTACAAGGAACATAAAAAGTCAAATCAACTGAGGTGTAATATCAACTGATGTGGACGGCTATGGTTCAATCCATAGAATTCAAAGAAGAAAACATGAGACTAAGTATGGGCTATTCTGGTTCGATCCATACTGGTCAAAATTTTCTGAGAACTGTCATGTATAGAAATTTATAATCTCGGACTAAATATGGATGGCTGTAGTTCAATCCATACTTGTCAAAATTTATGAAATGTCCTGATATGACAAAGGTGAACAACTGTGGATCGGTTCACAAAACATCATTTGACTGAAAAGCATGAAATTTGACTTGAGAAATGGTGAACGTTTATGGCTGGTTCACCAAGTGATATTTGACTGAAAACATGAATCTGTCATGAGTAAGGGTAAACGCCTATGGTCGGTTTACCAATACAAAATCTGAACGGCAAGGGTGAACGCCTATGGTCAGCTCACCAAAACGAAAATTCGCTAAAAAGCACATGCGACTAAATATGGCTAGTTATGTACCAACCTTTTACTTAGTCAAAACTTTAAAAAAACTAACTGATAAATGAAGAAAACTGACTGAATAATCCATGAGGAACATGAAAGATAAAAACGCCAAAATCTGGGAAGTTCCTGGTGACTACCCACTAGTCACAGGTCAAGTTTTAGAGCCTACAGGTCGAACCTATAGCTCTGATACCATAATTGTAACACCCCACTTGGATAAGTGGACCGTTACATGTATTTATGGCATGTCATCAAAGCATAAGGTAAATGTCCTAAAACATTAAATGACCATAACGGAAATACCGGAATCAAACATCGGTAATCCAACCTAAGCTCAAAACATGAAAAATAAAATACTGAAGGAAAGGACTAAACAATGTCCAAATAAGCAGAATAATGTAAGTACATAAAGTAAGAAGTCTGGATAGCTTCCATCCAAATGCACATCCTCAGAATCCTAAGAGCGTCCTGGGGTACCTGCCGTTAGAACATGAAAGGGAACTACGGCTGAGCATAACGCTCAGTGAACGGATAAAGAGCATGATAAGGAACTACTGAAATGAAACAGATGGTAAAATACTGGAGCTGTAAGACTGATAAGTAAAGTTGCAGCGGAAATCTGTGCATAATCTGTAAAGTCTGATTCGTAAATAATAAAGCTGAACTAATATCTGATAAATCTAAAAACATGCATTTACTGTATTTTAATTTGCCAGAGCTTATATAGGTCACGTGCTGTAACAGCCGTGCATGAATAACTGGAGGGGTGACCTCGTCATGCTGTAGAGGGGTGACCTCTAAATAACTGTGCTGGGTGGAGGGATCAGCTCCAATGTGAAGGATGTAGAGCACACACCACATTCACCCTGATAACTTGTAACACTTATAAGCCTAGGATGCATCCATACGCCCCACTAATAATACTGATAAAATGGCCAAGCTGAGCTGAGTGGGACGATGCAGGATATCACTCTCCTGCATGTGAGTCACGACACCGGTGCCTCTAGTGCCGTGGTTACGGTACCTCCGTAACTAGTACATAAACTGGTCGTGCTTGTATATAATGCTCAGGCAATTTATTTAGTTATTAATATGATTACTGATAAACTTAAACATATACTGGGGAAAAATATTTGGCTGAAGACGGGGAATCCTAATCATGCATAGAAAGGAAGTCCTTACTGAAAGGACGGAAATCCGTACCTCGTGTCCAGTCATGAAATCAGAATGAAAGCTGAAGGATCGACTCTGACTTTACGGATACTACATAAATAACGGACGCGAATGAGTTAACTGATTACTGTTTACTATTACTGAGTCTCATCTGCTCTTAGTTTAATTTATTTTATTCTTGTATTACTGTTTATGTATAATCTGACTAATCTGATTGTCCGGCGTAATTATGATAAGTCTGACTGTTCTTAAAATGTTTACTGATTAGTATATATCCTGTATTTCATGGTTACTGTGTATTATACTGTGTTCCGATATTTACGATATTACTATATATATATAGCAACCTGCCATAAATAGAAAGTTTCCTAAAAGAGCACGTTCTTAAACAAAGAGGTTATCCAAAATAGTTTTATAAATAATTGAGTCGTTTTATTATAATCAAGTATTAAATAAGCAATTTCATATAACGTGATTAACTTTAATAAACGCTAATTAAATTAAAATGAAAAGGTTTATACTTGATTAATTCATTCAAAACAATTTAATAAAAAAAAATATACTTTTAGAATCGTTAAAATGTACGTGTCTTGTTAAATTTTTCGTGTCACCCGAACCCGAACCAAAACTAAAACAAACCCCGAGACGCCCATGTCTCGGGTTAACCAAACTGGCCCACTACGTGGTCCCCTTGTTGTTCTTCTAGTTCCCACTGCTTTTATTGATAAAGTTCCCACTGTTTTGTTATTATAGTTCCCACTGTTAGTGCAGTGGTTCCCACTACTAGTGCAGTGGTTCCCACTGCTCGAAGTCCCAAACGCCCTCTTTCTGAAATTTAATCCCAAACACCCCCTTGCTGGGACTGCAGCCCCAAACGCACCCTGTTGTGACAACTCTAAACCCAAACGCCCCTTTAATTCCATGATTTAATATATTATAACCAAGTGTTCATATGTTTGATAAATCAATCGTGAATCAAGAAAGCAATAAAAGATTGAAGGTCTTTAATAACTACCAATGCGTGACGATTTAAGGATTAAAACACGAATCCCCGTTCCCTTTTGCTTGCTGCCAATGGCTAAAATAAGAACACCAAACGTTCTCTTTTTGCTTGGTGCCGACGGCTAAACAAGAACACAGATCGTTCCCCTTTTGCTTGCTGCCGACAGCTAAATAAGAACACCAAACGTTCTCATTTTGCTTGGTGCCGACGGCTAAACAAGAACACAGATCGTTCCTTTTTTGCTTGCTGCCGACAGCTAAATAAGAACACAAACCGTTCCGTTTTTGCTTGCTGTCGACGGCTAAATAAGAACACAAACCGTTCTGTTTTTGCTTGCTAACGGGCGGCTAAATAAGAACACCTACTAGGGTTTGTGTTGTTTTTGGATAAAAGTGTAAATGGGAAAATACTACACTCCCTGATGGTTTAATGTGTACATGGGCCGGGCTAAAAGCCCTTGTTTTCTTTCTTGTTTTTTTTTTTTAAGCCGGCCCAAAACCCTTTTCTTTTTTTTTCGCCTCGAATAAAATTATTTAACTTGCGTGTTCATTTTAAAAAAAAACCCGTCATATAAATATTTATCTGACTGAGATGAATACGAACGTAATATGGAATAATTATTTTCTGAATAAATATTTTCTTTACGGTCTTAATTAAACTGAGGCTGTGTAATCACTGTTAACGTTTTAATTATTTTATGTATAAAAATAATACATACGTAATATTTTCTGAACTTAATAACTATTTTCTGAATAATTATTTTATTGTAGTATTTAAATACACTGAGACTGCGTGATTTACTGTTTACGTTTAAATAAGGTTAGAGCTGATACTACGCGTATTTAATATTCATGTATTTTAAATACGGGTTTTATAATCATACCTAGCATCACGATCATAACTAGGTGCATGATCAACTTCCTTATATCTAGCATTGGTTGATGATCTGAGGTTGTTGTTGGTAGGTTTGTAGATCTTCTTATAAGTTGTGGTGAGTAAAGACATGAGTTCTTCAATCTTCTTGTCCCTTGAAGTTAGTTCATCATCACTGTCTCCATCTGACTCGGTGTCATACTTTGGAGGTGGAGTGGGGACAATTGCTTTTGCTTTGTTTCTAGCAGTAGCTAGAGATTTGGTGGATGAGCTTGATGACCTTAAGGAATGTGTATGTGGTTGTTGACGGGGAACGGGTTTTATTGAAGTAGCAGCAAAAAAAGCAATAGAGTTCGCAGATCGTTCTGCCTTTTCAGCCCTAAGTTCATTCACTTCATTCTGATGTTGTTTCAAGATATCATAAAGTTTGTGATAAGATATATTCTTGATATCTTCCCTTTGTGTGACCAAAGTCACAAACCTTTGCCATTACGGTTTGAGTTGAAGTAGAAACTGAACATTGGCATGATGATTGGAGATGGTGCACTGATTTCTGGAAAGCTCATTCCTCATTTTGTAGAATCTCGAGTAATATGAGTCAATGGATTCACCATCTTCAGATGTGAATTTTCCAAACTCCCAAAGTAGATTAGTCTCGAGATCTTTAATATTTATTGACTCACCTTGTTTCAATCGATGAATTGCATTCCATATTTCCATAGCATTAGGACATGCATCAACCGTGGAATAGATATCGTTATTAATCCCAGTGAGTATGTAGTTAACAACATCGACTTCAGCTTGGAGGAGTTTCTTTTTCTCAACAGGACATGTGTCGAAATCCTCCATAGCTCGTGTAGTTGATGAAGTACCATCTTCTGCTTGTGTGGTAATGGGTCTGAATTCAAAAACTAGAGGTGGATTCTCAAGGCAATGACGAAGAGCGGTTCGATTCTCTTTTCCATCTAGTGATCTCAGGAAACGGGATCTCCACTGAACGTAGCAACCGGCTGTCAGCACAGGTGGATTACCGTTGCCACCTTGTTCCAAACGAATTTGATTAGAAGTCGCAATGTTTATGTTGTTGTTAGACATGGTGAGTACTTGTGAATGGGTGAGGATCTTAGTGGATGTGTTGTGATTTGATTTTGGTTGACAATTCGGAAAAGATTGATTAAATCCATTAAAATTGTTCTCGAAAAACAAAAAATTCTCCAAGACCAAAAAACACACGATATTTTTAAGTGTATTTTAGGATCTTCGGAATATGGATCGGAATATCAAAACTTGTCACTCTATCGCAATGTGGATCTGAATATTGATCGCAATATCAATCGGAATATCAATCAGAATATCTGATTGCAATATGGATCGGAATATCTGATCGCAATATGGATCGGAATATCTGATCGCAATATGGATCGGAATATATGATCGCGATATGGATCGGAATATCTGATCGCAATATGGATCGGAATAATGAAACCTTTAAGCTAATTCGTCGCAATAGTACCAAAGTGATCAAAATTTCCACTTTTCTCGGACAAAACCCAACCAATTCGAGATTTTAAGCCAAAAAATGATCAAAACACCCAAAAACTTTGTGTTTTTAGCCAAAGTAAATATACCAAATCTCTACCACAACTATGTAGAAGATTTGTATTAAGAAAAAACAATAAAAAACACACAAAAAAATAAAATTGGATCGAATGTTTTAGATCAAAATAGGCACGAAAATCAAGAACACAAACACGAATCTTCAATCACCTATCCACTATAGGCTCTTGATAACAAATGTTAAACTTACTTTAATCCATAACACAAGATTTAGAGTAGATTTAGAGAGAGAAAGAGAAGAAAGTTAGAGAGAGAAAGAGAAGAAAGTTAGAGAGAGAAAGTAGAGAAAATGGTGGTAGGTTTACTATGTGTGAAATAATGAACCAACACCCTCTTCCACACATGGAAGAGGGTTTATATACCCTTGGCTTGTTGGGCCGTGGGTTTAAGTAACTTGGGTCGGGCTTGGCCTATCTTGGGCATAAGGCCCCTACCTTAGATAATATTAGCTTAAAGTCCAAGCCCGGTTAACCCGACTAACCTATTACACTACAATACCTTTAACGACTAAGATGACCTATAACATTCTTGTTCGACTATATAAAATATAGGGCTAACAATATACCTTGATTGTGTTTAATTATTTGTTTCTTTTTCTCAGTTGTGTCTTTATTTTGTTTGAGTCTTTGAGTCTCTTTAAACTCTTTTGAAAATTCCTCTCTATTTTTCAAAACTTCTTAAAGTCCTTTCTAAAATGGTCGAGAAATGTTTTTGCATTGTTTATTCAATCTAAAAACACTTTTCATGGTTTCTTGCTATTGATATCGAACATACATAATTCATATGTATGGGTCACTCAATTATAGCGAGAACAACATTGAACTATGGAGGATACATGTATTACCAAAATGTGTCAAGATAATCACACCTACAACATCGATTTTACTTTAAAATCTTAGAATTTTGGTCAAAGTCGTGTTTGTTGAGTTCTTGTGTGTTTCTTAGTCTTGTATTGCTCTTAAGTATGGCTTTATGATAAGTTAGACTAGAATATTAGGATTTGCTAAATTGGAAATTTCTCCTTGTCCTTCAAAACATACCCTCTGTCGGTGGATCCTTTATTGTCCGGCGGATCCATATATATATGGAACCATGGGTACATTTGTTGAACCGCGGGCAGAATCATCCAAAAACGGGTTTTCTAAAACTCCAAAATTGTTCCAACACTTTTTGGAATCTTTATTTCAAACCTTGAACGTTCCCAAAATATCTTGTGCTTTCTTTACTTAACCCTAAGCAATTTGCATCCATTTCTCAAATCAATGATGTGTAAAAACGTTACATGCATTTTCTTTAACACCCCAAAATTACATTGCGCAGCGGAAATACACAATTGGGTGCTAATCTCGAACTTCATTTCACAATACTCTTTATACGACCTTAAAATAGTACATTTACGAATATAATAAGGAAATAATTTAAATCAATGTCTAAAACCTTCAATCCCAAGTAAAATCAGTTTAAAGATATCAGAGTAGCGTTTAGATTCCCCAAAGATCTCAACCAATCGACAAACCTTTTACCAAATACTTGACCATACTCTATAAATTTATGACAAACGAGAAAGAATTCTGTTTTAGACCAAATTACTACAAAATCAATCCCGCAATCCTTCTCCAGCAAGCTCCGCCATTCATCAACTTCAATTACCTGAAATACATGCTTAAAATCATCAACACAATGGATGAGCAAGTCTATTGGTTTAACAAAACACATTTGAAGACATCATAAAAATCAATCACAATTGTTTAATAGCATTGTGGCCATACAATCTATTAATCATGAATCTCATCTTATAGCAATAGCTAATGAATTGTATTAAGCTCATGACACCGACCCCTTAACTTAGTCACCCACGCCAAATGCCAGCATGACTATATAAATCCAGTGCCCCTACTAGGGTATCAGTTGCAAGTATACCACATTCTCATTCTCTTAAAATTATCCTTCCCAGAGGTTACTCAGCGTAAAGCCCTGGTCTCATATAGGGTCGTTAGCCCAATAGTACTATCATTAGAATAAGCAGCTATTCCCAACTCACAACATCAAGTCAGAAGATAGTTAACGGCTCATAAATTTAGGGACTTTTGCAACATAGGTACTTATATAATTCAAGGCAACATCAGGCAACAAAGACAACATTCGGGTCCAACAATTTCTCATGACATGTTTTCATCTTATTTCAAATAGCATGTATCCCCCTCGCGGGTTTTAAAATCATTAAAACAAGTAATAAGCGAGGCTATAGACTCACCTAGAGTAATAACAATAGTAAGACGACTTTCAACGATCGATGATGCCCGGCGAACACGAACTTCACAATCTATCAAAATAAAACACGTGCCTTTAGTAATACATCCAAGTAATATTTTATACTTAATAAAATGAAATAAATAGCTCAAGGTCAAAATTAAAGTCACACCATTCTCAATTTAATAAATCCTTCTTACGTACACTTAAGCATGCCTTTAATCCATGTCATCATTTTTTAATACCAATAACCATGTTTCACGAAATTCAGTTTTTTTTTCTAAAAAGCTGTCGTTGCAGGATTCGAACTCATGATCTTTGGCTGGAAATAAACTCGCCCACTAGAGCTCAACCACTGGACCAACCGAATAGTTGTGATGCATAAATGAAAAACACATTCAAAAACCTTCACTCACTTCATAAAAAGACCCTATTACTCCGTATAATCATCAGAATACGACGATCCGTCATCATTAAAAAAAATTGCGCTCAAAGCTCGAACATGCGCTTTCACACAGTTACAAATGTCCAGTTGGATGATATAATGTTTCTCTATACCTATTATAATTTATTTGCATCCGTTTGCAGGTTGTCAATTGTTATCTCCCATTGATCCTAAGACCACATGTAAGTTTGTTTTTTCTACGCGCAGCGCATGTATTAGTTTATATTTTGTTTTTTATGTTGAATATTGGATCAAGCACACAAAAAGATCACTGTAATCAAAATTGGATTAGATGAGCATCACTTACGGGGTTGAGGTCAGCATACCAATAAATTGGAACACGGACCGCTCAAACAACTACGTGAGGTTGTTTAGGAGAGTCTGGTCGGCGTGCAGTGCAAGAAGAAAAACAAGGATGTTTTAGTATTAATCAGATATTTCAAGAGGTGAAGAGGCCAGTTTTTGGATCTTGATTGCGTGGTTTTATAAAAACACAGTAATTAAACTGATTCCTATTTACTTAAAGATTCTGACGATGAGCATAGTGCTTTATTTTTTAACAAGTAATTTTCATCCATTTGATTTGAAATCATGTACGAGACATAGATATTAGATTATTACTTATTCCACAACTAAATATTAATGGTATTTCTCATTCTATTATATACAGTGACTATTAGTAGCTAGAACGGACAATATGGGCACAAGTGCATGCCTAACCGGTCCATCAAATGTGGCGTAAGATTCTTCCGCCTCTCCCTCAACGTCCCCGTTTATCTTATTATTTAATCATATAACCTTCTATTCATCGCTTTCTCATCGACTACAGTGAATTACCAAACAGGCCCAAAAAGAAAATTAGTATGGACGACGAGAAGCTATTAGAGTATTTGTGCAGAAGCAAAGGAAAGCAAGCCAAGATAGTACCACAACCCGAGCTAGAACCAGCACTTGAACCTGAACCGGAAGCTGAGAATCCTAAAGAAGAAGAAAAACCCTACGAAAAACCAGCAGAAGAAGCAAAACTTGATGGGAAGCCATCTGAAGAAGAGAAGAAAGAATTCGGCGACAAAGAAGAAAAGGAAGGGAAAGAATGATGCTGCAGAGAGAATGGAGGTTACAGACATGCAAAGAATGTTGTATAATTACGAATGGAGTTTGGGTTAATCGGATCCGAACTCGGATAAAGTATGCCATTGTCGGCTCTTCAAAAATTGCTGCTCCTTAGGATGACGTTTTTTGCGTCCATCAGTTACAGAAAGGTACATACTATAAGTTGTATTGTACTCGCCCTGAACAGTTAATTACAAAAATGTGTATCTTTTGAGTCAGTTTCCTCAAAAATTTGTGTTCTGCTACAAACCAACTCCACAACTAATACAAAAGACCGTCCAGTTTTACCTGTTGTAAAGCATAGACGGCATTCGTTTAGCACATATATACTTCTGACTTGAGATTTTTGTTTCTAATTGTTTGCTTTTGTGACTTGCAGGTTACTCATTATTCTAGGTAAGAGGGTCCTGAATTAGTTGTAACGTGGATGCTCTTGAATTATTTCTAACTTTTATGTCTTCCGATGTAGGTTTCCTTTAAAAGCTATGAAAGTAATGCACTCAGTAACATTGTGAACTGAAGCAATCATAAATCGGTGTTCCTTCTTTTAGGTTTGGCTCCATTATCATGACTCAAGTACAGACCCTATTGCTCCAAATACAAGTGGTCGGCTGTGTTATAATTACTCAAATCCGGAGTACGCATCAGGTACTCGTCTATTAAAGACCACCTATTTGATCTAGAACCAATTACTGAATTGAAGTTTCTTAATAAATTCAGGTTTGGCTGCACCAGTACATTTTGCGCCTTTACCCGAGTTTATTACAGGAACTAACATGGAGACAGTTATACATCAGTCTTCTCTTCCTGAAGTAAACAAGTCAAGAAAAACAGTTGATTCACCACCGGATGAGCTTAAAAAACTTGGAATACACACATGCATCAGATTTAACGCCTCCAACTTTGTTTCGGTGAAGCTTTGTGGCAAGAGTAACTACGGTACCTCGAAGGCTTAGATGGAATGCCTAATGAGAACCATCAAATGCTTGGTATCCTTAACGATGACAGAGTTGTTTGGCCTGGGTCTAAGAGCAAAATGACCATTTCACAGTATGAAAACCTTCTTAGTAGCTGGATTATTGGTTCGTTAAATGAAGAAATAGTAAAGAATGGTCGGATTTATGAAAAGCGTGCAAAAGATATTTGTAATACGCTCAAAAACATATGATCCCTACACAAGATCTCTAGCTGGTAAGTCTCTATTAAAAATTGCCTATCTGATTTCTGAAACTAACTAATATATTACTCTGATATATAATGGAATTGAAGATTCTGCTTTTCTCATATTTAGAGATACAATAAAAAGAGACATTAGCGACGACACCGAACTCAAGAAGGAGTTATGCAATGCTACTATTGAAGGGCATTTGAAAGCAAAATTAAACTGAAAAACCACGAAGGTGCGGTGAAAGTGGTGATTAGTGATAATGGTGATACACTGCTTCACTTAGCTGTTAGAGAAGGCAAGAATAGCTTTATTTAGATTTTGTTGAACTTCATTGGAGATGAAGAAGTTGAAACGAAAAATTCGGATGACAACACAGCCCTACGTATTGCCGCAATTTGTGGCAATACATATGCGGTTGAACTCTTGGTTGAGAAGAGGAAAGAGTCGTTGGTAATTAAAGGCCCTGAATCAAGCATACCAGTGATCCGTGCTTATTTGAACAAGTAGGTTAAATCATTTGCATATTTGTGGGAAGCAATGGAGCGTAAAAGTTTTGCTTTTAAAGAATATTACGAAGTAAAAAGAAGTTTCGGTGCAAAACTTCTCCGTACTGCAATGTTTATGAAACGATTTGGTGAGCAGTTACTACCTTGCAAACAAAACAATAATTTTTTTTCTTTTAAAGAATATTACGAAGTAAAAAGAAGTTTCGGTGAAAAACTTCTCCGTACTGCAATGTTTATGAAACGATTTGGTGAGCAGTTACTACCTTGCAAACAAAACAATACGTTTTTCTCACTTTTTAATGAATGGCAATCTGAATTTCAATCATTATGGTGGTACTGCCAATATAGCAAAGAAGTTGGTCACTATAAATCCTCATCTGGCTAATGAACAGTTTCCAAGTGATATTGGCTTCGGGGAAGCCTTGATCTATCCATGTATGTATCTGACCTTTTGGTACAAACCCTTAGGACCTATTACGACCCACCTATTTAGAAACATTAACTTATCTTTTGTACCTGTTTCAACCCGTTACCAGTCACAACATTTACTTTTACATGTTTGGGTTTTTTCTGTCATATATACTGTAGGAACACACTACAAAAGACAGAAGCAATGTTGTTGATAAATTGATAGGGTCATTGTGAGTACCTCTTTCCTTTTGTTGTCCATATGATCTTCTATTGAGAAGTGATAATATTCAATGAGTTGTACTAACTAACGATAACTCGAAGGCAACCATTTTTATGTTATTATCATCTATAATATCCAACATCTCATCGGACCACATTATATATACACTTCCTCTATTTCTAATATCTTAATTTGCATATGTCATACAAGAGCATTTCGAATAGCAGTAGATAGAAATATCAACATATTTATCAAATTTGCAGCTCCGTCACCACATGGTTTGTCTCAATGTTTAACATGTTTATCTCAATGTATTGGTAGGTGGGAAGAGCTGGTAGATTCGGCTCCAAGGGTCGTGCAACACTTTTGTAGCATCATATTCTTAATTAGGTGATTTTTTTATAATGGTGGCCGATGTTGTGGTTAGTCATTCTTTTCCTTTCGCTCCCAATCTTATATCATATTAGGTCCAGGAAAGGTTTGAAGTTGACATAACGGATCTTCTAGAGTATATATGTAAAGTTTATTTCACTATGTGCATATTGTTACCTCCCTTTCATTCTTACACGCTCTCTTTGACTATTGAGGTTGAATTGACTATATTTCAGTCATTTATTAGGTTTTAAAAATATTTTTTTCCTGATTGATGAAAAGGAAGCGGCAAATAGAAGCATATGTTTTAAAGAGATTGATTTCACTTACTTATTTGAACTTTGATAGAATTCTATGGCAATCATATAAAAATTCGAACACCAGATGTAAATAGTGTTATAAATCTTGTCATACCAATTTATATAACACTAACAGACTTGATGTTGAAACTTTTATCAACCACTGAAAAAGTTATATATCTATATACTCCCCTGTACTAACGACTTTGGTAATAGGAGTATGAACTATTACAACCAACCACAAACATCGATATGAACTATGACTGGTACGTGTTGGATTAGGTGACTCTGAACCCATTTGAACCTTTTAATGTTACAGAGCTTATTTACTTTACAGAATAGAGATGAAACTAGCACAAATGGCCTAAAAATTCTACTGGGAATTGTTATTACCTTGGATCCACCAAATTTTGTTGAATATCTAAATGTTAATGCCTTCCTCTGATCTTGATAAGCAAGAACAGTTGCAGTTTTCATAGGTAATTACGTTTCTCAGAGTCCTCTTAATATTGTTGTTGTTATATTGAATATCAGATAGTATAGGTATAAACAGAACTGTAGTAGAAAAATAGGCTGGTCAGTGGGTTGAGTAATGGGTTAAAACCAATATCTAGATTCTGATGTAGAGACTACAAAATCGGTAACATGGGTTCTGACTTATGATTTCACAATGAAAGTCACAAGAGGTGAACAAATGGCTGGGCCGTCCTTATTTAGTCACGGGTCAAAATGGGCAATTAATATGTATGAATAAATGGTTGTGGTTATAATTACTATCTACTTTTCTTAACAACAAACGTCAGTTATATAATCAGTAGTCAGTGTGATAATTGGAACGAAAAATAAGCGCATTTAGGGAACCGCAAGACTCAATAGGTCTATTTAGTATAGCTGATTGCCAGTGTGGATTTGGTTGACCCTCACATTCATTTATCTGCATTTTATATCTCTGTAAGCTAGCAAATCGATAAAAGGGTAAGCCAGGATATAGTTAATTCGAGTGCAAAACGATGAGAAAGGAGCATCTATATCTATAATGTATTGTGTATTTATTCTCATGATCTGAGCGCTGTAGAGCGGCTTACAGCATCTGCATGTTTAGTGGAAATAGTCATCTGGATTAAAACAGACCTAGGAGATATGTTTAATTAGCTGCGTTTTTGTATTCGAAGTAGTAGAAGATGGAAGTTTTTGCTCAAATGCACCTTGTGGGTTGATCAATATGACCCTGTGCAAGATCCCGTGGGTATTAGGAAGAACAGTAAGGCAAAAGACGCGTCTGTGAAAGGAAAAGGTGCTAGGAAATCGGTTCTTACCCTTGCTTGGATGAAGAATATTGCAAAGGAGTCCAACCTATAATTAGAAATCGTCGTAGTTTTTGTAAAAAAAGTTTTCTGTGTTACTCTTAGAAAGTAAATAGTGTTTCTTAAATCATCTAATTATTATATGTTTATTAGATGATCCCAAATGACATTCAATAAAAAGTTAAAATACATCGAATATAAAATTCATTAATTTTTGTGGTTTTACATATTTTTTTAACGCGTCTTGCTGTAATACATGGAAAATAGGTTGGATGATAAAGAGGAGATATGGACTAATCATAGAGGTATTAGGCAAGCAGATGTATGGAATGAAGAAGATTATAAGCTGGAGGTTGAGGAAGATGATGAGGACGCATCTTATGAACATAGGAGAATGCTAAAAGAGAAGTTGCTTCAGAGAGAGCAAGAAGATAAAGCGGAAAATATTGTTGAAGAAGATAAGGAGGAGAGTCTGAGTACGCGGCGGATTCTGAGGATGAGCAGACGGGCAGTATGCCTGCATTGAAGCCGGTTTTTGTTAAAAAAAGTGAAAGAGATACTATTCCTGGTAGGGAATAGATTAAAGCTAAAAAACGGGCGATTTAGGAAATACGTATACATATCGAGATACAACATAATAAGGAAACAGAGGGTGAAATTTTTGATGTCGTACGGATGATAATGAAACTATATATGAAGCTTGGATACCGAGTGAGATTTCAAGGATTAAAAGAGATAGACAGGTATCTGAATCCATGGTGCAGGAGAAGGAAGAGATTAAGAGAATTATGAATATGTCTGAGGAAGAGAGGAAAGAGTAAATCTGAAACTAGATCGTGTACCGAAGAATAAATAGAAATATATGCAGAGGTATTATCATAAAGGGGATTTTTTTCATGATGATCTAGATAAACCTGCTGGAACTACTGGTGTTAATGGGATTTTCCAACGTGATTACTCTGCGGAAAACAAAAGTTATGCAAAAGTTACCAAAGGTTATGCAGGTTAAGCATTCTGGTCGTATTAGAAGAACAAAATGGACTAATCTCCTTGATGAAGATACTACTGACTAAAATATTCCGTATTCACGGTATCCTATCTTTTAATGCTAACGCCTGCGCGTTCCCGCGGAAACTGCAAAGTTTTATTTTTTGCAACAGGCCGGTAACTTCGAGTAATATTTGTCAGTCGTGAAGACGTTGAAGCTACCCGACCATTTCTATAAGTTTCTTTGACATATACACTAACCTTTGTAATTAGCTAAAACATGAAAGTTATTTTAATGCTTTCATAAATATCTTTGTAAATATTTTAGAAATAAATATGTATTTCATAAAATCGTGGGCACATATATTCGCTTCATATTTGGACAAAAAGTTTGTTATTATAAAAAGGTTTAAAAGTTAGTGGTCGTTTTATAATTTTTAACAAACATGAGAGAGTGCATTTTGTAACTAGAAATAGTTTTTTAATATTATCAGAATGTCTTGTGGTTTTATTTCCGTTAATAAATATCAAAATCTGTGAGTGGTTTGTTTTTTTCTATTAAAAATGTGTGTGAGGTGGTATAAATTACTCCTTCCGTTTCATAATTATTGTTCATTATTGACTTTTTAAGTCTTCATACTAAAACTTTGACCTTAAATATTTGATTTTGTGTTATATATTATTTGATAAAAATTATACCAATGAAAATACACTTATCTTTGTCAGTCACTAAAACACTAAAGTTTTGCTAAGTGATTTTTTTAATAGAGATTTTTTTCAGGTCTTGGGTTCAAGATCTGTCAAGAACTTTTCAGACAAAACGGATAAAGAGTTTAATATAACTAGGAGAGAGTTCGAATAAGACATTTTATCGCTTGATTTCATTGTACGACTCGATCCACTAACCACTTTAGATAGTAATAATAATAGTAACGGTAATACATTTTCAAATTATTTACGAGGGCAAACGACAAGTTGTCATTATGAGTTCTTTATACACAAGCAGTTTGATTTCGATGCTTTATCTTAGCTCTTTATGTTTGTTCAGCGTGTTATCAACTACTCCCTCTGTTATAAAATTATAGTCCCACTTTAACTTTTTCGGTCTTTCTTTTCCAACTTTGACCTTAAATATTTGTGTTTCTGTTCTATAATACTTAATAAAAATTATAACAATGTAAACTCATGTAAAAACTAATCAATTCCTATATTTTTCATTAATTATTATATAACACAAACAAGAATATTTAAGGTCAAAGTTTGAAGAAAAAAGACCGAAAAAATCAAAGTAAGACTATAATTTTAAGACGGAGGGAGTAATTAATTTGTAACTATAAAAGTTTTATAATATTCTAATTAGTTAACAACTATCTAATTTATATCTTAGATATTTACAAGTATCACTAAATCAATCATTATCTAAATTATTTCTTCGATATTGGCGGGATCATACATGAATGAATCTATATAAAATGCATGTGCTAAAAACTTTGTAGAATATACAAATTTTTAACACTAATATTTAGATAAAAAAACGTAAACGACAATCACAAGTCATACCCGCCCATCGGGCGGGTTTTGCAACTAGTATATATATATATATATATATATTAATTGCTCAAACTGTTTTCCTTACTTAAACAAGTCAATAGCTTACGATACTACTCAGAGACTTCACTTACTATATATAGAAAGACCTCCCAAAAGTTTGTTAAAAGATTTTACTTTTAAGGTTCCCTGCCCGACACATCTTCGAACTACAAAAACCGGACAGTTTTACGTCAACAACTCATATAGTTTTTTTGACCTATATAAATGACTCCATTTACAAAACCGACACTCATGTTTGAAACTAGACTCAACATCTTAATGTTTACCATTTTACATCAGTCCTTGACCCATTTTAAAGTCCTTTTTATAGTCCCTGAGATTCGATCCAAATATCGACAACAACTATATATTGTGCCGATACTCGTCTCCCGGTACACGAATAGTCAAACTATCATAACGTTTCGCTCGTTTGGAGCTAGAAGCTCTACTTTATACCAAATCGAAGCTTATGAAATTCTCTACAACCATATCTAACCAATTCATATCATACTCAGACTTATATTTTCCAAAATTAGCTTACAAGCTGCTGGTCAAAATCAACCATTTAAAAACCACACAAAATTATATTTTTCACCCATTTTAACATTATTTTTACAACTATAATCATCCTAATGCTACTACTTTCAATCCTAACATCTTATATCAACCTAGATGATCAAATCATTAATACCCAACTAAAAAATTTCAACATGAAACAATTAAAAGTATTATATAACATCATAAACACTTACTTACAACACATAATCAAGATCAAAACACATAGTTTTCATCAAAAATGGGTTTTGACAAAAAGTTCATGCATGTAGCTAAATTTTATAACAAAGTGATGAGAAAGATGAGATTAAGATGGGTCTTCAATTAGTTTTAATAGATTCAAGATCAAATTTGAAAATCAAGGGGTGTTTGTGTGGCTTAGGGGTGACGGACACAAAGAGAAAGAAGGGAGGGGAGAGAAAATTTTGTGGCTAGTGGGATTTGTATGTTTATTTGTATTTAATTTTCCTTTTATATGGTGGAAGTTTAGGGTAGTTTTTGCCAATTGTGATTCTTGTGGACCAAAATGCAAATACTTGTTTAAAAAGCGGGAAATGACTATTAGTCAATTTTGAAAATATTTACGGGTCTCGGGTTTCAAAAAAATACTTCTCAAAACTTAAAACGCACACAAAATATGATATTATATAGTCCCGGCTAGGGGTGTAAACGAGTCGAGCTCTTAACGAGCTACTCGAGCTCGAGCTCGTTTAACTCGAGTTCGAATTTAATACTCTCGAGCTCGAGTCGATCTCGAATAAATATTTGTGTTCGTTTAATTTGGCGAGCCGAGCTTTGAAAAATAATATTAAGCTCGGCTCGTTCGAAAACTCGTTTAATTGTCTCGAGCCGAACGAGCTTAACGAGCCGAACAAGCTATTCGAGCTTAACGAGCCGAACGAGCTATTCGAGCTTAATGATAAATCTATAAATATATATATGTTATATACACCTTATCTTACTCAGTAAGTATTAATATCATTTTAATAATCATAAACGAGCTTTCGAGCTCGAGCTTGAGTTAATAAACGAGTCTATCCAACAATATTTATAATAGAAGTTAGTCTAAACAAAAGTTAAAAATCGTAAACGATCTTCGAGCTCGAGCTCGAACAACAAAAAAATATTCGAGTTCGAGCTCGAGCCAGATTATAAAGTTTTATTCGAGCTCGAGCCGAGCTCGAGCCAGGCAGTTAATAAACAAGCCTGGCTCGTTTAGGCCAAAACTCGACTCGGCTCGGATCGTTTACACCCCTAGTCCCGGCATGACTTAATACGAAATTAAAAATAAAAACGTCAAAATATTAAACATCGACATGTCTAAAATAAAACGTAAAATTTCGGGCATCCGTTGATATCGTTATTACTAATAATCCTCGTAACTCGTCAAAGCATAAAACTATAACTCTCAACATTCGTTCACTTCAAATCACCAATCATCATAACATTCAATCTCGTCAAAAATTTCGAAAATATACGTAAAAATATAATTAAATAATGACCACGGGTTTGGGTTGTCACATCCTACCCTCCTAAAAGAGAGCGACGTCCCGTCGCTCAGCCCGCCTCACACTCGCAATTTCTTACCTCGAGCATCAATGTGACCTCTTATCCTTAAGAGATACTCACGTCTTTCACACCAGTTCAAGTCAATTCTTATGATATTACCATACCCAAGAATATTACTATATTTCAACTTCCAAATTTCACCTTCTAATATGATAGTATTCTTTGGTATATCTTTCATCATTCAAAATCCTTCTGTATCACTTTCTCAGTTTCATTGCTACTTCAATACTCTGATAACTTAACTTACGACCATGTAAAATCTCAAGTTGCACATCCTAATTACTCATACGACTATCATCGCATAAAGATTCCATCATCAATAGGTTTCATTAGTCCTCATAGTAAAATATTTAAAGATAACATTATCTCAATTTTCGATCGCATCTATGCAAGTCCAATTTCCATTGTTCAAATTATCCTTTCACTCTTACCGTTACTTTCCGAAAATACGCAATATTCCTTCTTGACTCAGTTCTTCTCACTTTCTGTAAAGATCTCTAATACTTAAAAGTTAATTTCAGTCTCTGGGTTACATATGTTATGTTCAAACTTTATTCAATGCTCATTTCTTTTTACAGCGATTTCCAAATATTCAAAAATACTGACACTATGTCCCGAGGTTACACTAAACTAAACACGATGAGATTATCAATAACTCCGTACTAGTCACCTATATAATTTCCTATGCTCATCTTCCACTTTCATTCAATCTAACAATCACTACACTAAACTACTGTACCTTCCATAGTACATCATTACATCTTCCTCACATCATATATTGTTTAGACAACTCCGTTAGTCTCATATATTCAAATCTGACCATTAATACACTTCCTGATATCAATAATACATCTTATTCCAACCAGAATGTATCAATATTTCAACTTGTGAAATTCCTTTAATACTACATGTGACACTCTCAGCACTCTTAGAATAATTGAATTCTCTTTGATCTAAAAAATTCATTCACCACCGATCCTTGTATTCTTAACACATTCTCCTTCCGTTAGATAATTACGATAACTGTTTTTTTTTCCACAAAAACATTTCGTCTCTCTCATCTCTACTACTATCCTATTTCAAAATTTCTGACAACCTGTTGATCTTCTTTCTTTGGTATTCCTTTCCATTAATTTATCAATTCGATTCTAACTTTCTTTCCATTCCATCCATTCTGCTTGTTGTTACCAATGTTCCAAAAATCTCAAGACTCAAGAGTCAATTCTCAATTACTTCAGAAATTTTATAAGCCTTTTTTCCTTCTCCTCCTTACTAAATACTCTCACTACCACGCTCATCCTTCATAATCTGGAACACACTTCATGATACAGAACTATAACATATCTCGACTATAATTTACTGATTATTATTTTCCAGTCATCATTAGGTAATCCTTAACTCCTTTCTTCTGAAATTCCAGAATGGTATTTATAAGTAGGTCTTCATTATCCTTAATTTCTACATACTTGATTCCATACAAGTAATACTTTACAATCCCAAAATAAGTACCACATCGTCGAAACTCATGATTATATAAATCCGGTTATACTTCTTTATTTACGTCAACACACTACTACTACTACTATCATTGGATATTGTCAAAATATCATTATCGCAACTCTATAATTCTTCAGATTCCTCTGATACTAACTATATGGCACAGAACTTCAATCTATCCTCAGCGTTCATAAACAACTTTCTTAACTACGAAGATCAGATCTCAAAACTACAACTTAGATGCATGAATGGATTTCACACATTTAATTCTTCTTTGTCAGCTTTATCATGGTTCAACAATCAGTGAAAACCTTTTGATAAACCTCTGATAATACTCAGCTTAAACAAAGGAATTAACAAGCTTCAGTCGCTATCGACAAAGCCTCAATCTCTTCAATTTAGTCAAGACTTTCACGAATACTTCAGCCATAGATCGCACATTCTAGAACATCTATATTAACTCCAGCTAAAATTCATATCTAAAGAATTTCACACACCGTTCCTCTTTTCCTTAACAATCTTTCAATCATTATTAAATACTTTTCTCTCCTTCCTTAATATTGATCAAACAAAACATCAATCATCAGTAATGGATACCGATTTCTGGTACTCAGTTTGTTCAATCTCATAGCAATAATCTTATTCCCCAAAACATCCAGCTTCTTTCCTTACTTTCATTATTACGTTTCTGATGACTTACTCTTCCAGTCTTATCAGATTATCCTTGTTGTCTCATCTGCCAACCCCTACAATTGATCATATTACCATCCTCAATTTCCTGACAATGCCATATAACAAAATATACAATCAGATTACATAACTTCCATCACTAAGCTAACACAAAGCTTTTTCTTCCCAAGACGACAGTGAACTATATGATTCCGCAGAACAATCACAAAATACTCTTAAATACTAACTCGTCTTCTCATTCCCTTCCGACTACCACTGGTAAAGTGCACAGAGAATTCGACCTGTTACAGTTTCCTCTTACATACCTTCTCATCATTGACCAAATAAAATCTTTAAATAGAAATTCCACTGATTAATTCTTGCAATCAGTACTCAATCCTCCGTAAAATTCCAATTTAATTACAACATCTGAATCTCAAATCTTATTAGCATTTCCAAAAATATAGGCTGTGATAGCAGCAACATTCCTTTCATATTGATTTCCATTATCTCAATAATTCCTTTATTCAAACTCCTTTACCAAGATGAAAACATTTCATTACCACAGAAATACTAATTCCTATACTACACTCCTTGTTGTTTCTTCAGCAGCCCGACCTCCAGCTAGTCCGTACTTGCGACAAGTAAATAGATAATTGCTTAAGTGGTGTAAAATATATGTGGTCTACACATTATAATTCCTCCTGCTTACATATTTATAGTAACCGCATGAATACCATCTTTTCTTATCTTAGACTGTTAAATTCCAAGTTTACCTTCTGTTAGAGGAAATAAATTTCTATTCCTTATTGTCATTCGCAACAATACCGTTCCTTTTATCTTTTCTGCTACACTTAATTTTGAATCTGGATCAATCTTTAATTACTATTTCTTTTCGTCTAGTTGAACATTCCCAAATAACTATTGATATTTCAAAATATCCATCAGTTACTCGAACTTATCCATATAGTTGTACATTTCCAATTACCATTAGTAATTGTATGACACTCTTCACCGCATCCCTTCTCATTCCTAGGAATCTAACATACAAACATTCTTTAAAATCTTGCAGAATAGCAGCAGTCTCTTCAACTGGAACAACAGCATTTTCAGTCTCAGCACCTCGTCTCCTCGCAGCACGATCAGCTTCGAATAACAACTATTTCCATAATCATATAATCTAACCTAGAGGTTGTTAACTCTGGAGACATATTTCAAGAAACTTAGTCACGTGGAATCCCCACTAATGACAGAAACATATCTCACTCAACTCTTTCTACTGTTATCACAGATGAAAGAAACATGATAAGTATACACATCAAGATAGAAAAAGGATCTTTTCATCAAGATATATCATGGATACTACATGTGCAAACAACACAATACTACCAAAATTCAACAATCATCTCACAAAAGAGAAGATAACAAAGACACATCAAGATAATAAAGGATAATAGTAGATTGCATCCATAAAATCCGTGAAAATCGTAACAAAATCTTGTCACTACATTCACTTACCCTTATCATCCTAAACAACAACATGTTCCATCACAATACTACCTCACAACATCTAAATAATTCAAATACAACACAACAAGTACATAAACTAAAATACAACAAAGATTCATCACTCTTATCATTCCATAGGACATGGCAAATCATTCTCTCCAACTTGACTCGTCTCAGCTTCATACTCATCATCCGGTTTCAACTTGTTGCACGTCCATTTTGAATCATAGCACGGCGGATCCTCGAATCCATACCTCATATACGCACCTTGGAATGGCGGATTTATCATATAGTGAGAATCAGCATACTTCTCACTGTCCTGGAACTTCCAATACGGTTCAAGATATTGCCCAAGGTGAGCTACATAATCACTTAACCTGCGAAGCCTGTCTCTCTCTTCCTGATATGACTTAAAATCAGTTCCATAACTTCTTACCCCAGCTCTAACCTCAGTTCTTCAAAATTCACTCTCAGTCCTAGAATTATCACTCTCAGATTCCACAAAGTTTTTCTTATTGTCCTCACCATCCTCATACTCTAACCATCCACCTGAATTCTTTTGATTACATCCTTGCTGACATAGCATACCCCGTTTACCTATAGCATATCCCTGTCTACTGTTATTAAGTGGTATGTCGGCCATTTTCTACAATTACAGAAAATTTCAAAAGTACATAAGGTCATTATTCAAAAATATATATATGCAATGCATGTTCATGCAAATGCAAATGATTTACGTATGTCAATATATATGTATGTGATGCAATGCAATGCAATGCAAACGATAATTATGCAATACTCATAAAAAGAAATTATGATGAAAGCACTTCGCGTCATTTCATTAATACCAATACCTTATCGTAGTATTTACTTCATAAATACTCAGAGATTCAGAACAGTTTTGAGGGATACATCTATAATAACAAAGCATAACAAAAATAAATAATCTTACCGGAGCCTTGCTGAGAAGTTGTGTTGCTTTTATAAAATACTTTTGACACCAAAGTTATAGTTTAGGACATTTTCAAAAATCGACCTAATTCGCTATAACTAAAAAGCTCTGATACCAATCTTTAACACCCCCCCAATTATATTGCGCAGCGGAAATACACAATTGGGTGCTAATCTCGAACTTCATTTCACAATACTCTTTATACGACCTTAAAATAGTACATTTAGGAATATATTAAGGAAATAATTTAAATCAATGTCTAAAACCTTCAATCCCAAGTAAAATCAGTTTAAAAATATCAGAGTAGCGTTTAGGTTCCCCAAAGATCTCAACCAATCGACAAACCTTTTACCAAATACTTGACCATACTCTATAAATTTATGACAAACGGGAAAGAAATCTGTATTAGACCAAATTACAACAAAAGCAATCCCGCAATCCTTCTCCAGCAAGCTCCGCTTTTCATCAACTTCAATTACCTGAAATACATGCTTAAAAGCATCAACACAATGGTTGAACAAGTCTATAGGTTTAACAAAACACATTTGAACACATCATAAAAATCAATCACAATTGTTTAATAGCATTGTGGCCATACAATCTATTAATCAGGCATTTCATCTTATATCATTAGCTAATGAATTGTATTAAGCTCATGACATCGTCCCCTTAACTTAGTCACCCACGCCAAATGCCAGCATGACTATATAAATCCAGTGCCCCCACTAGGGTATCAGTTGCAAGTATACCACATTCTCATTCTCGTAAAATTATCCTTCCTAGAGGTTACTCAGCGTAAAGCCCTGGTCTGAGATAGGGTCGTCAGCCCAATAGTACTATCATTAGAATAAGCGGCTATTCCCAACTCACAACATCAAGTCAGAAGATAGTTAACGGCTCATGAATTTAGGGACTTTTGCAACATAGGTACTTATACAATTCAAGGCAACATTCGGGTCCAACAATTTCTCATGACATGTGTTCATTTTATTTCAAATAGCATGTATCCCCCTCGCGGGTTTTAAAATCATTAAACAAGTAATAAGCGAGGCTATAGACTCACCTGGAGTAATAACAATAGTAAGACGACTTTCAACGATCGATGATGCCCGACGAACACGAAATTCACAATCTATCAAAATAAAACACGTGCCTTTAATAATACATCCAAGTAATATTTTATACTTAATAAAATGAAATAAATAGCTCAAGGTCAAAATTAAACTCACACCATTCTCAATTTAATAAATCCTTCTTACGTACACTTTTTACTCTTTTATTCCTTCAAAAACTGTAGATATATATATATATTAATTGCTCAAACTGTTTTCCTTACTTAAACACGTCAATAGCTTACGATACTAATCAGAGACTTCACTTACTATATATAGAAAGACCTCCCAAAAGTTGGTTAAAAGATTTTACTTTTAAGGTTCCCTGCCCGACACATCTTCGAACTACAAAAATCGGACAGTTTTACGTCAACAACTCATATAGTCTTTTTGACCTATATAAATGACTCCATTTACAAAACCGACACTCATGTTTGAAAATAGACTCAGCATCATAATGTTTACCATTTTACATCAGTACTTGACCCATTTTAAAATCCTTTTTATAGTCCCCGAGATTCGATCCAAATATCGACAACAACTATATATTGTGCCGATACTCGTCTCCGGGTATACGAATAATCAAACTATCATAACTTTTCGCTCGTTTGGAGCTAGAAGCTCTACTTTATACCAAATCGAAGCTTATAAAATTCTCTACAACTATATCTAATCAATTCATATCATACTCAAACTTATAATTTCCAAAATTAGCTTACAAGCTGCTGGTCAAAATCAACCCTTTAAAAACCCCTCCCTTCTTTCTCTTTGTGTCCGTCACCCCCAAGCCACACAAACACCCCTTATTTTCAAATTTGAGCTTGAATCTGTTAAAACTAATTAAAGACCCATCTTAATCTCATCTTTCTCATCACTTTGGTATAAAATTATATAGTCCCGACACGACTTAATACGAAATTAAAAATAAAAACATCAAAATATTAAACATCGACATGTCTAAAATAAAAAGTAAAATTTCGGGCATCCGTTGATATCGTGATTACTAATAATCCTTGTAACTCGTCAAAGCATAAAAATATAACTCTCAACATTCGTTCACTTCAAATTACCAATCATCATAACATTCAATCTCGTCAAAAATTTCAAAAATATACGTAAAAATATAATTAAATAATGACCACGGGTTTGGGTTGTCACATTTTCAGTCTCGCTTTGTTTTAATTACGACAATATATAAAAACAAGCATTCATGAAAACAATGAAAATCGAATTCTTGAGTTCAAGTATTTTCCATTTCATCCATCATCACTTAAGGTATGAATAAACCAGTTCTCAACCTAAGTAAGTGATCAAGGATTTATTTTTTCTTAAAACTCACTTTTTATTAAGAGTGACAATTTTTTAATAAACTTTATTTTTAAGAAAATGTTTTGTTAAAATAAAAACTGAAAATTTGAATATGGCATATTTCATTTGGTTTAAAAATATCCTTTGAGGGTAAAAATTGTACCAGTTAGAACTTTCCTACTATAAGACAAAAAAAGGAGCGTAGTCTACGACCCGCGGTTCCAAATATAGGTGTGTGGTTCCCTATCGATAAGGAACCACGGGCCTATTTAAAGAACCGCGCTCGGATATGACCGTTGGGCTCTTGTCTTATAAATAATGGATCATTTCTAGATTTTTATTTCACCTCTTTTGCACACAAATTTCCAGATTCAATCCTCTTTGTTAAATTACTCAAATCCTTGATTACTTGGTTGATTATTACGTACTTGTTTAGAAGTGAATATTTCTCCTCCGCTCTCATCCTCTCAAGTGCAAAGAGAAGAACACTTTCATCCTTGAAGTGTTGTGTTTACCTCAAGATCCATTGAAGATCAAAACATTATTTCATTCTTGTGTCATTGTGAAGATCCAAATAGTTATGTTTATTTGGAAGTTGTGTATGTATTATGGTTAATACATAGGCCTTAAAGTATATTGGTGTAGATTGGTCCTAGCTAAGATTAGGGCTCGAATTTTAACTTAGAGTTAGAAATTGGTTAAGAGACGTGTATGGTTTCTGCACCTTAAGGAGCTTGTTGGTTAGTGAACTCTCGAGTAAGGATTACTCGAGGAGTGGAGTAGGAACGAGGAGTGAGCTTCGTTGTCGAACCACTATAAATCCTTGGTGTTTGATTTGATCTTTCATTACCTTATCTCTTTCCATTCATTATTACTTATTGCATATACTTGTGATTATTAGTTTAGATCCACTATCTATTGTTCACTCAAGTCTAAGTTTTTGAAAAATGATTTTTGAAAACCAATATTTAATCAAGTAAATTTAAGAAACTATTCAACCCTCTCCCCCCACCCCTTCTAGTTTCTACATAAACTTTCCATATCCCAAAAACAAATTTGTCTTCACATCTTGTTGATTTAGTGATTCTCCTTGTTGTAGTCTTTCAATGGCTATCCACATCTCTTTTTCATTTCCACATGCATCAATGGTTGAGTAAATATCATCACCAATCCTACTTAGAATCATATGAATCACTTCAGCTTCAAAATCGATCCAAGCACATTTTTCAAAAGTAGTGTTTTCATAGGTTTCTTCACGTTCGTACTCGAGTACTTCTTTCGTAGTTTCTATTGCGAGTCTAGCGGGAATGATGATTGTAGAGAGAATGCAAGTTCTATCAAATATGCAATACATTAATGCAACTTTGTTTGGTCTTGTATCAACGTATCAAAAGAAACATGATTTCCATTAAGCATGTCTTCCTGGTACAAGCATTGGAGGACGATCTTTGGTACCGGCTACCATGATGTTGTTGTGAGTCATACTATTTGTTGATTCCATGATGGTTGTTTCTCGAGTGATGAAGTGTGATCGGATCTTAAGTGAACTTGTTGTAATTGGATTGTGGTAAAGTGATTGTGTTTGAAAACTTTTCGACAAACTTATAGAACAATATAGGATTTTACAACTCTTGGTAAAATCGAGAAAGAATTTTATTACGGAATTTTACGAACCAAAGAGATACCATGAAAATTCTAAGATGACAATTGCGGTTCTTTTAGGAGATATGCAAGTTTTGTCCTTTATAAGAGAAATTGCAATTTCGGTGTCCTTAAAAAACTAAAATTTCAGTGTCCTTAAAAAATTAAAATTTCGGTGCCTTTTGAAAAATTGCAATTTTTGTTCATTCCAAAAAGAATTGCAATTTGGTTCCTTTTAAAAATTGTAATTTCGGTTCCTGAAGGATTTGCAATTTCAACTCCTTGGAAATTTTGCAATTTCGGTGCCTAAAGGATTTCCAATTTCAGTTCCTAAGCAAAGTTTCAGTTACGGTTTCGAGCAAAGTTGTAGTTTTGCCTCCTACAATTTCGCCTCATATGAAGATTGCAATTTTGCCTCCAGCAGTTTCCTTGCAATTTTTCATCCTAAGATTGCAATTTCACTACGTGCAGTTTCTTAACACAACTTTCCAAAACACTAAAAAAACTCACTTTTGCTTGTTGTAACCAAAAAACACTTGTACTTTTGGACTATTTAAGGTATAAGGAACGTCAAAAATGCAAACTTTTTTATTTTAATCCAGAAATTTTGAAATCAAGAATTGTACTTTCATAAAAACTTTTCGGACCAAAAACACGCACAAGTGAGGACGTTTATTGTGTTTAAGCTACTACACCTATAAGATAATGATACTAGATCATATCTACCAACGTAGAAGACCCTTTAGTGTAGATTGATGCTTGAAAACAAAAAAAAGTAATGGATATGGCTACGGTTTGGTGTATAAGAACACACACACAATACCAAAGGTAAACAAACCACAAAAACGCAACCACCTATCTACCCAAGGCGAATGATACTAAATGTTATCCTAATAATAGTTCACTTCACCATGATTCTAAGATGTAAAATAGTAGAAAATATATAAGAAACTTAGAGAGAGAAAGTAGAGAGAAGGAGGAGAGATTGGTTGGAAGTGTGTGAAATTAGATTAACAGTGAAATGAGAAATAATACAACCAACATCCTCCTAACATGCTAAGAGGGTTATATTTATGGTCGAGCACTTATAAAGGAGTGTGGGCTTATTATAACGGGTCGGGCTTGGATTTGGGTAGGTATATAACCCGTAACGTGTACAAGATTAGATTAAGTTGTAAAATCGAGACCCGTTATAACCTATTTCAAATTACAACATTCTATGACCGATTCATAATAAATCTATGACCAACTCAAAATTGTTTGACTCAATATTTTGAGACTAACAGTCTGTCACTTGCAAAAATCATTATATGGCCTTAAGTAGGATCCTCGAGCTTGGTTTCAACGTTGTACTAGCTTTACGACTCGGGTTTATTTTTAGCATAGTAAAACTGAAACATCTTTATTTGTTTATCATTTTAGATTGGATATTGCTTATATGTTATGATATGGATGATATTATACTTAATGCATTGTCTACATCATTGCTAAAACGTATTATTGGCTGTCTTTATGGCGAGTTTGTGATGACAGATCTAGGTTCTCTTATTATTTTCTTTGAATTCTAGCTCAGCGAACTACATCTGGTTTATTTTTATCACAATCCAAATTTGTTGAAGAGATTCTTGAGAGAGCTCATATGCCGCATTGCAATCCTTGTAGGACTCCGGTTGATACTGAATCCAAGTTAGATCTCGATGGTGACCTTAGTTTATGATTCCACCTTGTACCATAGCTTAGCAGGTTCTCTTCAATCTCTTACTTTTACACGACCAGATATTTCTTAAGTTGTTCAACAAGTTTGTCTATATATGCATGATCCATGTGGGCCTCATCTTAGTTCTTTAAAAAGGATCCTTCAATATGTACGTGGTACTCTTGATCAGGGTCTTCAGTTGCATATTTCTACTACCGCTCAGCTTACAACATACACCGATGCTGATTGAACAGGCTGGTTTCCCAGTCACACGATGACCCACTTCTGGGTATTATGTTTTTCTTGGAGATCATATACTATCATGGTCTGCTAAATGACATGGAACTATATCTCGTTCTAGTGCACATGTCGAATATCTAGGTGTTGCTAATGATGTCACTGAACTGCCTAGATTCGTAATCTTATGATGGAATTACATGCTCCTTTGCATACTGCTACACTTGTTTAATATGACAACACCAATGTCGTTTACCTTTCTACCAATCCGGTACAACATCGATGTACTAAGCATGTCGAGATAGGCAGACATTTTGTTCATGATTATGTGACTTCTAGCAAGTGCGTGTTTTACATGTTCAGTCTCGGTTTCAATATGCAAATATGTTCACCAAGGGTCTCCCGAGTGCTTTATTTCTTGAGTTTCATTCTAGTTTTAATGTTCGGAGACATCACATTCTATCTGTGGGGTAATATTAGATCAATACTTCCTAGCCCATGCATTTGTTTCTATTTAATATCGGTCCTAACCCATGTTGGTTATCTTATTATACAAGACTTGTAATGTATTTATATTTGATCATGAATAATAATTTAATATGAAGTTTTACCAATTCTATCATCAATATCATTAGTTTTATCCTTCTTTTTTACCTTTGGAGTTCTGACCTTGATTATTTTAGTCACTTCATGACTATATATCTTCACTAGCCAAGACCGGAGTGTGGAAACCATGTAGTAGCTACAAAATCAATGGTTTAGTCAATTATAATCAACACCATCATTGTCATCATATTTATACCATCATTTCATTTTGCCTTTGGTATGTTTACCATTTTTTGTCTTTCATCTCTTTTTTTAGCTTCATCGCCCGTTTAGATCCACATTACGTTCAAGAGATTAATCAATTATCTCATTCATGTCTTAATATAATACTCCGTTTGAATAAGGGGATACTGTTGGGAAAACTAAGGTTGTTAGTTTTTCTCTTAAATTTAGATTTAACTCATAAATAAGTTAAGTGTTGTAAACTTGCATGTGCTTAGGAGACAGGCAAGATTGAAAGTCTTACAAAGGTTCTGACCTCTGTGAACAACCACAGAGAAGTTAAAGTCAGAGACATCGTAAAGGAAGTCGAAAATTACCTGAAGACATACTCATCAGTTGTGATGGATAACAGCTGACATGTATCAGGGACTCTCAATGGTTGAGTGATATTAGGGATGGCAATACCCTGATATCCTTTTGTACCATTTGGATATCTCTTACTGTTTAGGCAGGAACTATTTGGGCGGGACAAATAGTAGCTTTGAATTAAAGCCGCCTAAAGTAAAAAGTTATGAAAGTAAGGAACAATTGTCAACACTGTTCACTGAAAGTATAAAGTAGCAATTCCAAGAATAGAAGTACATTGAATGCAAATGTACGACTCCACCAGATTCTTGACACATCGCTACGTAATCCACAACCGAGTCAACCTCGTACTATAAATAGAGAATGTCATTAAAGTTAATGCTTGTTTACTTTGTATTGTTTTTGTTATTTTGTAAGCATTAACTTTGTCAAACTCCCATACAGTAAGCCGTTCTTCCAAACGTCTGACCCTCAGAGTTTGTTTGTAAACTTAACAGATTTTTTTAAGTTTGCTTGTCGAAACGATATAACACACATTGTGTGTTATCCATAACACATTGTAATACTTTGATTATAGATCAATAAAATCTTACATGTTTGAAAAGTGTTTCCGGTGTTAATTAAACATTGATTAATCATTTCAGTTGTATATCGGGGACTTTCATAAATCTTTTAAAACAACAACGAAATACATTTTGTCCCAAAGTAATTTACAATATATAATTTTTAAATATAAAAAAAAATTAAACAATTTTTTAAACCAAATATAATTTCTTCTTAGTAATTTACAATACATAATTCTTATATTTAATAATATGTTTAAACAACTTTTTTTAATTAAATGCACTTTCTTTTTAGAGACGACCTTGTCGTCCCTAAAAATTTCCAACATATAATCTTTTTAGACAAATAACTTTTAAACTCAAAAGAAAAATAAATTAATTGTAATTTTCTCTTACGACCTTTTTGTTTTTGTATTTTTGACATATATAGTCAACGAACAAAATTTGTAGTTTATTCTTAGAATCTTTTTCTTTATAAAGCAAAACCCAAAGTAGGAACTTTTTTAAAAGATTCTTTCATATGTAGGAAATAATTATTTTATTTATTCCTTTAAGAAGTGTAATTATTCCTTAATTTAGTAATAAATGTTTAATTTTCGTCCCATTTATTTAATGAGAGTAAAAACAGAGTGAAAAATATACATGTCAAAAACATAAAAAAAAGTTATACAAAAACGGATCGAATATTATAAAACTTCAGGGCTGAAACTATCATTAATAAAACTATAGGGTTGAAACTCTACTCTTTAAATCTTAAATCCCCACTCCATAAAGTCAAAATCTTGGTCAGCTCAATTCATGTTCAAAGGCGATTATCCAGCACAACATATGATGGCCACCGTCACAAAGGAGCCCAGTTCTTCAAAACCAGAAGAACATATTTGTTTGAGACACAATTAATCAATTACAAACCTTAATTCATACAATTTTGAGAAAGCAAAACAATAAATAAATCTGGCTTATCTCGAATGTTTAATCATACGTATGTTTATGGCTAATAATTATTGTGTATAAATATCTTATATTCCCTGATAGATATATGTTATTAATTTATGTACTGATTTAGCGAAACCCTAAGAAGTTCAAGTTTTAAATTGAATCACAACAACTCTGCCGGAATAACAGAGTTGGTGCATATGCAAGTTCATATCCGGATAATAAAGATCAAGTTTCAAATTGAATCATGCCGCTGATTTTTCATGAGTAAAAACCCTAATCCTAAAGGTGTTTATTCTTGAGGTGGTTGTTCTTCAGTTCAGGTTGGCCAATATATTTGTGGGTTTGATGAAGTAGAATAAAGGTGTAACCTTACTTTGACAACCATTACTATTTTGTATTATCTACATCATTATCACGTCTTCTTTATTCGAATTCTAATTCTTTCTGTTTTACTTTTTTCCATAATTGATGCACCCGTTTAATTGGATATGAAAATAGGTTAATGTCGCTTAATTTACACGATTTTAGGATCGCACGAGGTGTGCCGAAGGATTTGGAGTTGTGAGAGAGCTTGCAGAACTTAGATCTTTCAGGTAATAAGCTTACGCCTTACACGTTCAATACCAATTAATATACATGTTTGCCGTTAAAAAAAAATAAAAAAAATAATATATATATGTTTGGTTGCCTTATTTAGTATGTTTAGATTCTTTGATGATGTTCTGACTTGCTGACAGTCTCGATAATTGTACGTTTTTAAATACTTTAGTATTATATGGTAATATTAAGATGAGTGAATATATGCCAAATAGGTTGACGAATTTAGTGCGGTCGACTAGGTTTTTCGTAGCACAATTTCCTATGATTATACATGTGCTTAAAGTTGATCAACCATAAGATCATCAATATAAACATTAGAAGGAGTAAAATATGATATATCCAATCTTCATTCCTTATATGTTGTCCAAAAACATGACACGCAATTAAAACATTGTTCATAGCCAAATCCCTTGGAAATTTACTCGGTGTACTATTTTGCCAAGTTTCATATAGCGAACTGCGAGCTACTTAGATCAACAAAACTCACATCTTCCAGGGCACCTAGATCATTAAAAATTCCAAACAAAAATATCAAACAGTTAGCCTAGGCGGCTTAAGTAAGAAGAATTTGGCGATTATGGTTGCGATTGGTGTGTTAGGGATGACTGGTTCTTTGATGTTAGGGCATGGGGAAGAGAAGTGGTGTGTTAGGGATGACTGGTTCTTTGATGTTAGTAGTAGTTGAGCGGATAGGTTGAGGAGGCATGAGCTTATGCAGGTTTCATTGTTTTAGAAGCCGCTTGTGTAGGTGAAGCTTTATGTGGATTGCTAAAAGCTACCATGGGACTTAAGTTGGCGAGTTATTATATTCATTTATCTTTTTAAGTGTAGTGCGTTGTAAATGGGTGTAAGGGTGGTCTTTATTTGTGTATTCGTTTTTTTATTATGTTCTTATTATAAAGATTTCACTTCGTAAATCTTGTGCTTTATATCAAGTTCTAGATTAATATTGATGCAAGTTTATTACTTAAAGATAGGCAATTAAGGCAATAAGTTGATATTTTTACGAATTTTTTTTTTAACCTATGACAAATGTTACTTTTTACAACAGGAACTGAACCGAACTTTTCATAATAAGAGTTTGGTCTTGATCCATTTATAATCCACTATGAGAAATCTATTTGTCCGCGACAAGTAATATATGTAAGCACTCCATGTAAAACTTAAGAATTTTAGCTCAAAGATTATAAATTAAACTGTAACATTCTTGTAGTATTTCTTAAATTATACTGTAATGCACTAATTATACAAGAAGCCTTTTTTAGTCTCTTTCTTTGAATATAATCTGAGTAAAACTGAAAAACCTTTTGGTAGGGATCAACAACTTGCAGAAGGAGTTCGAATCTTTTAAGCATTGAGAAAACAAAGTTGGAAGAAAATGTTCAATCTTTACTAGATAAAGTAAATGAAAATCTAGAAGAAATAATGTCTCTATGCAGCCAAGAAGTAGTACTAGAAAGTCAACTGGAGAAAAGTAGTCAAGAAATTTCAGGTATAGTGGTTGTGTTTGTTTGTAAAAATGGAATTGTTTTTCTGGAATTGAGGCAATAGTGTTTAGTTGTCAAGTCTAATTTGTTACAATGGTTAAGTACAAATGATGGGATACAACAGAATTTTATGGTCATCGATGTGTAGTGCTTGAGAACAGTTGATTTTGTGTCTTGCTGACATCAATGATAGTGTTCAAGTGAAGGCTTTTTTAACAGTTTGGATTGCCTCTTAGGAACATGATTGGTTCACTTTGACACGGTTGATTGTATCCAAGTGACACCATCACAAAAAGTTTGTTGCAGAGTTACTCAATGTTAACAAGTGGGTGCTATGGAGATGGAGGGTACATTGTATACATGTCGAATTGGGGGCCTTATGGAGATGGAGGGTACATTGTTCAAGCGTCGAGGCTTTGCCAGATGCAAGAAGAGATAGCCTATCGAATGCATGATGTCAAATTGTTATGAAATGATGTATGGTCCACAGGTTGAACAGGTAGTTAATCCGGATAGAGTATTTTTCTAGCAAGTATTCAAAGGCCCGAGTGAAGTCCTAAGATGCCCTATTGACTTTAATGAGAAGAATTTTTGGTTGTTGTCAGGATATGTTGCATAACTTCATGTTATTACTGACACTACAACAAAACTGGGAACAGGTGACCGGAGTTTCCTTGGCGACAAAATGTCGCCAGGGATAACCCCTTTTCCCTGGCGACAACGCTGACGTGGAAAAAAGCAGATATACTTTTTAGTCAAAGTTTGACTAGAGTATCCCTGGCGACATGTCGCCGGGGATACACCGTCAAAATCAGATGCCAAAGGAAAGAGCGCGAATTTTTCCCTCCCACTTATCCCTGGCGACATGTCGCCAGGGAAACTTTGTCCAAAATTATCCTTGGCGACATGTCGCCAGGGAAACTTCGTCCATCGTAATTACCATTATTTTTTTTTTGATAATAACCTGCCAAATTTATCCCTGGCGACATGTCGCCAGAGAAACTTTGTCAAACGTAATTAGCTTCAAAGTTAAGCAGAAAATGTGTGGCGGGCTTTTACCCGCTAAATCTCAAAAGTTTCCGTGGCGACATGTCGCCGGGGAAACTCCCTGTCATATATATAATTAGTTTTTGCTTGTTATGAAAAATTATTAATTATTCCATATAATTATTATTTTAACTATCGATCCGATGTTATTTTATTTTTGCGACGTTTATATAATAGAAATGAGACATTTATAAAACAAATATTCATTTATTCCAAATAATTATTATTTTAACTATCGATCCGATGTTATTTTATTTTTGCGACGTTTATATCATAAAAATGAGACATTTATAAAACAAATATTTATTTATTCCAAATATTACATAAAACCTTTTGTAATATCACATGGGAGACTTACAGACAAACACTCCTAAACATAATTTTATTTGTCACGGACACTTAAACACGTGCTTAATTAAACATGGATATTACAACAATATTAGACTCGTAAACGCGGAAAAAAACATCACAAAATATTTCAAACTAAGGTTCCCCATGTCATCGTAAAGGTCGTGAAGTAGTGCAGCTGAATTCATTGTGTGCCTATCGGGGTTGGGTACAACTCTACTGTACTCTCAAGTACCTTTATTTTTCCATTCAAGAGCACACAGTTTGCACATGTTGAAGATCTTGGAGAAGAAATTGGAGTCCTTGGAGGTCTCGAAGAAGAGCTTGGAGGAGAAAAGCTCGTTGAAGGTCTTGAAGAAGAGCTTGGAGGAGAAAAGCTCGTTGAAGGTCTTGAAGAAGAGCTTGGAGGAGAAAAGCTCATTGAACCTCCAAGAGAATTGATTAGTAGTTGGACGCGTTCGTCTTTCCATAAAAAAAATTTGCATCCATATGAAACTGGAGGTTGAACCCGTGAACGTGGACAAGCATAGTACAGTCTACCAAAGGATTCAGTTTGCCATGATTCTCGAAGAACTACATCTCCATGTCCACACTTACACGAAAAGCTTCATGCTTCAACATCTTCATAATAACAATGTGTTTGTGATGATAAGTGTGTGTGATCTGCTGGTGGTTGTGATGATAAGGAGTGTGTATGGTTCTCCTTTTATGCTAAAAAAGTGAGGGAAATTGTTAACATTTTCTCTCCAATATTTTCCCTCCAATATTTTCCCGCCAATGTTTTCCCTCCAATATTTAGATGTTTAATTGAACACCCATCCATCAAATCCATCAGCTGGACAAGTGTTGCATACTGAAACCTCATGCATGAGTGTATTTGGATGAGTCGGTATGCATTTGTTAAACGTTAGATGTTCAATGGATGAGTCGGTATGTGTTGGTTACACGTTAGATGTTTAATGGATGAGTAGACATGTCATGGTTACACGTTAGATATTTAATGGATGAGTCGGTATGCATTTGTTAAACGTTAGATGTTCAATGGGCGAGTCGACATGTCTTGGTTACACGTTAGATGTTCAATGGATGAGTCGACATGTCTTGGTTACACGTTAGATGTTTAATGGATGAGTCGGTATGCATTTGTTAAACGTTAGATGTTCAATGGATGAGTCGGTATGTCTTGGTTACACGTTAGATGTTCAATGGATGAGTAGAAATGTCTTGGTTACACGTTAGATGTTCAATGGATGAGTCGGTATGTGTTGGTTACACGTTAGATGTTCAATGAATGAGTCGGTATGTGTTGGTTACACGTTAGATGTTCAATGGATGAGTCGACATGTCTTGGTTACACGTTAGATGTTCAATGGATGAGTCGGTATGTGTTGGTTACACGTTAGATGTTCAATGGATGAGTCGGTATGTGTTGGTTACACGTTAGATGTTCAATGGATGAGTCGGTATATGCATTTGTTAAACGTTAGATATTCAACGGATGAGTCAGTATGTGTTGGTTACACGTTAGATGTTCAATGGATGAGTCGGTATGCATTTGTTAAATGTTGGATGTTTAATGGATGAGTCAGTATGTGTTGGTTACACGTTAGATGTTCAATGGATGAGTCGGCATGTCTTGGTTACACGTTAGATGTTCAATGGATGACTCGACATGTCTTGGTTACACGTTAGATGTTCAATGGATGAGTCGGTATGCATTTGTTAAACGTTAGATGTTCAATGGATGAGTCGGCATGTCTTGATTACACGTTAGATGTTTAATGGATGACTCGACATGTCTTGGTTACACGTTAGATGTTCAATGGATGAGTCGGTATGCATTTGTTAAACGTTAGATGTTCAATGGATGAGTCGGTGTGTCTTGGTTACACGTTAGATGTTCAATGGATGAGTCGACATGTCTTGGTTACACGTTAGATGTTCAATGGATGACTCAAAATGTCTTGGTTATACGTTAGATGTTTAATGGATGAGTCGGTATGCATTTGTTGTATGTGTTGGTTACACGTTAGATGTTCAATGGATGAGTCGGCATGTCTTGGTTACACGTTAGATGTTCAATGGATGACTCGACATGTCTTGGTTACACGTTAGATGTTCAATGGATGAGTCGGTATACATTTGTTAAACGTTAGATGTTCAATGGATGAGTCGGTATGTGTTGGTTACACGTTAGATGTTCAATGGATGAGTAGACATGTCTTGGTTACACGTTAGATGTTCAATGGATGAGTCGGTATGTGTTGGTTACACGTTAGATGTTCAATGGATGAGTCGGTATGTGTTGGTTACACGTTAGATGTTCAATGGATGAGTCGGTATGCATTTGTTAAACGTTAGATGTTCAATGGATGAGTCAGTATGTGTTGGTTACACGTTAGATGTTCAATGGATGAGTCGGCATGTCTTGGTTACACGTTAGATGTTCAATGGATGACTCGACATGTCTTGGTTACACGTTAGATGTTCAATGGATGAGTTGGTATACATTTGTTAAACGTTAGATGTTCAATGGTTACCGAATTAGAATAAATCGAGAAATTAAACGGACTAAATTGGAATGAATTTAGATACTAAACTGACCGGGATGATATTATTATTTTATAAATAATAATTATTATTTTATAAATAATAATAATATATATTATTATTTTATAAATAATAATAATTATTATTATTTTATAACTAATTATAATAATATATAAGTAATAATAAATTTTATTTTGACAAAAATTATCCCCTGCGACATTTACAACTATCCCTGGCGACATGTCGCCAGGGATAGTTTCCCTGGCGACACGTTGCCTGGGAAGGTTTGTGAAAAACGACAAAAAGGTTTAGGTACATAAATATGCGTTGAAAAGTCAAAAGTATCCCTAGTGACATGTCGCCAGGGAAACTTGGTCACCTCCCTCCAAAAAGTTTCAATCACGCGCGCTTTTGGCTAAACGACAAAAGTAGAAAGTATCCCCGGCGACATGTCGTCGGGGAAAAAATGGACCTTTTTTATCAGATCTTCACTTTTCTCATACCACTTTTTCCTTATCCTCAAAAAAACCCCATCGATGCTGCTGCTGCTATATCACCACCATCACCTCCACACCCTTCGCTGCCATATCACCACCACCACCACTCACCACCACTCTCCTCCACACCTGCACACGTGCACTCACCACCACTCACCACCATCTCCATTCGCCAGCACCACCACCACCACCACCATCTACATTCACCGGCACCACCGCCATCTATATTAAGGTTTTTTTATAAAATTTATATTGTAATTGATAGTTTAAGGTTTTTTATTATAAATTTTTTTATAATTTATATTCTAATTGATTTTTTTATATAAGTTATATTATAATTGATAGTATATTTGGTTTTGTTTTTACATATCCGGTCACCGCGGCCGAGTCTCGACCGTAGCCGACCGAGACCCGACCACAGCCGAACCCTGACCATAGCCGCGCCCCGACCACAGCCGAGACCCGACGAATCTTTAACGGTATGTTTTTTAAATTTTTAATTGTAATTGATAATACATATTGTTTTTTGTTTAGTTTTTTTAGATTCCCCGGCGACATGTCCTCCGGGATGTTTAAACTTGTTAATTTTCGTTAAACGTAAATCCAAACACTCCTTATGTTACCTATTTGATGAGAATAAATTATCATAAGCTTTTTTGGATAAGCTAATTTTAAACAGGTTATCCTGATAAGCTGATCAGAATAAGCTGTTTGATAACAGCTTATCCTAATAAGCTTATCAGGATAAGCTGTTTGATAACAGCTTATCCTGATAAGCTTATCAGAATAAGCTGTTTGAAAACAGCTTATCAGAATAAGCTGTTATCAAACAGCTTATTCTGATAAGATTATCGGGATAAGCTGTTTTCAAACAGCTTATTCTGATAAGCTTATCAGGATAAGCTGTTTTCAAACAGATTATTTTGATAAGCTTATCAGGATAAGCTATTTTTATTATATGATATAAATGTTTTATTGGACTAAACCTTAGGAATGTTTTAGGATTTTAGCGATTAATTTCGGAAAATTCCCGTCTGAAATTGATCAACCTATAGAAAACCCGTCCGAAGTTAATTTATTAGGAATTAACTTCGGAAAGTCCCTTGTTTGGGACTACTTTTGAATGTTTTGTCTTATTTGGGATATGAATGTGTATAACCGATTTACTATTTGAGATGATTTTGACAGTGTTTCTCCTTTACTCCTACGAATATGTCTTTAAACACATATTTGGGGAGTTGAGGGGAAATGCTGCCGAAATTTTCTCAAATAGTAAATCGGTTATACGCATTCATATATGAGATGAAACATTCAAAGGGTGGGTTAGGATTGCCTTTCATAGTTGCACTAGGTGAACATACTATTTTTTATACTTGATAATTATATCTTTTATAAATATTATTATATAATTATATACTTTATAAATAATAATTATATATTTTATAATTTGATATAATACATATTATTATTTATGAAATATATAATAATTATTTTTTTAAATTCCTTGTTTTAAGTAAGTTGCATATAATAACTAAATGTATCGTTAAAACACAGTTATGGTACTCACTGATAAGAGTTGGACACGGTTAGAGCGTCATGAGCCAGAATTTATATTGGGTCTTACCAATTTTGTCAAGTATTCCAGGAAGTTTGTGAATAGTTTGAATCAGATAACATGTACATGCAAGCGTTGTCGAACAAGACTCCCGATACATATCGACCTTCTTTCGGACCACGTTATGAAATCCGGGTTTGACAACAGTTATACAACATGGGTACACCATGGTGAACCGGCTCCTCCTACACCTACACCTCCTCCACCACCACCGCCACCACTGCCAATAATAGATAACACAAGACAACCTTTGATTAGTGACATGACATTGTTACTTGATTATCTTACCTATATTCCTCCGGACTATATTCCTCCTCCACCTCCTCCCAAATCAAGTAACAGACCGACTCAAGCTAATGAGTTTGAAGAGTTATATCACAATGCCAATGAACCGCTGTACCCTGGTTGTGTAGAAGCGACTCGATTAGACTTTTTGGCAAAGTTTACACATTATAAGGCCAAAGGTAAATGTAGGTCCATAGTTTCTTAGGATTAAGCAAGTTATGATTTACCTATTGAATGAATGGAGAAGAGAATAAAGAACTAGAGAGAGAAAGGTAGAGAGAGAGGAGAGGAGAAGAGAAAGATGGTTGATTAAGTGAATGTGTAAGAAATAACAAAGTGACCAACCCCTCCTAACATGCTAGGAGGGGTAATATATAGCCCACCTTACATGTGGGCTATATGGACTATATGTATACTTAATGGATCACGAGCCCAATACTTGAATATATCATTGGAGTGACCGATCCTTTCTAAATACGTAAAAACGTATTTCCAACAATCTCCCCCAAAGGGAGGTCACTCCAAGTTACAATGTCCTAAATAGTCTATAGCTCGTGATCTATGCTAATAATGATGTGACCGAGACTTTCCTTGGAAAAAACGTATTTCCAACAATCTCCCCCTAAGGGAGGTCACACCATTTTACAAAATCTTAAACCTAGCATACTATGCTTGAGTCTTCGATCTTGTTCTTGTGAATATGCTGATGAGATCTTTGACTTTAGTCTTGAGCATGTTTTCTTGCCTTGACCTTGTGCATTCATCACTTGTGATATTTGTGTCTTCGTGACTTCATGTTCCACATACTTACACCTTTATAAATTCTTGAAAGCTTCAGAGTTTGATACAGCGGAAGACTTGACTTTTAGGCTTTCTTGAATTTGTTGAAGTATTAAGTGCAGAAAGCATAAGCATGTGTTTACGACTTCTTTTGGATTGTACACCGCAATGCCACCTTCTTGTTACGCTGTATAAGACAGTTAGCAACAAAACATATACACGGATGAAATGACCTTGAACATTTCATTCTAATTCGGTAGCATTTTACCTCCGGTCGGTGAAGACCGTTGGACGATATAAAATATCGTACTTGTGGCAGGTAGTTTCATTTAAGAACCTCCTTGACAAGATTTCGCGGGTAAACCCGTTCTCTTTATTCGACCGTCCAAAGCTAAATGCGAACATAAAGATTGAATCATTTGGATAATAATATTCGCATGATTTGAAGCCGTCAATTCATGTTCCTGGAACAAGTGAAATTCAATTAAGAACCACACCATCATTGCTTTCCAGTTGTCACGAGCTTGATTCGTATAGAATCTTGCAAGTTACCTACCAAGTGTTGTTTGAGGTTAACACTAGAAGTATTTCCACTCATCACTGTGAACACTAAGGTATCACTCTGAGTGTTCTGGCAAGATCACTAAGATATTGCGTAGAGGCCTGGAACGTGTTTATATTCATTTAAGAATTAAACCACTGTTGCTTTCCAGTTATCACAAGTTTGATTCATAAAGAATCGCACAAGTCACCTACCATGAGCTTTTTGATATTCGCTCAAGAAGGATTCCATCTTCATTGTAAATACTTTTGTATTACTCGGATGTTCAGGCAAGATCATGAAGATTTAGCGTAGGACTCTTAAGATCTTTCTTACTTTTCATAGTGTGTGAAGAAGCAAGGAAATATGAAAGTATGTCCTAATGAGATATTTGATGATCTCAAATGGCTCTAGACTCAATCGTGCATTTTAGATTTTAGTGATCGGAGGCTGGAGAGGAGTGCCACCATTTCAATACCAATTTATTCGGAGTGAATAAATCAATAGATGATGCGTTGTCTCTGTGTGATTAAAACAAATATCTTTTGAGAGATACCTGAGTTAGCTGGGATGGGTTGTGCATTGCATCACTGGGTCCATGATGTCTGTCTTCAATATCAAGCATCATTAAAATGATCTCAGTAGCATATGTATTGACCCGGTTTCTGCCTAAGGTTGTAAGGAGGGCTTCTTTCTTTAGACCCTTTATCTTTACAATTCTTTTTTATTCTTCAACCCCTTCAATGCTTACCAATACGTCATAACTAGCACCTTGTTATGATTGTTCCAGTGCTAACTTAAGTACTTGGTCGGCATTCAGCTACGTTCACAATCTTTCTCCATCTTTCCTAAGGACTACTATTTCTAGCTATGGAATGTCCTTGGGAAGATTCCTCTGGTTCTAGAGGAATCATTGGACTTTAACCTATCCTACCATCCTTATGTCACCACAATCTTCACCGTCGTGAATAGAGATGTTTTGGGTAAGTGTATGTCACCATGAAATCCATTTTGAAGTGCAAATCCATTTTGCTCCCCCTTAACATATGCCACGATATCCTAAAACATTTCGCACATGTCGGGATGAGCTAGCACGTTAAGTCAAACCATTTGTGATTAATTATTTCCCATATTAAATCACATTTTCTCCCCCATATTAAAAATGTTAACCCAATCGATGTTTTTAATATCAATTGATTTAATAGCATTTTAAGAAAATTTGGGAAGAAAGATGCAAAGCCAATTATCTTCATGAATTACACAAGCTCCCCCTCAAATTAATGAGGGTGTACTTGAAACGTAAATTAAATACCTTTTAAACACAAGTGTAAGGTATTTATCACGTGCAAAGATCATATATGATAATGTATTCACAAGATTAGTGATTTATGAGGTTGGACCTGAATGATGGAGAACATCATATGAAAGAAGCACATGGTTCTTGTTCACGAATGTTGGTCGCCTCATCATGTCTGAAGGTATCTCTTTACTCCATGTGTACGATTGATATCGTTGTCTTGACACCAACATGTGAACTTGGCACTTTCGGCGTCAAAGATTCTGAATACTAGACAATTGCTCCCCCTCAATTATAGACCCGTGTTATATTGAAAGAGCTGTAGTCGCCGTTCGAGTAGTCGCATCGTCGAGTACGTAGATATCAATTGTAAATTGCTACGGTTGGTGGAGATGATAACTTCATAAAAACAAGATTTCTCTTGTTTAAACAAATAAATGCACTGACACGTACATATATTCTTGTTAGATTGTGTTATTCCGTAAACATAATCCCTTACATTGTTCTAAATAGACCATGCCCGAGAAAATTAATTCCCGTTGTTGAGTCAAAGCTTTCCGGTGAAATGCTTGACTTTAATAAGAAAAGCGGGTTACTATCTGAAATAATAATAAGCCATTTTGAGCATGTTTTAAAACATTTGAACTTCTGCTCAAACTTTATTTACAATCCCGTGTCATTATTGAATGACATTTCTAGTACCGTAAATATTATCGATTCCAGAAGACATGCTCTTTTTATCAAAACATTTTTGAGCACACAATTTTGAAAGATTTAGAAAAACCTTTTGAGAAATTATAAAAAAATTGTGTTCATTGTTTTGAAAACCAATTACTTGAGCTTAAGATGTTGAATATCTTACAAAACGAGCTCAAGTCCGAGAAGTTGTAAGCTTCCCGTTGTGAGGATAAGTTTATCATCGGCGATAAACTTTCCTATTAACTGAAGAGCGAATCCTAATTTGACATTTACTTAGAAGTCGTTTTCATGAGCTTGAAGAACTTTTGAATGTTTTAACATAAAGCTCATGACCGAGAAAGATGAATTTCTCGTTAAGAAGAAAAGTTCTCTTATTTAAAAGATACACTTTACTCTATGAGCTTAAAACTTGGAATGTTTTAATACAAGCTCATGACCGAGAAAAATTAATTTCTCGTTACGAGGAAAAGTTATCATGAAAGATAAGCTTTCCTAAAATTAAAGTCCGAGTTACAGTCTGATATTTAACTGTAAATCATTGTGCATGAGCTTAAAAACTTCGAATGTTTTTATTATTAGCTCATGCCCGAGAAAAATTAATTTCTCGTTGTAAGGATAAGTTTATAATCGTCGATAAACTTTCCTTTTTATTGAAGAACGAGTTCTAAGTTGATATTTACTTAGGAGTCGTTTTCATGAGCTTGAAAAACTTTGAATTTTTTAACGTAAAGCTCATGACCGAGAAAGATGAATTTCTCGTTAAGAAGAAAAGTTCTCTTATTTAAAAGATACACTTTTCTTTATGAGCTTAAAACTTGGAATGTTTTAATACAAGCTCATGACCGAGAAAAATTAATTTCTCGTTACAAGGATAAGTTATCTTTAAAGATAAGTTTTCCTAAAATTGAAGTCCGAGTTACAGTCTGATATTTTAACTGTAAGTCATTGTGCATGAGCTTAAAAACTTTGAATGTTTTTAATATTAGCTCATGCCCGAGAAAAATTAATTTCTCGTTGTAAGGATAAGTTTATCATCTGTGATAAACTTTCCTTTCCTTGAAGTCCGGGGCATAATCTAAAATATAATTATACGCCATTTACACGAGCTTAAAACTTCTGAATAGTTTTAATGTAAGCTCGCGTCCGAGAAAATTTAATTTCTCGTTAATGAGGATAAGTTTATCATCGGCGATAAACTTTCCTTTATTTGAATATCGGGTCATCATCTGATATTTAACGATGAGCCTTATACACGAGCTTAAAACTTTTGAATAGTTTTAAATTTAGCTCATGTCCGAGAAAAATTAATTTCTCGTTTTGAGGGTAAGTTATCGTTGACGAGATAAACTTCCCTTTCTCTGAAATCCGGGTCATCGTCTGTCATTTAAATAGGAGCCATTTACACGAGCTTAAAACCTTTGAATAGTTTTAAATTTTGCTCGTGTCCGAGAAAAATTAATTTCTCGTTTTGAGGGTAAGTTATCGTTGCGTAGATAGACTTCCCTGTCTCTAAAATCCAGGTCATCGTCTGTCATTTAACGAGGAGCCATTGTGCATGAGCTTAAAAACTTGGAATGTTTTTTATATAAGCTCATGCCCGAGAAAAATTAATTTCTCGTTATAAGGATAAGTTTATCATCGGCGATAAACTTTCCTTTCTTTGATGAACGAGTTACAGTCTGAGATGTGACTATAAGTCCTTTTGGTAAGCTTAACCGTGAATACCCTGAAACACTTGTTTCTCCGATATCTGCTTCTTTAGTAACCAAACTCTAAGGGTGTCCTTAGTTGAACGGTATACGATGATTGGACCGCTTCGTTCTTTTGGAACATCAACTTTGGTACCTGCATTCTCATTAGGAATTTGCATGCTTTGATATGGGTTAGCGATATCTATTTTAGAAGTAAGTGGAGGTTCACAGTTGTCTTTTCTTGTGCCAGAGGCGACCTGAGCAGATGATTCACTTGTCTTAGATGGTAAACGTTTCCTTTTTATAGAAAACCTTAAGTTCATGCTTAAGTGATGTATCATCCTTTTCAGTTTCCTCCCTAGTAGTCATAGTAGAATCGGAGACTATCCAAGTTAAATGGCACTCGTTTCCTACAAGAGTGAAAATTCTACTAGTGGGGCGCCAAACTTTACCAATGGGTTTAATTTTAGCTATCCACTAGGTTTTAAGTCTAGCACGGGAGTTCACCTCATTAAGTAATTTCTTGACACAAGAGTCATGATTTGCCGTAAAGACACATTTTCTACATGTTTTACAAGTAGCATATTTAATGTCTGAGTAATTCCTAGATGATTGATTGATGCTCCTAGGATGTGACATGCTACGGTTAGCAGTGTTGGGTAAACTAGAAGGCATCTGACTAGGTTTGAAATTCCTATCTCTTACATGTGTCTTTTGCTTAGCTTCCCTTAGACCAGATTTATGGCAAACGTCATTTGAACTAGTTCGAGACGTGTTCTTTGGACTATGTCTAGGGAGACTAGGGGCAATCATGTGATTAGGTCTTGTAGAAGATGTTTTAGTCACATTGGCCCTAGTTGGTGGAGTGACTGGTCTAGAAAGATGAACCATATCAACTTGGGAGGCATATCGTGGTCTCGAGGATTGTGATCGCTCGGATCTAAATGCAGTCGATTGTCGAATGAACTGATTTGTATGCGGTTTCCCCAAGATTGATGGTTTTTCAAGCTTAGTGTCCACACTAGTTCCTTTAGTTTTCCTCAATTCGTTTTTTAATGCAGCTATAGCAAAGACCTTTTCCTGTACTTGAGCCTTTAAAGTCTCATTCTCTTTGAGCAAGTTATCTTGGGATGCCAACTTAGATTCAAGCAGTTGAATTTGTTTCAAAAGATTATCCTTTTCAGCTTTAGAATCTAAAACTTTTTGATCCAATTTTCTTTCAAGAACAACGTTTGACTTTTCAACCTTTTCAAAATATGTTTCAAATTTGTCCGTTTTCTTGGAAAATTCTAATTTGGCATCCTGAAGATCTTTTGATTGTTGAGCTACAATCGTTTCGAGCTCTCTAATCTTAGATTCAGAAGCAGTCAATGAAGCAGTTATAAGACAATTATCATGATGTTTAGCATTTTGAACACTTTCTCCCCCATTATGACTCACATCGGATGAATCAAAAGTGGTATGTCTATCCCTCTTTTCCCTCCCATGTTTGTCATAATTAGGTTCAGAATGCTCAATATGCGGCATTTCATCAGCATATACATCATAAACAACATTACATTGTACCATGTTCGCATGCTCTTCGTCATAAACGGGTAAGGTGTCATCAAAAGAGATCTCGTGAACATTCCCTGACGTGCCACTGGTATCATGTTGTCCTCCTGATTCCGTGCTCTTGCCGTCATTAGGCTCTAAGTTGTCAACCGTATGACCATTCTCCTCTTGTATCTGCATCATAGATTCTTGCACTCCATTATCATACGCTTGCTGAAGTCTGGATCTTTCATAAATCGAAGAAGAAACCGATGTCATAAATTTCAACAGTTTATCACGGAAGTCTTTAACCTCGTTTTGTGTGTATTGAAGAAATGACCGGCATATCCCTGAATTTTCAGACTTGAGGATATTGAATTGGAGGAAAGGTGTGAGTTGTGTCACAAGAGCCTTATATGCAGTTTCTGATGCAGAGTGATTAAAGTCTTCGTTGTGAAGTTGCTCAGCTAGGTAGTTCACGTTGAGGAACATTAAGTCGATGAATGTATAACGATCTTGACCAAAGAGTGTCACAAATTCGCTTCCTCCTTGAACCCATGAAATGGTCATAAGATGTGACTGAAGTAGTCGAACTGAAGTGATACCACTTTCTCTAGCTATGTCTTGCATTAGATGCAATTCTCCCTCTTGAAGTGTTAAATTCAATGAATCCATCGAATTTTGATGAAAAATAAGGTAAGGGTTGCTTATCGAAAAGATAAGAACACGCCTTCGAAAAAGCCGTCTTCAATTTCAAATAATTAATACTCGATCAAACAAATCCGTAGCTACTAAAAATATACCTATTTTTTCTTCGGTCTCGTTAAATAATTTTTGTCACTTTTTCCGTCATTTTTGTCATTATGGAATCCCAAACACTACTATACTTTTACTGATATCCGGCCCACATGAATATAATATCACCCCCATCATCAAAATAATAGTACCCAGTCTAGTTTCGTTTCTATGTCACGTTACTAAACTATCCACTAAAACCCGGTCTAAAAATTTGCCAGCCCAATAATGAGTCAACCCTAAAATTAGGGATATATAACACGTACTTAACCTAGCGCACTTACATTTGCAGCCACACACATACATCACAAACTCCGCCCCATACTTATCTCTCTATTTTCTTTCAAACTTCATCTCACCCACCAAACTTTGATCATCCATTAACAATTAACTAAATCCCAAGTCAATCTCCAATCCCCCATCTAAAAAACCGAATCACAAACCCTTTAATACTACTGACCCCAATCAACCACTTTTACACCACCCTTTTTATGCTAGGAGTAGAATATGTCGAATCAGTAAGACAAGAAACAAGTCAAAGTTGTTTTCAAGATCTATAATCAAAGGGTCTCGGGTAAGGTGTATGATTGGTTTAATTTGTTTAAATCGAATGAAAGACAGATTATAACAAAATTGTTATAAATCTTCTTTATTTTTCGTAGATTAAGGACAGATTTATGATGCATGTTGTTTGTATGTCGTTTTTGTTTTGGGTTTTAAACGAAATCAGGAAAAAGAATCGAACATACATGTTCTTATTCTTTTAATGATATCGTAAATTATAGATCGGTTAAACCATATACGAATCAGTGATGAGAGATTGTTTCACACTTATAAATCTAACAATTTTTATGAATGAGGTGAAACAGCAAATCTGAGATCGATTATTTGAGTTTTGAGGTCGATTCTGGAAGTAATGGGGGTTTAGGAGACGAAGGGATAGGTTAGATTTGGTGTTGGATTTGTTTCGGAGTGATAAGGTTGATGTTGTGGATGTGTTTGTGAGTCGAGAGTATGTGTGAGCGTTTGAGTCTTTGTTCTCGAGGCTGGTTTTGTTGATCGAATGAAATGTTTGTCTGTTGTTGGAATGTTTGTAAGATGTCTAGTAAGATGTCCACTAAAGGATTTTCAAGTCTTTTGGTGTTACTTTTCGAGTAAAATGTTAGAATGAGAGACTTGAGTCGAGTCAGTTTGGAGACGAGAGTCTGTGTGTCGAGTCGAGTGAGATGAGGGTGTTTGTTTTGTTTGAAAGTTTGAGAATGAGTTCCGTTATGTTTGAATCGAGTCGTAAGTCCTTATCCGGAATATAAATTATAACACTTATCCGGAAAACACAAATGCTAGCTTATCCGGAATTCAATTTCTGGCCACTTATCCGGAATACACGATCTAGCTTATCCGGAATAATGTTTCTGACCTCTTATCCGGAAAACAACTTCTGGGTATTATCCCGAAAGAAAACTTCTGGGTATTATCTGGAAAACAAATTTGAATGCTTATCCGGAAAACGGTTTCTGATCACTTATCCGGAATACAAATTCGAGTGCTTATCCAGAAAACAACTTCGACCTCTTATCCGGAATGTAGGTAATAGTGCTTATCCGGAATATACACTAGTATGCTTATCCGGAAAACAACTTATACCACTTATCCGGAATGCAACTTTGAGACCTTATCCGGAATCGCAAAATCAGATCGAGACAAAAGAAATTTGTTTGGACAAAAGTCACAAAAAATTGATAAAAGTTGATGAAGTTGATATGAAACTGGTATGAGACAAAAAGAAAATGATAAAGAAAACTAAAACTTGTGAAAGCTGATAAAGCTTGTGATAAAGCTGATAAAGGTGAAAAAATTGATAAAAATTGTGAAAGAAAATTCGAAAACTGAAAATAAATCTGAATCAATTTTAACCAACAAGTATCCAAATCAAAAAGACATAAAGTAAGAGATAGACGTGAAAAAATTGTGAAAGGAGAAAAGTTTTACCACTAAATCAATAGATATAAACACACAAATCCGAAGAATCAACCAAGGCTCTTGATACCAATTGTAGGTCCATAGTTTCTTAGGATTAAGCAAGTTATGATTTACCTATTGAATGAATGGAGAAGAGAAGAAAGAACTAGAGAGAGAAAGGTAGAGAGAGAGGAGAGGAGAAGAGAAAGATAGTTGATTAAGTGAATGTGTAAGAAATAACAAAGTGACCAACCCCTCCTAACATGCTAGGAGGGGGTATATATAGCCCACCCTACATGTGGGCTATATGGACTATATGTATACTTAATGGATCACGAGCCCAATACTTGAATATATCATTGGAGTGACCGATCCTTTCTAAATACGTAAAAACGTATTTCCAACAATCTCCCCCAAAGGGAGGTCACTCCAAGTTACAATGTCCTAAATAGTCTATAGCTCGTGATCTATGCTAATAATGATGTGACCGAGACTTTCCTTGGAAAAACATATTTCCAATAGTAAAATCACCGATACCATATTCAATGATATTCTAGAGTTTTTGCAAACTATCTTTCCCCCAAGCAGAGGATTCAAGCTCCCACCGTCATACTATGCAATAAAGAAGACATTTAAAACGACCGGGTTAGGGTACGATTCGATACATGCTTGTGAACACGATTGTTGCTTATTTCCGGAAGGATACGCCGATCTGGATTTTTGTCCGGCGTGTAATACAAGTAGATGGAAAGACACTAACACGCCGGGGAAGAAAGTTCCTAAGAAGGTGTTGCGTTACTTTCCGATCATTCCTAGACTAAAACGTTTGTACAAGTCTAGTAAAAGTGCAAAGGATATGATTTAGCATGCAACTGGAAAGTGTACGGAGCCCGGTAAGATGGAACACTCGTGTGATGGTGCGGCTTGGAAGAAATTTGATGCCAAGTATGCTGATTTTGTAGCAGAACCAAGAAATGTTCGATTAGGGTTGGCTGCTGATGGTTTCAATCCATTCGGCAACCTTAGTCAGACTTACAGCATGTGGCCGGTGATATTGACAACATACAACATGCCTCCGTGGTTGTGTATGAAAGAGAGTTATTTAATGTTATCGCTGTTAATTCCTGGCCCTAAATCCCCGGGCGAGGACATTGATGTTTACTTGAGACCTTTAACTGATGTTCTAAAAATTTTATGGGATGGTGTCATTACTATAGACCAAGCTAAAGGCGAGGCATTCACCATGAGAGCGATGCTTTTATGGCCCATCAATGATTTTCCTGCTTGAAGTAGTTTGTCTGGGTATAGTGGGCAAGGTTACAAGGCTTTCCCTACATGTAATGACGACGCTCCATCTCTTCATGTGGCAAGCAAAATAGCTTATGTTGGCCACAGAAGATTCTTACCGCCCCGCCATAAATCCAGGTCTTCACGTTTATTTAATGGTAAACCCGAACACCAGCCCCGTCCTAGAACATTTACCATGGACCAGATTAACGATCAACATTCTTTACTGCCAAATCGACTGCCAGGTAAACATAAGGATTATGGGGGCGTGAAGATAAAACACAATTTTCGTCTTGAGCCTAACTGGTCTAAACGGTCTATTTTTTACGAGCTTGAGTATTGGCCTTTTCTTTCACTAAGACACAATTTAGACATCATGCATATCGAAAAAATGTGTTGGAGGCCATCCTGAACACTTTGTTGATGAATGAAAAATCTAAAGACATTGTCAAGGCAAGACAATACTTGGAAAAGTTGGGCATTCGAAAAAGCTTGTGGCTCACCCAAAATAAAAACGGGAAGTGCAAGAAGCCTCAGGCTTCGTATTCCTTCACACCAGAGAACAGGAAAAAGTTTTGTCAGTACATCAAAAGTGTTAAACTACCAGATGGGTTCGGATCTAACTTCAAGCACAAAGTGACCGATAACGATACCAATATAACGGGCATGAAGTCTCATGACTGTCATATAATGATGCAACGTTTACTTCCTTTCGCACTTCAGGAATACTTGCCTGATAAGATTACAAGACCACTGATCGACCTATGTAACTTGTTTAAGCAACTCTGCTCTGCAACTTTAATGGTGGATGACATGTTGACTGCTGTAAAAAAGGTGGTTGATATTTTGTGCGATCTTGAGCTCATATATCCTCCTGATTTCTTTGACATTATGGTTCACTTGGTTATCCATTTACCTGATGAGGCCATTGAAGGCGGGCCTATCTGCCCCCAGTGGATGTATCCATTTGAAAGATACATGAAAGAGCTAAAAGGTTATGTACGAAATAAAGCTAAGCCAGAAGGTTCGATTGCGGAGGGTTATGTTGCACAAGAAGCATTGAATTTCTGTTCTAAGTATTTTCGGGATGATGTTACCACTAAATTTAATCGTCTCGACCGTAATGTGGACCCCCCTCCCCCAACGTGTCAGTTTCAGGTGTTCTGATCGGTATGTAACCCGCTTGGGAAAAGTCGTTTATTCTGTTCCCTTATCAAGAGTTCAATAAAGTGGAATGGTGTACTAAACAACAGCCCGAAATCGACAAGTATATTTCCGAGTTCAAGAGGTACGCGTTTTTTATTTTATTTTGAAACATCTTTTTTCTTAACAATAACGACTTATTCTAATACCATGAACGTTTTTCAGATTATATCCTTACAAAGACACGGAAAAATAATTCCCCGCGTGGTTTGGAATAAGGTAAACTTAGACTTATCTTGTGTACTTACCTGTAAAAAATAATATTATTATAAATAGTTTTCTGTACCTAATCCTTTATTCCTCATAGATCCGTCAACGTTACGTAGACAATGACAAAGACCCAGAGGTTATCAAAACCAACGAGTTATTCGCTTTGGCTTGTGGACCATCACCGCATCCAATCTCACTAAACTCTTTTATAGTCGACGGTGTAAGGTAGGTCGTGCACAGTCGCGATGAATGCCGTACAACTCAAAACAGCGGCATTTGTGCGCCTGGCCCTGAGAACACAATGGCTTATGGTCAGCTTCAACAGATCCTTGTGTTTCATTATTTGTCGTTCAGTGTTGTGTTGTTCCAAGTTAAGTGGTTCGACACTCGCCCCACATTACGTAAACAACGTCTTATCTATAGAAACAACATGACACAACTCACCGACACAAGAGCTGAGTGGTGGAAAGATGATCAATACATTCTCGCAACACAAGTCAAACAAGGCTTCTACATTGAAGATAAGAACAAACCCAACTGGAAGGTCATTGAACATGTTAATCATAAAAAGTTTTCCAACGGGGGTGTCATAGTGTCAGATGTCGTTCCTGATATTATATATTTCGACAACTCATCTGATCTACTACTTTCCACTGATTTGAATGACTTGGGTGATGTGACCTTGCATATAGATGGCCAAGAAACGGAGGTTGATGCACCGCCAAATATCATTGATGTTGATAATGAAGACGATGGTATTACTGATGATGAAGACGTCCCTCATGATTTAAGTGATGAAGAACGTGTGAATGATGATGATGGTGAAGACAGAGTTTATTCCAGTGAAGAAGAAGATTGACCTTTAGTTGTAACTTGCAAAAGACACTTATTTGTTTGAATGAATGAATCTAATTTTTGTGGATTGTTTAAATGTGTATATTTATTTGGATGTGTTGTATTTGGATTTGTGCATGCTTATATTATTTTGTTCATGAATTTGTCTATGTTATGCTAATTGTACTTGTACAGATGTCAGCAGATGTTGCACGATCAAACGGTGGTGACGGTGGTGGTGAGGATGAACCTCATACGCCAAACGTCCGCATCGGTTGTCTCGCCTTATTTAGAAATAAAGGTAAGAATATTTGGATTATTGTAACACAATCATAAATTTGGTGCATATATATGTTGCTTGCCTTGAATTTTTTTGACTTTGTCACTCACTTGATTTTTGCAGGCAAAGGCAAAAGAAAAGAAAATTTGGGTGGCAGAGAGGCCGGTAGAAAGACTCGGGGCATTACCCGATGTCTCGATTTGTTAAGCGAAGTTGAAGAGCATGGCCTTGTCCCGATAGATTTTGAACAAGTCTCTTTCCGACCTCGCGGCGCGCATGCTCAGCATTTAGCTAATTACGTCGTGGATTGTATCAGGAGGCTTGTGCCACTATACTACCCAAGTTGGAATGATGTCCCTGAAGAGATCAGGGCGAGGGTTTGGGCGAACATAGCGGCCAGTTATCATTTTTATGTTCCTAACATTATTGTGTTTATTTATTTAATGGTGTATATATTTAAATAAATTTGTTTATTTATTTATATCATATAAATAAATAACAAATTTAAATAAATATACAAATTGTATCTTATTTATTTATATCATATAAATTTTTTTAAATAAATAGAATTTTTTTTAAATAAATATAAAAAAATTTAAATAAATATATTTTTTAAATAAATATATATTTGATGAGAATAAGGTAATAAGCTTTTTCGGATAAACTGTTTTCAAACAGCTTATCCTGATAAGCTTATCAGAACAAGATGTTTGAATACATCTTATCTTGATAAGCTTATCAGAACAAGTTGTGTGAAAACAGCTTGTTCTGATATGCTTATCAGGATAAGTTGTTTTCAAACAGCTTGTTCTGATAAGCTTATCAAGATAAGCTGTTTTCAAACAGCTTGTCCTGATAAGCTTATCAGAACAGGCTGTTTTTAAAAAGCTTATGCTTATCAGGATAAGTTGTTTTTATTATAAAAATTTAAATAAATATATAAGCCATTAAATAAATAAACAAAATAATGTATAAATTATATCTCTAACTCTAACTCTGTGTTTGTTTTATTTATTGTATATGAATGCAGTCTAAGTTTAATCTGACACCCCACAAGTCTTCTACGACTTGGGATGGTGTAAGTGGCGGCATCAATCAAATGCTTCTAAAGAGTTACAATTCTCGAAAAAATACGTTCAAGACAAAGCATTGGCGCCGAGACATCGATACCGGCACGGTAGACATCAGCAGAGTCCGTAGCCAGCGTCCTCAGGAAGTTACTTCCCAGGATTGGGAAAAACATATCGCACTTTGGAGTGATCCGGGTCACGAGAAAAGATGCCTGACGAACTCCCAAAATCGGTCTGAGCAAAAGACACCGAGTCGGCAGGGATCTCGATCGTTAGCACTCCTTAGAGACAAAGTGGTGAGAAATTCTATAATTAATTTACATACATATATGTCTTTGATTATATGTTTTGGTGTTGTGATTTTTTGTTTTGAATTTGCTGCATTCTATATATGCGTGTCTATGTATGTACAGAACCAAGCTGCAATTCAAGCTGATGTGCCACCCCCGACTGTCATTGACCAATTCTTCTTGACGCACACCGACCCGGATGGGAAATTTTCCTTGCGATGCGACCGCATTATGTATGTAAGTATTTTTTTTAATTTTATAAATTAATTAATTAATTAATTTTTTTTGGATATACCTTGGTTTTTTACTATTCTCTGCCGATAAATAATGTACCAACCCAAATAATAAATAATATACTAACTGTCGTTTGTTTTTGTCACTTCATTAGGAGGAGATGCTTGCGATGAAGGCTGCAGACAAACATACGGACGACGAGATCAACCGTATCGTCAGAGGCGGAAAGCAACGAGGCCACATGCCCGGTGTCGGTCAGATAGTGCCGAGAAGGAGTCTAACTGCTCGATATATTCCTCCCCTGCCATCGACCCACGATTGGAACAAGCGTCTCAAGTGTTTGAATTTATGAGAAGTGACTTTAGGTTCTCCGATGCGTTCTCAGCATTCCTATCGGGTGGTGCTAGAAGGAGTGGCACGGGAGGCAGCGGTAGTGGTGCCGGCGGGAGTGGCACGGGAGGCAGCGGTAGTGGCGCCAGTGGGAGTGGCACGGGAGGCAGCGGTAGTGGCGCCGGTGGGAGTGGCGGTAGTGGTAATGATAATGCCGACGGGTAGAATGGCAATAATTGTTAATATGTCTTGTTTTTCCTACCTTAGCATGCAAGTTTAATAATTGTAAACCCCGAATTGCAAGTTTAATAAGTGTAACTAGGAACTTTGTACTCAAGTTGTGACATATGTATTTGTATTGATCGAGTTAATCGATCGAGAGGTTACATGTTATTGTGTTTTGGTACTAGATTCGTGGTAGATTTTTAGTATTTGTATCCCCAGGTTTTGTATTTGTATTCCCAGGTTTTGGTAGATTTTTTCCGGAAAAATTCCGGAAAAAATCTGGAAATAGCCTGCTGTGCAGGCTGTACAAAAAAAATGACAAAGTTTCCCCGGCGACATGTCGCCAGGGAAACCTGAGGCTCGCTTGACTTTCTGAAAAGTCAGAAAAGTTTCCCTTGCGACATGTCGCCAGGGAAACTCTGGCACAACGTTGACTTGTCAACGCGAGGCTTTGACTTGTCAACGTAACGAATAGTTTCCCTGGCGACATGTCGCCAGAGAAACTCTGGCACAACGTTGACTTGTCAACGCGAGGCTTTGACTTGTCAACGCAACGAATAGTTTCCCTGGCGACATGTCGCCAGGGAAAAGGGAGGTTTAATTAGCATGTTTACTTAAGTTTGTTAATCACCCAAATTTTCCCCGGCGACATGTGTCGCTAGGGAAACTTTCCCGCACCAAATCCAGCGTGGCATCAATTTTTGAAACCAAGAGCTGCGGGGCCCACTTAGTCGCCAGGGAAATCCAAAAAAAGTCGTTAGGGAAACTTTCTCGCACCAGTTTTTTTTGGCGATGTATCAGGAGGCTCGTGCCATTGTACTACCCAAGTTGGAATGATGTCCCTAAAGAGATCAGGGCGAGGGTTTGGGCGAACATAGAGGTCAGTTATCATTTTTATGTTCATAACATTATTGTGTTTATTTATTTAATGGTGTATATATTTAAATAAATTTGTTTATTTATTTATATCATATAAATAAATAACAAATTTAAATAAATATACAAATTGTATCTTATTTATTTATATCATATAAATTTTTTTTAAATAACTATAAAAAAATTTAAATAAATATAAAAAAATTTAAATAAATATATTTTTTTAAATAAATATATATTTGATGAGAATAAGGTAATAAGCTTTTTCGGATAAGCTGTTTTCAAACAGCTTATCCTGATAAGCTTATCAGAACAAGCTGTTTGAATACAGCTTATCTTGATAAGCTTATCAGAACAAGCTATGTGAAAACAGCTTGTTCTGATATGCTTATCAGGATAAGCTGTTTTCAAACATCTTGTTCTGATAAGCTTATCAGGATAAGTTGTTTTCAAACAACTTGTCCTGATAAGCTTATCAGAACAAGCTGTTTTCAAAAAGCTTATGATTATCAGGATAAGTTGTTTTTATTATAAAAATTTAAATAAATATATAAGCCATTAAATAAATAAACAAATTAATGTATTAATTATATCTCTAACTCTAACTCTGTGTTTGTTTTATTTGTTGTATATGAATGCAGTCTAAGTTTAATCTGACACCCCACAAGTATTCTACGACTTGGGATGGTGTAAGTGGCGGCATCAATCAAATGCTTCAAAAGAGTTACAATTCTCGAAAAATACGTTCAAGACAAAGCATTGGCGCCGAGACATCGATACCGGCACTGTAGACATCGGCAGAGTCCGCAGCCAGCGTCCTCAGGATATTACTTCCGAGGACTGGGAAAAACATATCGCACTTTGGAGTGATCCGGATTACGAGAAAAGATGCCTGACGAACTCCCAAAATCGGTCTAAGCAGAAGACACCGAGTCGGCAGGGATCTCGATCATTAGCACTCCTTAGAGACAAAGTGGTGAGAAATTCTATAATTAATTTACATACATATATGTCTTTGATTATATGTTTTGGTGTTGTTATTTTTTGTCTTGAATTTGCTTCATTCTATATATGCTTGTCTATGTATGTACAGACCCAAGCTGCAATTCAAGCTGATGTGCCACCCCCGTCTGTCATTGACCAATTCTTCTTGACGCACACCGACCCGGATGGGAATTTTCCTTACGATGCGGACCGCGTTATGTATGTAAGTATTTTTTTATTTTTTAAATCAATTAATTAATTTATTTTTTTGGATATACCTTAGTTTTTTACTATTCCCTGCCGATAAATAATGTACCAACCCGACTAATAAATAATATACTAACTGTCTTTTGTTTTTGTCACTTCATTAAGAGGAGAACATACGGACGACGAGATCAACCGTATCGTCAGAGGCGGAAAGCAGCGAGGCCACATGCCCGGTGTCGGTCAGATAGTGCCGAGAAGGAGTCTAACTGCTCGATATATTCCTCCCCTGCCATCGACCCACGATTGGAACAAGCGTCTCAAGTGTTTGAATTTATGAGAAGTGACTTTAGGTTCGCCGATGCGTTCTCAACATTCCTATCAGGTGGTGCAAGCGGGAGTGGCACGGGAGGCAGCGGTAGTGGCGCCGGTGGGAGTGGCGGCAGTGGTAATGATAATGCCGACGGGTAGAATGGCAATAATGGTTAGTATGTCTTGTTTTTCCTACCTTAGCATGCAAGTTTAATTATTGTAAACCCCGAATTGCAAGTTTAATAAGTGTAAATAGGAACTTTGTACTCAAGTTGTGACATATGTATTTGTATTGGTCGAGTTAATCGATCGAGAGGTTACATGTTATTGTGTTTTGGTACTAGATTCGTGGTAGATTTTTAGTATTTGTATCCCCAGGTTTTGTATTTGTATTCCCAGGTTTTGGTAGATTTTTTCCGAAAAAATTCTGGAAAAAATCTGGAAATAGCCTGCTGTGCAAGCTGCAAAAAAAAATGACAAAGTTTCCCCGGCGACATGTCGCCAGGGAAACCTGAGGCTCGCTTGACTTTCTGAAAAGTCAGCAAAGTTTCCCTTGCGACATGTCGCCAGGGAAACTCTGGCACAACGTTGACTTGTCAACGCGAGGCTTTGACTTGTCAACGTAACGAATAGTTTCCCTGGCGACATGTCGCCAGGGAAACTCTGGCACAACGTTGACTTGTCAACGCGAGGCTTTGACTTGTCAACGCAACGAATAGTTTCCCTGGCGACATGTCGCCAGGGAAAAGGGAAGTTTAATTAGCATGTTTACTTAAGTTTGTTAATCACCCAAATTTTCCCCGGCGACATGTGTCGCCAAGGAAACTTTCCCGCACCAAATCTAGCGTGGCATCAATTTTTGAACCCAAGAGCTGCGGGGCCCACTTAGTCGCCAGGGAAATCCAAAAAAGTCGTCAGGGAAACTTTCCCGCACCAGCTTTCTTTGGCGATGTTTCCCTGGCGACATGTCGCCAGGGATACACTTTCCCTGGCGACATCTCGCCAGGGAAACGCTTGAAATTTCGCCAGGGAATGGCTCGAATTTTGTAGTGATATCAACTTGGCCTCATACGTCTAAGTGTCGTGCCACTGGTATTCAACCTTGGCATTGACTTGAGATTAAGTAAGCATATAACCTTAGAAGAGCATGCTTATGCTTTTGGTGCATTTTTTTTTCTTTGTACATTATCACATCCTTTTTAATTTATTAATGGGCAATCATAAAGATCAAATTACAATGTCTAATAATAGTAACTTTCGACTATGAAAGCTAAACGAAATTTTTTATATTCAACTTTGTCAAGTTACTTAAAAAACTATATTTTCTTGACGTTCTGATATATAAAGTATGCTATATGTTGTGGTTGCTAAAAGGGTGTTTGAGATCTAATACGATAACTATTAGTTTCCTTTTTGTGTATTGAATTAGTTTGTCTATTTGCCAAACACTCAAACAAAATCAAGCAAATATAATCATTTAGGACACATTGAGTAGTTTGTTTTTCTATCGATGATAATAGATAATTATAAACATAAACAAAACTCCGTGCGTGCACGGGTATTATAACTAGTTTACATAATGATGGAATGCAAGTTCGAACTTAAACTAAAACAATTAAACACGAGTAAACAAAAACTAATTATAAACTACTACAAGCTAAGTAATCATATAAGACAGAGTGCTTAATTAACTAAATATATATATAAAGGCATCAATATAGTGAGCGTCTCATTCATTAAGACCAAAATTTGCATTGCTAAAAAAACAAAACCCTAGTTCCAAGCATTGAAGTTTAGAGAGACAGACATTGAAACCCACGTACGTACAACATCAGAATCAAGCAATCCAGTTTACAATGGCGTGGAAGAATATGTTGGAAAATATTGTTGGTAAAATAACTTTTGACCAACTTTGGACACAATTATGTATATGTATGTATCATATATATTAGTGATACTTTATGGCTTCGCGTTCTCCTTGAAGAGAGCTTCGCAATGAGCCTTTATGTGTCCAAAATGAAGGTGATGTGAATGAGATATCGTGTCTCAAAGTTAGGCATTTGGTACCATGCTTAAAGAGAAAAAAATAGTTTATTTTTGTCCCACATCGGTGGGATGAGTAAACTGGAAGAGAGCCTATTGTGTATAAATAGAGGCCTAATTCCATAGTTTTCTTTCACACATCAAATCAATAAGTATTATTATTGATTTCCAACATATGGAGTACGCATCTGTAAAGGTGAAATTCCGGGCAGTTTTGTTAAGTCCGACAGTACAACTTACTGTTTCGGCTGTTGTACCCTGGGAAACAGACGACGAATCTGTTTTAAGGGAAGCGTGTCAAACACGTGCCTCGGCTCTTTAGTTCTAAGCGTGTCTTACGCGTGCCTCGAGTTGCTGGTGATTTAGTAAGTTTTTTTTTTATTATTTTAGTGTTTTATCTAATTATCGTTTATAGTTATGTCTGTATTTATTTTTCTGTTATTTATATTCTGTTATTTGTTTTATGTTAATTTAATTAATTTAATTTATTTGATTTATAAATAAAAGTGTTATAGTTTCCCTACAGTCTTAAAACAGATTCTGTGTAACAGAATTAAACACTTTTTTGCTAAAATCATATTAATTTAATTAACTTATTTTTATACAAACTGTATCCTCCCGAAACCAAGATTGTGTTTCTTTAGGAAATCAGTTTTTAAGTAAACAGAATTTTAATTAACAGATCTGGTGTTACAGATCTATAAACGATTTTTTTTAAAACAGTTTATCGTATCAGTTTGTTTTGAAACCATGATGAGTTTGCGTTCAAACTGATCGTTTAGTTTGTTTATTACATATGTTATAGTTTTAACCTAGATTTACTGAAGCCACGATTGAGTTTCTTTGAATCAGATTTGTTACAAGTTTATATAAACCATGTTGAGTTTATTAGATACCAAATTGTTTTAATAGTTCTTAACTGTATTCCGTTGAAATATTGACAAATTTACTTGTGGTAACACAATTGTGACCCTAGTGAATCTTGTAAATGTAATTGGTGCGCCAGTTACAGCATGATTGGAATCATGGTGAATTTAGATTCATTGAAACCAAGTGGAGTTTCTTTGACACAAATCTCATAAAAGATAAGTTGCTATTTTATGAGATTATTAGAACGTATTCATTGATCTCATAAAGTGCAAGATCTTATTTTATTAGACTTTTGAAACGTGTTCAATGAAATCAAGAAGAATTTCTTTGAAACAAGATGTTGACAATGGTATGAGTTATCATTAAATATCAGATTACATACACTATTTTTATTAAATTAGTGGAAGAGTTTGTTTGACTTGTGTAATTCATTATAAATTAGGCCGGGTCTAATTATAAACCATATATATTCTTGAAACCTTGTTGAGTTTATAAATATACCTATAGAAACCTTGTTGAGTTTATAGATATACCTATAAAAACATTGTTGAGTTTAAAGGCATATCTATTAAAACCTTGTTGAGTTTTTTTTTAAAAGAATGGATCTACTGAAACCTTGTTGAGTTTCGTTGTAGAAATTGATCATATGAAATTGATCTATTAAGATCTTCGGGATGAAGATTGATAACATATGTGGTTTTGTTAGAAAGATTATGTCATAGGAGACATTCTTTAATTGTTTAGTCGAAAGACTTTCTTTAAAGTGGTTTTGTGTAACGGATCATACAAAACATTAGTGGTTTGAATCAAAATTCGATTTAATTCGTTTTGGATAAGAAACACTATGTGCTTTAGAACGTTGTTAATAGTAACAAAAAATTAGTTTCAAACTAATTATGAGACATCGAATTAAAAAATTATTTGAAATGTCACGAGTGACATCTAAAGGATCTGCTCCATTACTTGTAAAATGGGAGACCGATACTCGATTTATGTGTATGGTAGATGCTTTAAAGCATTCAGAAACCTTTTGTGCCGTAACTATGTGTTAAATGGCTAGAATGACATGAAACTGAGGTCATGAGTGAATCCAACCAAAGATAATGGTGCATCAGCACTTCTGTATCATGTCATGTATATGGTGATAAGAGTTTGATTAACTCTTATATTGCAGTTGAGAATGGAGAGAACGAGTTTCGGCAACTCTCCAACTGCTAATATCAAGGAAAAAGATGTTATTTACATCTGGAAAAGAAACTAAGTTAACCAACGTTGTGTGTGCCGGAGATTCGTAGGAATCTTATGTCCGGATGGTTGCTTAATAAAATTTGGCTTTCATATGTGTTTGAATCAAATAAAAATCGATTTAACGAATAACATAAATTTAGTGCATACGGGTTATGCCTTTAAAATGGGTAAGTTGATTATATTTTATAATGGTCATTTTTAAATGTATGTTATGACTTACTTTGACATGTTTAAATTTTTACTCAACATGTTGTCTAATTAAACCAAATTGGATACCCATTTTGTATTGACACGGATTACAAAATCAAAACTTAGGTTAAAGCCAAATTGATAAGTCTTTTCTCTTGGTTGAACAGAAATAACCAAAAACCTTGATATGATTCACATTGTTTTATGTGATTTAGAATTGATACCTACTAAGGTATAGAGTATCGTGCACTTCACCATATTGGCTAAATGCGGTACAAAATATTGCTATTTACACTTACTTGAGAGTAAGGATATAGACAAGCTTGATCTATATACATAAGTTGAGAACCAACTTATTATCGATAATAAGGTGATTCGAAGTTATTGGAGGTGAATATGTGTCTCTATTTCTAAATTTTTATGCTAAACTTAGAATAAGACACAAATTCATTGCTCTTGATATAGAAAAGAATCATGCCTTAGAAGAAATGGTTAATGCCATGTTCTTAAGTCCAGGTTTAAGCCATGGCATGTGGGGGAAAGCGATTATATCGATTGCTTATCTTTTAGATAAGATCCCTTGTAAATAAAATAAGATACTTTTTACGAACTATGGGTGAGAAGAAAACTATCTTATAAGTACTTACAAATGTGGGGGGTATCTAGCTAAGATATCCGTATGAAATTCATGGTTCGAAAGATTGGACCTAAACCCATGGATTGTATGTTCACATGTTTTGTTATGAATAGCAGTGCTTATCGTTTCATTGTACATGAATCGAAAATAGACATAGTAATGGAATTAAGGAATGATTCATTCTTCGGAAATATATTCCTTGTTTATGAAGGAAATTGAAAGATCATCTAGAATAGATGAAGAGGTTGTCCAAGGTCAGAGACAACGAGATGATATTGATCTCTTTGATGAGAGACAAGATTGACCCAAGGAGAGGTTGAACCTAGAAGAAACAAAATGACATGAACCGAGAGTTTGGTTGGATTTGATTTTTGTTTCTTTTATGGTAGAAAATGAGGCTACTTCTTACTGAGAAGCAATAACTTCTTTGAAAGGGTATCAATGAAAAGAAGCCAAAAGTGAAATAGATTATAGTTTACAAAGTAAACTTAGAAGCTCGTGGGTGTACCTTAAGTTGTAAACCACTAGGCTATAAATGGATCTTAAAAAAAATAGATAAATTCGATGTCACCATTAACATGTGCATGTCACCATTGACATGTGCAAAGAAATATTGGTAATCAAAGAATTTAAAAGCGAGAAGGTCTATCTTCCTTGGATGCTTATTTGCATGTTACACAAAAAAAAAACCTCAATTATGATGGTACTTTATTGACCGCATTAAGAAATTTTGGAAGTTTCTTATGTGGATGTTGAAAACGATATTTCTAAACAGGGATTTAGAAAAAGGAACTATACATGAACCAGCCTGAGGGTTTCATAGTTCTTATGCTAGAGAGAAAAGTTTGTAGGCTAATTAAGTCATTATATGGTTTAAGGCAAGCTACCAAACAATGACATCAAACTTTTTGACCATATCATGTCAGAATGTGGATTCAAAATTGATGTATGTACGTGTGATCAATAGTAAATATGTACTCTTGTGGTTATACATGAATATACTTATCACTAGAAGTGATAACAAGATGAATAAATCCGCTAATGATCTGTTGGAGTCAATATTTGACATTAATTTCTTTAGTTGTTGGGTTTGTTGAACCCATATGGATTCGTTTTAAAGTCAAACATTAAGAAAAACAATATTATTGAGAGGTTCAATGTGGGGGATTCCGGCCTAGCTAGAGTCCAATGACATTTTTTTAATCTATTTAAAATAGAGGTAAAATTGTTTCCCATTTTGAATACTCAAAAAATATTGGGTATCTTATGTGTCTAATGACGTGTGTATGATCTGATTTAGAACTTATAATCAGGCAAGCAGATATATTAGTAATTCAAGTGGGGACCATTTGAATAAGTATTACTTGAGTACTATGATACTAATAATATTGCATTATGGAAGATATCCTACTACTATCAAGTGATAGAGTAATGCAAATATAGATTCTTACATATAAGAATCTAAATCCACTAGAGGGGATGTATTTATCCTAAGTGGAAAGCTATGTCCTAGAAATCTTGAAAGTATTTCAAAGAGACAATTATAGCTAAATCTATGATGAAATATGAATTTATTATTTGAGATAAATTTATAAAATATGCAGGATAGTTTACGTTAATTCGTAAAGGACATACCAAGATGGCGTATACCGGTAACGACCATGTTTATAAAGTGTGATAGTCAATAGATTTTGACAGAGCTCATATCACAAATGTAAACGGTAAGTCGAGACATATCCATCATAGATTGTGATTTTTGCGACAACTACTCTCAACTAGAGTTATCACGATTGACTACGTAACGTCAAAGGATAACATCGCGGATCCGCTTACGAAAGGCTTAAGCAGAGAGTTAGTTAGTGAGTCGTCTAAAGGAATGGGACTAAAGCCCTTGAAAGAATGAGTTTCTATGAAGGAAAACCTAACCCAGTTGACTGGAGATCCCAAGATTTGGGTTCAATAGGACAACCTAATCATAGAAATGTGAGGGAAGTCACGTCAATGTGGGGGAGTTACTTAATACAGTAACTTTCCTAGTCCATTCCTAGAACAATGTGACTTATTGAGAGGTTAAACATATGGCTTAATTGATTCATGATGAAATCATAAAGCATGATGATTCAATATGACATCATAAAACATATGTTTTTAATGATTCAAGATGAAATCACCTATGTGAGAGAGAAGTAGGGGTCGCTTCGAAAGAAATTGTGGGGGCGCAATTTCTAAGAGCTCTTGCAGAACCAGGCTAGTGTTCATGACCATAACGAACACGACTATGAGGACTTGACAATGTCAGGGAGAGTCTTGTGTGAGTGTGTATTGTCGTCTACGTAAACAGAGGCTAGGTTCAAAGACATCGCGTCTACTTAGATCTAGGAGACTAAGTGCATCTCACAAGGGAAGGTTCAAAGGGTCACACCTACCTATCCTATGCAAGATTCAACTGTTGGAATTTTATTGAAACTTTTGTGTATTACAAACGATCTCTATTCATGTGGGGGATTGTTGGAAAATATTGTTGGTAAAATAACTTTTGACCAACTTTGGACACAATTATGTATATGTATGTATCATATATATTAGTGATACTTTATGGCTTCGCGTTCTCCTTGAAGAGAGCTTCGCAATGAGCCTTTATGTGTCCAAAATGAAGGTGATGTGAATGAGATATCGTGTCTCAAAGTTAGGCATTTGGTACCATGCTTAAAGAGAAAAAAATAGTTTATTTTTGTCCCACATCGGTGGGATGAGTAAACTGGAAGAGAGCCTATTGTGTATAAATAGAGGCCTAATTCCATAGTTTTCTTTCACACATCAAATCAATAAGTATTATTATTGATTTCCAACATATGGAGTACGCATCTGTAAAGGTGAAATTCCGGGCAGTTTTGTTAAGTCCGACAGTACAACTTACTGTTTCGGCTGTTGTACCCTGGGAAACAGACGACGAATCTGTTTTAAGGGAAGCGTGTCAAACACGTGCCTCGGCTCTTTAGTTCTAAGCGTGTCTTACGCGTGCCTCGAGTTGCTGGTGATTTAGTAAGTTTTTTTTTATTATTTTAGTGTTTTATCTAATTATCGTTTATAGTTATGTCTGTATTTATTTTTCTGTTATTTATATTCTGTTATTTGTTTTATGTTAATTTAATTAATTTAATTTATTTGATTTATAAATAAAAGTGTTATAGTTTCCCTACAGAATACTAGAAAAGACAGGCCTCTAAATCTGAAAGGACGCGCTCGTTCTCGGCCTCGGCAGCGCTTGTCATTGGCTACATCATCGTCGGGTGGTGGCGATTCACCCCAAGTACGTTTCTTGATATTTCAATTGAGTTTTGATCGATCTCTATAGTTTATATATAGTACGTAGTAATTAGAGTGTTTTCAATAGTACGTTGTTTGATTAAGGTTTTCTTGTGCATGTTTTGATTAAAAAATACTTGATTGATTATGACAAAAGAGAAGAGAAAAATGGGGTGGGTTTTTAAGGTTGGATGAAACAAGATGTTTGATTTAGAGAATTATGACAAAAAAAAAAGAATGGGGTTTTGAACGGTTCTTGTTGGTTGTTATCATTAATGGGGTAATTAGTAAAAAGACATGAATTGGGAGGAAAAACGGGGGTTTTAAGGTTGCATGAATATGTTTGATTTAGAGAAATGAAAAATGGGGTTTTTAAGGTTGGCAAGTTTTGAATAATAGAATGGGGGGGAAGATGACAGAGAGACATATTGACGGTTTGACTTTTTATGGGGACTAAGAAGAAAAAAAAAACTATGTCATGTCACAGTTGACCATGTCAACACAAGAAAGAAACATAGGGATCTAACTTAATTACTACAGTAAAAAAAACCTAAAAAGAAAAAATCCCCCCAATTTATTCATTTCTGCATCAATTTACTTTCAATAATGGGATTGCAGTTGTTTTCTTGGAGGTAATTGCTCTTTTTTTTACTTTTTTTTGTTCCAGTTTTCATTAATTTGCTCCATTGATTCTGTTTTAGTCTGTATTTAAAGTTTACTGGTTTAATTGGCCTTTGATGAGATGTGTTACTTGTTGTTAAAATATGCAATTGTTCTCTGTTTGACTTTTTATATCAGTGGTTTCTGATGATTTAATCTAAAAAGTTTGGAATTTGCTCCATTGATTCTGTTTTAGTCTGTATTTAAAGTTTACTGGTTTAATTGGCCTTTGATGAGATGTGTTACTTGTTGTTAAAATATGCAATTGTTCTCTGTTTGACTTTTTATATCAGTGGTTTCTGATGATTTAATCTAAAAAGTTTGGAATTTGCTCCATTGATTCTGTTTTAGTCTGTATTCAAAGTTTACTAGTTTAATTGGCCTTTGATGAGGTCCCAATGATGTGTTACTTGTTGTTAATATATGCAATTGATCTCGGTTTGACTTTTTATATCAGTGGTTTGTGATGATTTAATTTAAAAAGTTTGGAATTTGCTCCAGTTTAGTCTTTTTTTTTCCGGGTTCCAAAATCTATGGGATGGATTCTGAATATGGTGGTTTCCTGGTGAAGGCGTGTATTATAAAAATAATAACCTTTTTTGTTGTTGCAGAACTTGGATTTAACCAACTTCCGTTCTGCTGTTTCGGAAGTTCTCACCTTTCTGAACCCTACACCTGATGACATTAATCGTCGTGCCAAGATCATAAGCGATTTTAAGCAGGTTGTCAAGCGGTTTCTCCCAGGTGCGTTTTTTTTTTTCTTTCTTTTATTATTTTGTGCTACAATTTTTTTTTCTTTTTTACTTGTTGTTTATAAAATATTGACACTCGGAGTTTTATCTAAACAGGTTGCAGATTGGAGCCTTACGGCTCCTATGCGTCTCACCTGTACACGAGATTTGGGGATGTAGACCTCTCGATATCATGTGATGGATCCGTTGATGTTCTATCCGCACTTGAAGTATGCTTGCTCAAATCATCAAGTTAGTTCCTTTTCGTAAAAACCTTAGAAGTCTTCCATCATCTTCTTATGGTTTCCGCAAATCATCTGTTCATGAATACTACTAGTAGTAGTTTATATACAAGCAGTTCAGTTTAGTTGAAATTCCCGTAAATAAGCTCACTTGGCCCCACCTAACCTAGATATTTCCATGTTTAGATGTTTTAAACTCTGTCCATCATTTAGCACGCACTCACTACAATTTGAATTGCCATGTAACTTACAATGTGCAAAGATGCGCCCCATGGGCGGTTAGCTTTAAGATTTTTCAATACAATATCATATTTATAGTATTTCCCCTATCATGATCACTAAACATAAATATAATTTGATAAATTTAAATAATTTATATGATAAATGGAAAGGAAAAAATACATCTTCATAAATGTTTGAAAAATATATAATCTCTGAAGAACTTCTCTATAGACAAAGTTCTTTGTAGAGTTTGTGTAGTTACTGTTTGCCACAACACAACACCTTGAGTCCTTTATACTCTTTACTCTTGAAGTTGTCTTGCTACTTCTTTTGTCATGTGTAAAGGTGGCAAAATGGGCGGGGCGGGCGGGTTCGGGCAAAGGGTTAAACGGGAACAGGCTGAATGGGCAAAGGGCCAAACGGATACTTTTAAAATTTGGGCCAAACGGGCGTGGGCTAAACGGACAACGGTTCAAACGGGCGTGGGCCAAACGGGCAAAGAAGTATCAAAAGACAAAATAAATAAAATTCAAACCAATGCAAAAGTTTCAAAAAAGGGTTATGTAGCCCAAATTCACCTGACGTCAATTTTGTGAGGCTGTGTTACATTGTGAAGTTGTGTTAGATTGTTGGGACAAAAAATACCCGACGTTAGTTGTGTTTGAGACCATTGTACCCATCTTTTGTTTTCTATCATTATTCAAAAGTCCATTAAGCCCGAAAGAATGAAAAAGTGGAAGTCCATTCTGCCCATGATACTTGAAAAAAGGCCCATGTGACCCAATTTTTGTCTTGCGGGTATATTTTATCGGCTCTAGTCATGTGTCTTGCTAGTTCTTTACGATAGCTGTAAATTGAGATAGCGGATTATGAAGAGGGTACTGATAATCAAAGATTTAGCTTTTATATGATGATTATGTTAGTTTGAGTTGCAACAAATTTTGTTCGCATATATAGTGTTCTCTGTTTCAGACTATAGTCTTATAACTCATTTCATTTACTGTCCTCAATAGGATATTCCTCAGTTGCATATATTAAAGCTGCAAATACGCCTGTGCTAAAGTTTGTGGTTGAAGACATTCGTTTTGATATCACTGTCAGTGAACCGTCAGGGAAGCGGACTGCATTGTTATTGTCAAAAATCAGCAGCATTGATAGTCGATTTCGAGAGTTAGTTTTGCTAGTAAGTGTACTTAATATTGTATTCTATTGGTTAAGTATCATTGTTAAGTTGCAAATTGAATTTTTTTATTAATCTTTAACCTCATAATAAATCAGGTCAAGGGCTGGGCCATGCGCCAAAAGATTAATGACGCATTTGGACGAGGGTTCAAATCTTACGCCCTCTATGTGATGGTGATATTTTATTTCCAGGTAACGCGTACGTTAACTTAATATATATTATCTTCTAATATAACAAAATGACTAATCTTTAATGTTTAATGTTTGTTATTTTCTGCAGAATACCAAACCGCCCGTACTCCCCCCACTCGATGACTTATGCACATCCGAGGTGATTGAAAAGATAAAAGGTAGTAACTTTTTTGTAAAGAAGTTTAATAAATTTTAAAACTTTTGTTTAGTAGAATAACCAACTGCGTGATTATGACAGTGGGTGGTGATGAAAAGTGGAAAAGACTTTTTCACGAAAATCTTGATAGATGTAAGGAATTCAGACTGTCGCAGAAAAACGAGTGGGACGTTTACAAACACTTTTATTTCTTTATCAAGAAGGTAAGCATATAAGTTTCTATCTATATCTTTTTATTGTTTCATTTTCTGTCGATAAATAAAAGAGTAAACTATAAACCTGAACATTTGTGCTATTTAACTGTTAACTGATAATTCGTAATCGTAATAATGAATGATTACAGTTCAAGAATATTAGCCAAAAAGCAAAACATAGCTACTTGAGCGTCAAGACCGGACGATGGCTTCCAAAAACGACTGCAATGAAGAACAGTGGAAGGCCCTTGTGGGTAAGTAGACTGTAGTTTATGTTGTGTTTTGATTATTAATGTCTTTTTCTTCTTTAAATATTGTACTAGTTGTCACTTATAATCCAAAAAGTAGTTTGAATTGGACAAAACTGATGGGTTACAGGTTCCTTTTTTTAGTTTGGGGGTGGTGTAAATGGGGTATTACATCAGTTTTGAGTTTTGTGGGTGACCTGTCTAGTTCAAGGTTAAGCTGGGCATGATCAATATCTATGCTCCAGCTTGAGGGGGAAGCTAGAATTAATAGTAGTAGATTAGTTTAGCTTAGGCCCGTTTAGGTTTTATGTTTTCTACGTTTTTAACTCTTTTATCATTATCGAGGCAATACAATAATGTAATCTTTTGCCTATAGGCTATAACGCTTGTCCCCCCAAATCTGTTTACAGGTAGAGGAGCCCTTTGGCGAGTTAGACAACCTTGCCAGGTCCATCAGTAATGTTGAACGCATTGGATCGATGTTTAAGGAAACAAATAAGGCATTCCAGACAAGGAACACTCGTGTTATTCTTAATAAACTTGTTGGCGAAGACATGCTCAAACAAATAGGAGGAAAGGTGGAGGTGGAAGGTTCGCACTATCTCTTGATTTTGTAAAAAAAATATTACAGTCAGTAAATTTCTTTTAGTATATCTCTTACCTTTTCACCTTTTCCGTCATATAGTTGGGCCAATGGATGTTCCTTCAAGGGATATCATATCCGTATCTTTATCAGCAGCTCTGGCCAAAACGGAATGTACTAATCTGGTGAATGCAAATTGGAAGTCTACATTCATTGAGAAACTAGTTAATTATGCATCATCTGATGATGAGGATAAGGAAGGTGGAAGAGCACTAGTTTGCTATGCTCCGGATGGTGAATGCAAAACGGAAGGTACTAATCTGGTGAATGCAAATCGGAAATCTACATTGGTTGAGAAACTAGTTAGTTATGCATCATCTGATGATGAGGATAAGGAAGGTGGAAGAGCACTAGTTTGCTATGCTCCGGATGGTGAATGCAAAACGGAAGGTACTAATCTGGTGAATGCAAATCGGAAATCTACATTGGTTGAGAAACTAGTTAGTTATGCATCATCTGATGATGAGGATAAGGAAGGTGGAAGAGCACTAGTTTGTTATGCTCCGGATGGTGAATGCAAAACGGAAGGTACTAATCTGGTGAATGCAAATCGGAAATCTACATTGGTTGAGAAACTAGTTAGTTATGCATCATCTGATGATGAGGATAAGGAAGGTGGAAGAGCACTAGTTTGTTATGCTCCGGATGGTGAATGCAAAACGGAAGGTACTAATCTGGTGAATGCAAATCGGAAATCTACATTGGTTGAGAAACTAGTTAGTTATGCATCATCTGATGATGAGGATAAGGAAGGTGGAAGAGCACTAGTTTGCTATGCTCCGGATGGTGAATGCAAAACGGAAGGTACTAATCTGGTGAATGCAAATTGGAAATCTACATTGGTTGAGAAACTAGTTAGTTATGCATCATCTGATGATGAGGATAAGGAAGGTGGAAGAGCACTAGTTTGCTATGCTCCGGATGGTGAATGCAAAACGGAAGGTACTAATCTGGTGAATGCAAATCGGAAATCTACATTGGTTGAGAAACTAGTTAGTTATGCATCATCTGATGATGAGGATAAGGAAGGTGGAAGAGCACTAGTTTGCTATGCTCCGGATGGTGAATGCAAAACGGAAGGTACTAATCTGGTGAATGCAAATCGGAAATCTACATTGGTTGAGAAACTAGTTAGTTATGCATCATCTGATGATGAGGATAAGGAAGGTGGAAGAGCACTAGTTTGTTATGCTCCGGATGGTGAATGCAAAACGGAAGGTACTAATCTGGTGAATGCAAATCGGAAATCTACATTGGTTGAGAAACTAGTTAGTTATGCATCATCTGATGATGAGGATAAGGAAGGTGGAAGAGCACTAGTTTGCTATGCTCCGGATGGTGAATGCAAAACGGAAGGTACTAATCTGGTGAATGCAAATCGGAAATCTACATTGGTTGAGAAACTAGTTAGTTATGCATCATCTGATGATGAGGATAAGGAAGGTGGAAGAGCACTAGTTTGCTATGCTCCGGATGGTGAATGCAAAACGGAAGGTACTAATCTGGTGAATGCAAATCGGAAATCTACATTGGTTGAGAAACTAGTTAGTTATGCATCATCTGATGATGAGGATAAGGAAGGTGGAAGAGCACTAGTTTGCTATGCTCCGGATGGTGAATGCAAAACGGAAGGTACTAATCTGGTGAATGCAAATCGGAAATCTACATTGGTTGAGAAACTAGTTAGTTATGCATCATCTGATGATGAGGATAAGGAAGGTGGAAGAGCACTAGTTTGTTATGCTCCGGATGGTGAATGCAAAACGGAAGGTACTAATCTGGTGAATGCAAATCGGAAATCTACATTGGTTGAGAAACTAGTTAGTTATGCATCATCTGATGATGAGGATAAGGAAGGTGGAAGAGCACTAGTTTGCTATGCTCCGGATGGTGAATGCAAAACGGAAGGTACTAATCTGGTGAATGCAAATCGGAAATCTACATTGGTTGAGAAACTAGTTAGTTATGCATCATCTGATGATGAGGATAAGGAAGGTGGAAGAGCACTAGTTTGTTATGCTCCGGATGGTGAATGCAAAACGGAAGGTACTAATCTGGTGAATGCAAATCGGAAATCTACATTGGTTGAGAAACTAGTTAGTTATGCATCATCTGATGATGAGGATAAGGAAGGTGGAAGAGCACTAGTTTGCTATGCTCCGGATGGTGAATGCAAAACGGAAGGTACTAATCTGGTGAATGCAAATCGGAAATCTACATTGGTTGAGAAACTAGTTAGTTATGCATCATCTGATGATGAGGATAAGGAAGGTGGAAGAGCACTAGTTTGTTATGCTCCGGATGGTGAATGCAAAACGGAAGGTACTAATCTGGTGAATGCAAATCGGAAATCTACATTGGTTGAGAAACTAGTTAGTTATGCATCATCTGATGATGAGGATAAGGAAGGTGGAAGAGCACTAGTTTGCTATGCTCCGGATGGTGAATGCAAAACGGAAGGTACTAATCTGGTGAATGCAAATCGGAAATCTACATTGGTTGAGAAACTAGTTAGTTATGCATCATCTGATGATGAGGATAAGGAAGGTGGAAGAGCACTATTTTGCTATGCTCCGGATGGTGATTCCCATGAAGTCTCTCCAAATGGATGATGCTTACTATTTTTAGATTTCTTGAACTAGTTTGCTTTACACAAAATTTTAAATCTCTTAATAATTTCTTGAACCTATTCTTACACTATCATAATGGATGCAGAAACAAATAGAGAATAACTTGTCACGGTTTTAGGTTGTCTATACGCATTTGTTGTAGTAGTATTCATGTCAATGACTATTTACTTTTATAAAAGCTTGATGAACTCAAGCTTATTTTCACACAGAGTCAATGACTACCACCTTTAGCTTCTTTCATACACAGTCGAGCTTGAACAGTAACAAATCTCGCGATTGCATTATTTTTCTTGGTTATGAAATTTGTAATTACTATCCGCGTTGCAAGTTCAATCACCCAAGTACTCCACCAAAGAATCCGGTATCTTTTACCTACAATGTTTGTGTTTAACTGTTTATGGTATGAACATGGTATCTTTTATTCTACAAGGTTAGGCACATCAGTTGTCCTATGATTTTTTTTCCAGCGATCTGCTGATGATATATTTTCACATCAAAACAACATTTTTTTTTAGAAAAAATTAACTTAAATTTATTGATAAAAAATATATACATTACAATAATAAAAAATAACTCATAATATTTAAAAACATTACAAAAGTAACCATTACGAGTATTAATCTGTTTCCAGATTAGAACTGATATCTTTCCAAGTTCTGAACAAGTTACATTCGGCTTCTTCTTACTTCATTCTCTCCCGCTCTTTTTCAGCCCTTACTTCTTCTAAAATTGCTCGTAACACCCCTTCATCGAGAAGTAGTTGTCGTTCTTGTTCCTAAGTAAAATAAAATTCTTCAGTTATGAATGAATGAATCAATTTCTTGAATTGGTTGAGTTGATGAACCGCCTATATAGGTTTCAAAGTCGCAGTTCGAGTTTGTGTAAAATTCTGATGGGCAGTGATTCAAGGGTTTTCTTGGGTGTCGACGGATTGCTTCGAGTAGTTTTTTGTTTGTTTCGTTTGGTATTGTCATTAGTGTTAGCTTGAGTGTTTTTCTAAATATTTTTTGATGAAAAGATGGTAATGGATATGTTATATGTGAGAAATGTAAGAATACTAATGGGTATTATTGGAAAAACTTTGAAAATCAACCGTTGGAACAAGGTACAAATTTAAAATTTACAATACAAAATTTTAAAGTATAGTACAAAATTTAAAAATACATCACACTCGTTCTAATCGTACTTTTCATGAAGCAAAACATACTTATTTTTCTTTTGTCGTTCAATTTTAGCTGCTTTTTGTAACAGAGTGACATGCATCTCGTAATCCTTTTTCGATTCTTCTTCCAATAAAGTGTCAATTAAAGCACGATTCTTTTTTCGAATATAATTGCATTTCTCATATGCAGTATTCAGATCATCTTTAGCTATGGAAGCATTTTCAAAAGGGAAATGATTTGTACACTATATAATTTAATTTGCACACTCAAATTGTTTGTCTTTAGACACTTATACCCTTACATTATTTAGAGGGTGTTTATTTTAGCTTATATAGTGGGCTTATAAGCTTATTAGCTTATATAAGCTTATAAGCCAAAACCAAGTGTTTGGTTAAGCTTATATAAGTGGGCTTATAAGCTTATATAAAGAGGTTTTGGTAAGCCAAGAATTTGTGGCTTATGTAAAGTTAATTGGGCTTATATAAAAATATTACTTAAAAAGACTTTTATACCCTTATTTAATAATTACTATCCTTTTTATTTTTATATATTTTTTTGTCATTTTACTATATTAATTTTATAAGCTAAACCAAACACTTAACAAAGTCTTATAAGCTTATTATATAAAAGTCATAATTTGCTTATATAATATAAGCCTAAGCCTACTTATAAGCTTAACCAAACATCCTCTTAGAGAAGTGGACACATAAAGTTACATATCTTAAAGGTATATATGTCATGACATAACATTTTGAATGTGCAAATCGTATTTTGGAAGTGTACGAATTATCCCCTTTTTCAAAAGCTTTGGCTAACTTCATCATCGATTTCTGACGGACAACATTTTCGTGAATTAGTTTTTTTAGCAGAAGTTGTAAAAGACATAATTTTTTTACGAATAATGTTTCGGAATAGAAATAAATAAATTGCTTGGTTTTTATATGGGTAAAATTTTAAAATTTTAAAATTATTTTTTTTAAGTTACTAACGGTAACAAAATGTTTCGACACCTCTTTTCACACATGGTCTTACATTCGATCCAAATCATTGGTCGGCTGATTTCAAATCGGCCGCGACATCAAGTACGGCTGATTTACTCAACCCCTTGATGTACGGTTTAGCTTAATCTAATAAAAAGTGACAAAACTTTCAAAAGTGTAAGAAGTCATAATTGACAAATATTACGTCCATATTTCCTTTTTTCTTTATTTATTAATAATCACATTTATTATGCCATTTTTTTCATTTCAATTTTCATTAGAAAGATTAACAGTCTTTTATGATTTAACATAGGAACAATATTATTTAACTAATCTTAATCAAAGAAAACTATTTTTCCATCTCAAATTTATAACTTTTTTTAATTTTGAGTTGTCTCAAAATTATTGTCAACTACTAAACTAATATAGGGACATTTTAAATTAGAACTAAGTCGTATAATAACAACGTACTTTCGCAAATATACCATGTATGTGAACTATTTTTTGTTCCACTTAATATAACGTACTTTCGGATTTTGTGTTGATTTGCACCAAGTGTTACAGGCTACCGGTTAAAAAATTTAAAAACTCGAAAAAGATTTCATATGACATATTTTAAAAGGATTAATTCATATAATAGCAATGAACTTTTCTAAATGTATTAATTTGGTACGCGATTTTTTTTTTAATTACGAAAGATTTAAAATTACAAAATTTTTATAAAAACATTTATATAATTGCAAGAAAGGGTAAAAAAATTTGTCCTTCAAAACAACGATTATTTCAAAACTTACTTTTAAAATATAAACAAAAACTTTAAAGTTACAAAAAAATTATAAGTTTTTATACTTAAAACAGTTTTTACGAAAACTTTAAAAAATGAAAGCCCTTTTACGTAAAAACTTGGAAGATTAAAAACAAGTTAAAACAATTAAATTTTTTTATATTTCTTTAAAATACATAAGCATTGAGTTTTTAGAAAAAGAACTTTAAGAAATTTTTAGAAAAAATAATAAAAATTAATTTCTTCATAAAAACGATATTCCCATAAAAGTTAAATCTAACAGAAATTAAACAAAAATATTTCCAAAAAATTTAAAAATGTTCAGAAATTTTTAAAACACTTTTTTATTCTTTTAAGATAAAAGTAAAATTTAAAACTTTTATTGTATCTTAAGAAAAGATCAAAATGAGTAAAAGTGATAATTTTAAATTTTCACTTTTTTTAAGAAAAACGTATAGTTATTTTCAGCTTTTTTTCAAAAAAAGTTTCAAAGAAAAACCTTTTTAGTTAAAAACTAATTTTGTAAAAGAAATTAAAAAAGGAATAAAAAAAGGTAAGATTACACATTTTGCCGGTGAAACAAGTTTCATTGTGCAGATCGACACAAAATTTGAAAATACGTTACATTAAGCGGTACAAAAAATAGTTCACATACTAAGATGGTACAATTGCGAAAATACGTTGCTATTTTACATTTTAATCCCTTTTAAATTTACCATATTTCATTTGTTTGAAATTATTATTACAAACTTTAAGTAATACATTAATTAATTACCTAAAGGTAAATTGTTATTCTACTACTAAAACATAAAAGAAGAAGTTATAATAAATGTATTTTTCTTAAATTGATTGTTTTTTTTATAGGTGCCAATAATATTAAGAAAAAAAAAAACATTGTGATAACAAAAGGAAAGCTTCTAAAAAACATGACGAACCTTGTGATTAAACTGATAAATATGGTGATGTTATTTGTCAAATAAAACTCATAAACATTGTGATAACAAAAAAAAAAGGCAAACTCATTATAAAACACTGATGAATATGTTGGAAGTATAGTTCAATTGTGGGTTCAGTTCATACTAGTGAATGGGTAAAGAGGTAAGGAGTGTATACCCATAAGTCCCTGAACACCCAGACTTTTACAGTGGGTTACATGTTGTTCAGTGTTGCTGATGATCTTCAGTGAGTTACCTCTTCAGTGAGTTGAACTCTGGACTGAAGGTATTCATCAGGGAGTAACTTCACTGAAGACTTGTCTTTAGTGTTTACTCATCAGCAAGGCTTCAGCGGGAACACCCTTCAGGGGTAGCTGATGCTTCAGTGGGACTGAAAAATAGATATTTGCATATGTGTACTCAATCGTTCTCGGTATCTAATCGAATTGATCACGGTTTAAGGTGGAACTATTGTAGTTGGTCACTAAAAGGGGGAGCTTTTGATTAGCTATTTCTACTAGTAAAATAAATGCTAAAATAATTAAACATAAATGTAAAAATTAAAGAAAGAAAATAAATGCTAAAAACCTATCGGAATACAATCGGAATAACCCTATCGGAATGTGATCGGAAAACCTGTCGGAATAACTAAAACAGTATCGGAATAGTAGACAGTAAAAACGGTCGGAATACTTATCGGAAAATGCGTCAGAATGTTGGGTCACCAACCCTATCGGAATGATGATCGGAAAAATGGTCGGAATAACTAAACCCTATTCCGATGGAAACAATCGGAATAACAAGCGGAATAACGATCGGAATACTAAACCCTTTTCCGATCGAAGTTATCGGAAAAATGATCGGAATGCAAAACCCTTTTCCGATGAAATCAATCGGAATAACCGTCGGAAAAGGTAAACCCTTTTCTGATGGTTTGTAATTCGCAATAGGCAAAATCGAATAAGCTCTTTTTAATAAGCACTAACTGAAACTTAACCAAATCTAAATAAGCACGAATTTAAAAACTTTTAAAACACTAAATAAGCAAATTTTTTAAAATAAACTTTAAAAAGATAAAACTTTTAAAACACTTAAAAGAAAATAAGCTAAACACGAAATAAGCTAAAAAGCATAATAAGCTAAAAGCTTAAATCGTATAAAAACTTGATAAGAACAAAAAGATGAAAACTTTTGTAAAACCCGCATGCTTTTACCATGAATAGTGCCCTTAAGATCGTACGTCCTAGATTAAAACTTACCTCATTTAGTATTGATCACATTCATGTGCTAATAATCAAGCAAGTGCATACGTGTATGACATGACAAGTATCGATTACGTACGAACTCATGATAAACAGTTAATAAATATATCACGTGAACATAATTAAATCATGATCACCATTTAAAATACAAATTAGAATACTTACGTAAATACATATAATATAATTACGAGCGTTAAGATTACGGTAACTACATGATAAAATAAACAGAAACGCTTCAGACACGAACACGTTTAACCACGAACGAACGCGAAACATCGGGACACGAGAAAGGTACGGGTACCCCATGTGGGGCCCCCATACCCACGGCACAACCACAAGAAATGGGCTAAGCCCATGGACTTTTACAAGTAAAGGGGGGGTTATGTAACTTTTTCATTTCATTTCACTTTTTCAAGAAAATAAACAAAAAACCCTAAAAAGAGTTTTCTCCTCCTCCTTTTCTCCTCTTTGTGCCGCCACCTTAACATCACCATAGGAGGGTGATTGGTTGATTTTGATCTCAAAAACTATTGTTATAATCAGTGTTTGTTCATCCTTTTTCCAAGCTACATAGTGGTATACCTTTCTAACCCTTCTTTTTAATTCTTTTTAATTCTTTTAATCTTTGATTATTTTCATGAACATGTTATTATTTTCTTATTAAAACATGGTAATTAATCATTGATCTAACATGTTTTGGTATTAATTAAAATCAAAGAATGATTTAAAAGGGGTGTTTGTTTTTGGCCGCCTAGCAAACAAACCCGAGGGGGGTTTGGTTTGCTTATTGCCGCCACCACCAAGACCATCTTTGGTCTTGGTTGGCTCATGTGGGACCCACGGCAGCAAGGAGGCACACGTGCCCCGAGTTTGGCTCGGGGTACGGTGTCGAATTCATGCCCGATTCATGGTTCGTTGGTTAAATCATGATTTATGCTACATGTTAATTTTTATGAATTATGAACTTAGGATATAATTAATTAATAACATGAAATATTAATTAAATCATGACTTAGGTTATTTTAATTATTAGTTTAACATGACATTAATTTAACCTAAGTATTTTATGTTATAAGTTATAATTAATTAATTATTTAAAACATGCCTATAATTAATTAATTTAGACATGACTTAGGTTATGTTATTAATACATAATAATACACATTTTAACCTAAGTATTTTATTCCATTTTAATTAATACATGTTATACCTTAATTAAAATGCTTAACGTGTATTTTATGTCTTTTATGTCGGAATTATGCGTGGTTTGTGTTTTTTTTTGTGATTTAGGACGAAATTGTGAAAAGTGGAGAAAACACGGCATTCACGGGCTTTTATCGAAGAAAAAGACGAAAGACGAAGTCAAGAAGTCAAGAGTGCAAAAAGAAGGGAAGTCCAAGACCAATTCTGAAGATTTATCGAAGAAAAAGTCGAAAGACGGAAGTTTACTTAAAGCCGAAGAACTCAAGTCTATTTTATTGAAGAATTAAAAGACGAGTTCAAAGAAATCCCGAGCCAAAAGTCATTAAAGTCCAAGATTAAAGAAGATTTAAAGGCTTAAGGACTAATGGTGCAATTAACAAAGAGATTAAGAAGGAAGGACTAAGCATGCAATTAAGGGGAAATGAAAGAGGGGAGGAAGCTTCCTAAGCATTCCTTAATCCTCCCCTATATATAGATTAGTTCTTAATCATTTTCATTTTGTTGGCTAATAGTGACAATTAGTTCTTCCACTTTTAATTACCTTGTCATTTAAATACTTGTCAGATTTAAATACTTGTCTTGCACCTTAATTACCATTTAATTTCAAGTAAGGTTTTCTTTTAATTCTTGTTAATCTTTATCTTTATTGTTTGATCTCATCCTACCTTTCTTTAATCTTTATGTTGATTTGTTCATGTTCATGTTCTTGAGTTTTTGTCAAATTTATTAAGTGGGTTTTGATTATTTTGATTAGTTTTGTTAGTTTGATTGTTTTGGATTGTTTGTTTATGATTAGTTGTTTATTTGTTTGTTTGATTTAATCTTGTGTTTGATTTAGCTTTGTTTTGATTAAATTCATGCATATATTTGTCCCTTGTTCTTCGGTCTGCTGCTTCTGATCTTTTCCAGGATATTCCGAATAGAAGGCTTATTCCGAATAGGAAGATATTCCGAATAGGGGTATTCCGAATAGGAAGTTATTCCGCATAGGAAGATATTCCGAATAGGGCAAAAAGGGATATATTCCGAATAGCCAGATATTCCGAATAGGGCACATTATTCCGAGTAGGCTACTTATTCCGGATAGAGGGACTATTCCGCATGGACCTAATATTCCGCATGGGGCTATATTCCGAATAGGGGTGTTATTCCGCGTAGACCTAATATTCCGCATAGGGAATTATTCCGAGTAAGGCCAAACATTCCGAACAGCAAAGAACATTCCGAATAGAAACTTATTCCGGATAGGTGACATTATTCCGAATAGGTGTTTATTCCGGATAAGGGTAAATATTTCGGATAGGTAATTTTCAGTTTCTTTAATTTCAGTTTTTTAACTTTCTGCTTTTTAATTTCGAGCTTTATTTTTCTTGCCTTTTTCCTTAGACACACTTTAAGTTTAATTTCCTTAGATTTATTTTAGCCTTGCCTTAGTTTTAGTTTTAGTTTTAGTTTTAGTTGCATTTTAAGTTTGCCTTAGTTAGATTTAAGTTTGCGTTATTTACTTTTAGTGCTTTTTAATTTTAGTCTCGCTTTTAATACTTGCACCATTTATTTTAATTAGAGTTAGATTTACTTTGCTTGCCATTTATTTTTAATTGTTTTTGCACTTTTATTTTAAATACTACAACGACACACTTTTGTTTCACCAAAGAACGACTGAGTCGCACTTGAACCAGTTTTCAATTCGAAAAGACATACTTAAACGAATCTTTTTACCTGGCCAAAAGCCTTGTATCATTGGGTATTCCTTCTTGGTGGTTGATATTATGCTTTTGCTAGGTTCAGATTTCTCGGAATCCTCTCGAATTGATCTCAGTTAAAAGTAGAATGATTTGTTCTTGGTGACAAAAAGTGGATTGGTTTTCTATTCTACTAAACAGGAAAGTGAATAAAATGGTAATTAAGTAAACTTAAAACAAGTAGCAAATAATAAGCAAAACTGGAAAAATACTCTTGTAAGAAAATACCCTATGCGGAAAGTATGACCATTCGGAATATATTGGAAATTATTGCTCTATTCGGAAAGTTTACACCATGCGGAAAAATTAGCTTACTCGGAAAAATGATGCTATTCGGAAAGTCTTCTCTATGCGGAAAATACTCCCATTCGGAAAAACTGCCTATGCGGAAAGATGGCTCATGCGGAAAGTTTGCTTAATTCGGAAAAATGACATCATTCGGAATAAAATGCTCCCATGCGGAATAATAGGGCTATGCGGAATATATGAAATATTCCGAGTAAAGGAAATAAAAATACCCCTATTCGGAATATCTAAAAAGTTCCGAATAGGAAAACAACAAATGGCTATGCGGAAAGTTATAAAAGTTCCGAATAAGGAACCGAGAACACCCCTATTCGGAATAATTGAAAAGTTCCGAATAAGGGAACACAAAATGGTCTATTCGGAATACCTGGGGTTGAAGAACAGTAGCAGCAGACACGAACGGGGAACTCAATCAAAAATCCAAAATCAAATCAAATACTTAAAAAGGTTTAACCAAACTAACCAATAATCATTAACATACCATAAGGAACAAATCCCACCAATAAAAACACTAAATCAACAACTTTTTAAGATCGGACTAGAATCAAATAAGAACTTAAGAACTTGCAATAAAAAAATTATGATGAAGAACAAGATAAATAGAAAGATGGAATGGATTGATTAATGGAAGAGTAACAAGGTTAATGATCAATGATTACAAGATGAAAAGAAAAAGATGAAAATCACCAAACTCCCTAATGGAGTTGGTGATGGGACGAACTACAAAGCCTGGAAAAAGGAAAAATGAAAAACTAACTTCTCTAAATGTGAAGAAAAATCTATTTATAGTCCTAGTGGTTGGTTGGTGAGTGGGCTTTCTCCTCTTCTTCTTGTCTTCTCGTCTTTTCAGAAAAGTTGACGTTTTCGATTCTGATTCGGGATTTGTTGTCGATTAAATCCAACTCGTCTTTTAATTCCTTCGTTAAAATAGACTTGAGTTTCTTCGACTTATGAAAATCTTCCGTCTTTGGTCCTTTTCTTCGATAAATCTTCGAATAGGCCTAGTGACTTCAAATCTTTTGCATCTCTTGGACAATAGACTTTATCTTGAGTCTTTTTCCTTGATAAAACCCGTGCAATCCCATGTTTTCTTTAGTATTTATCCGGTCAGCTCTGAAATCACAATAAACACAAAAACCACGCATAATTCCAAACAAATGATATTAATTACGTGTTTTGGTCTTGTTTTAGCCAGAATTAAGTGGTAAAAGGATGGGTGTTTACACACCTATCAGTGGTGGTGCAATTTCTTGGGCATCCAAGAAGCAACTTGCATTACTAGCTCTACTATGGAATCTGAGTTTGTGGCTCTAGCAGTTGCTGGTAAAGAAGTTGAATGGTTGAGAAACTTGCTTCTTGAGATTCCATTGTGGGTCAAACCTATGGCACCCATTTCTATCCGTTGTGATAGTGCTGCTACATTGGCTAAGGCATATAGCCAAATGTACAATGGTAAGTCTAGACACTTAGGTGTTAGACATAGCATGATTCGTGAGTTAATCATGAATAGGGTGATTTTAATAGAGTTTGTAAGGTCTCAACAAAATTTAGCTGATCACTTGACGAAGGGATTGGCTAGAGACTTGTTTATAAAGTCTGCTGAAGGGATGGGTTTAAAAGTCCACTCTAGTCACTGAAGGCTAGGACACCCAACTCCCTCCTAAGGAAACTTGGGAGCTGAGTTCAATGTGGAAAGCTGAACATTCAGGGGACTGAAGCACATGTATGTCATCCCAAGGATGTGCTTGTACCTGCTGAAGGAGGATGAAGTTATAAACTTCTCAATGGTTAAAGTCTTTGAAAAAGTGCTGAAGCAGGAGCATGATCTAAAGAGGAACCACCTATGTAAATGTTGAGGTTTCGCCTCCTCAGGGAGCATGGACTTGGCTCTTACAATATTTATTAATTTGGATATGGACATATGACTAGTAGTGTCATGAGTTGTTATGTATTTGAAAACTTGTGTATATTTTATCTTTAGGTATTCAAAGTGGTTGAATGGTTCAATTCTTAGAACACCCTGATTCCCGAATGTTTGAAGTGATGTACTAAGATGGAAATTCAATCCTTATGATATTTTCATTTATGCACTGGTTTTGTTAATGTTAAATTTCATGCAAAAGGAATTGTACTATATTGGGGAGAATTGTTGGAAATATAGTTCAATTGTGGGTTCAGTTCATACTGGTGAATGGGTAAGGAGGTATGGAGTGTACACCCATAAGTCCCTAAACACCCAGACTCTTATAGTGGGTTACATGTTGTTCAGCGTTGCTGATGATCTTCAGTGAGTTAACTCTTCAGTGAGTTGAACTCTTCAGTGAGTTGAACTCTGGACTGAAGGTATTCATCAGGGAGTAACTTCACTGAAGACTTGTCTTCAGTGTTTACTCATCAGCAAGGCTTCAGCGAGAACACCCTTCAGGGGTAGCTGATGCTTCAGTGGGACTGAAAAATAGACAAATGTTGGAGCTGAACTTGTACACTTGTAACGGTCTTTGACCCATTCAAGTGGAGTTAATGACCACGTTTAATTGGTCTTGTAACCACTTTCCTGGTATTATGGAGCACATTAAGAGGAGATTAATTGGCCGTTAATTCCTCTTAATTCCATTGACTAGGGTTTGAGTAATACACCTATAAATAGGTGATCATGATTAGAATGAAGGGAGACAGAAACTAGAAACTCATAACAACGAAAGGGTTAGAAAGGGTTAGAGATTTGTGCTTAAATCACTAACAGCATTTGGTCTTATCCCAAGTAGGTATTCATGATACCCAGGCATTTGAGTCGAATAATTTACTTTGGAAAGTGATTACACGATTCCAAGTGATATCCGGTAACCATTGTTTTGGTACGTAGCTAGGATCGATTATCTATACGCTGGTTAAGACGAAGTAAACACCAACAGAATAATCAAAGAAAACTGATGAACAGTATGACCAAAAAAGAATTATTCGAACAGAAAACAAATGAACAACACGAATGTTACTTTCTATTGGTTTCAAGGTTCGTGTGATCCTGTTCAAATTTAAAATTTGAATTAGATTACTAAAATAGGAAAGTTGATAGATTCAAAAATTTTACTGTATTTAAGAAAGTGGAATATTTTGACACAAAACTAAAATAATGTCGAGATAATGGGACTTGTCGAGTAGGGCTGAGCCAGGGCCTTGATCAGACCGGATCCGATAGGACCGAGTATTGAAATGATCCAAAACTCTAGACCGACACCGGACCAAAATGGCCGGTTTGGGTAGGTAACACTCCGGTCTTCGGTCCGGTCCTATTTAAGCATAATCATAATGTTTATTCGTAAGATCAGATCAGACCGGACCGAAGACGAAAATTCTCCAAAACCTCGGACTGAAGACTGGACTGAAATAGTACGGTTCGAGTCGGTCCAGCCGACGGTCCCAAATACTCAAGCTTCTACATAGATTACATGTTGCAATCATATTATGTTTCCAGATATATTTTTTATAGATAATTGATTATAAATTTATAATAGTATGAGTGTATATAATTATGCTGAAATGGATATCATCATTATGATGGTTACAAAAAGTGATACTTGCGTATTATATAGCTGGAACGTGCAAGTATCGATCATTTTGTAAGTATGATCATTTCCGACCAATAGACGATTCCCGACTGCAATTCAACTCAACTGGACTACCATTGCGACCGTTAATGTATTTCTTAACCACGATATATAATCAAGGCAGAATAATATTGTTAGATACTAGATTCTGGGACCAGGTCGTTAAATACAGTTGCCGTATTATAAAATATTGTTAATTGATATTTTTAACCGGACTGAGGCTCCTACTCAAAGGTGATTGTGGATATGGAGCAATGGTATAAGTTTCATCACCCTGAACTGCAGAGCGCTAGATCTTCTGATGATGGAGCAAGGTATAAGTTTGATCACCCTGAACTGCACAACGCTAGATCTTCAGGAGTCACTGGGGATCAGGTATGATCTCATATAGAGGCTAATAGCTGAAATTCTTACAGATATGACATTTGGTTTTAGGTAGTGGTAGCGGTTTATATAAAGGCTGGCTTGAATTTCAAAGTTCCGAAACATGGTTTGCACTGTTTTTATGCGTTTCTACTTTCCAACATATGCTCCTATGCCACTACTAATTATATCATCATAATTTGAAAAAACAAAAGGATGCTAAGATACTGTATATTTATGGTTTATCTTATCAGGGAAAAGGTGTAAGCGGGAATTACGAGGAGAATGTTGTTTGCAATGCAAGTTTGGACGCGTAAACTTTGATGGTTAAACGCTGGAAACCCAAGAGTAAAATAGTGCTTTCCAAGAATAAGTTTTAGGTTATGTCGAAGATCTAGACATATATCTAGATCTTATGCTACCATGATAATGTTTATAGTTGTGTCTCAAATTTCCTTCTCTTTTTCATAAAGCCTAGTGACGATATGCTGTTAACTGTTGGTTGAAATATGGAATGCTGATATTTGAATAACTGCAGGATGTGAGTCTTGATCAGGCTGTTTCAATTCTTTGTTTGCATATATATGATTCTCGATCATGTTGTTAACTAGATTGCCACAGTTTTACGCATACAATGCCTACAAATATAGGGCAAAAATCTATAATGTTGAAAAGGTCAAGTGTGTGATATATTCAAGAAATTATATGAGAACCCTGCCTGCAAGTAGACACCAGCCATAATCTAATGTTTAATTTGACAACAAGCATCTGAACATTCAGGCATTCCTTCTGGCCGATGTAGTCTGAGAAAACAATAGGAACCTAACATAACAGGTAATGTAGAGAAAAGTCGTAACTGAACTTAAGGAGGAAATAGGTAATGTAGAAAAAAGTTGTAATCCCATCACAGCCTTGTACCATAGCCTTGTGTTTCTCGTTCAAAACTACCACAATGTATCATTTTCTACGCATGTTGATCGCCCTCCCTATAATTGTAACACAAGCTAAAAACTAAATTTTGTTGCATCAAATATCTATCTCAGACAATCTCATTAAGAATCGACATAAAATGGACAGCCTTTATGGGTACAGGTATATCACTTTACCAAACTTAGTAGGTGCAGATACTTGTACGGCAATCTTAACCTCTTATGTTTATTCTATCATCTAATCAATATTGAGGTTAATCACATATATATAAGAATCATGGTGTTGGCATTCTAATGTTGATAAACATTCTTGCTATTCCTGAAATAGACATCATCAATGAATGACTCCTACCCACTTAGTTTAGATTATACTATAGACGGTACCATAATTTTGGGCAATCATGTCCTTTGAGAGCTAGATTGTTCACACTCCTAACTCTCAACTGCAATTCTAACCGAAGTATATATATAAGTTATGCATGTTACCAACAACCAAATCTTCCATGCAAATCCATGCTAAATTCGTCATCTAGAAAGCCATGAAGTTATTAATATTAGCACTTGCCTTTATCCTGGTCTGGTTACAGGTTGGAGCAAGAGCACACTCACCATTTCTCATCAATCCTCACGAAATCTACCCATCAGACTACTTCATTGTAACAGGTGTCGTTTATACATCAGAAAAATATTATGTTTATGTGCGCCAATAATCCAATATAGAGCATTTTGGTTGGGGTTTTTTAAGTAATAACTAAAATTGCAGATACATATAGGGCTGAGCATCGGGCCCGGACCGGCCAAGACCGGACCGCGGACCAAAACCCCGGACTGAAATAGTCCGGTCCGGGTTGGTCCGGTCCGGTCCAATTAGGCATAATCAACAAGATTTTTGGTAAGACCGGACCGCCCGGACCGAAATTGTTCGGTCCGGTTCAGGTCGGTCCGGTTTTCTGGCCCGAGTCGGTTTTGTTGCACCCATCAAACACTTTTGCATGGTTCATTTCAGTGCAACTAACGTGATGTGATTTTCATTAAATTGTTGGAAACAGATCCAAACAACAACGATAACCATCTTTAGCTAGTGTAACTTTTGTAGATATCAACTTAACGAACCTGGTTTTATTTTTTGAAAATACAACCACAAGATATGTAAACTGTAGACATAAATTGGTTACCAAAAAAAGGATTTTATTTTACAAAATTAGTACGAGCACTAGTTAAGCATACTCCTAAAGTCCTAAGTACTCTAATTAGCAGTTCTCTATATACTATAAGTGGCACAGCCCGGGCAAATCATGGGGTTTGATAACTGATATTGGAACCGGACCCAGGTATATATCTACGTTTGGTCAAAACTCGTTACATTACCCATTTTATCCGTCAGAAATCATTAGTATTCTTATATTATCGTTGACGGCCAACTTAAGATCTTCCATATTCAAAAGAAATCCAGGTGTTCTTGTTAAATTTATTTGTGTTCTGGTCTCACAAACTTTTACCTTAATAGAAAAAGGGGTGAGCTCCGTCCCGTTTACATTTGTTTTCTCCAAAAACCTGCCCGACATATTTTAGTTATTTTATCAAACAGATTGGTTGGGTTTATGGGTGGTTAGGTTGATGTGGTCAGGGCTAGGTTTGGTTCGAGCCAGTTTTTGCCCCAAACCAAACCATGCCCATTTATATCGTTAAAACTCGGTTTAGCCTTAGTCAAGAGCTTGCGGCTTGACCCTATGTTGGTAATTTTAGCCCAATTTAACAAAAATCCTAGCCGATATCAATGCAATTTTCATCTCATTTTTAAGCCAACTCATCGACCAACTCGGTTGTTGAAAACCAAATTATTTTGGGTATGGAGTTCCCAAACCTATCAGTTAAGTCTATGGGTGGTTCTAAATTTCTAATATAAACAGTTGTTTAATTTGGGTATCCGGTTGCTTTGTCACTACTTCGATTTAATGTTAGACCTCTAGTATTTCATAGATATTACAAGTTTACAGCTAGCTACTTCCTGACTCAACAATCAACTTGCTTAACACTTCAATACCACAAGAAATTTGGTAATTTTCTAGCAACTTACCACAACAATAGAGCATTAACTAAACCGACTCATAACCTTTGAATTCATGTTGCTAAGATAACCTATTTGAGCACAGATTTTTACGTATAGCGGGTCAAGAGCCCGATAGCCGACTGGCCCAGTCCTGATCTAGCCCATATTCAACCAGTAGAATAAGCGTCTAGTCTAAGGCTCTAACCAACTAACCATGTTCAATCCTCGATCACGATCCAGCTCATCTAGCCCAAACCTCAGACACCTACTAATACAAGTTCCATACTTTAGTTTGGTAGAAGCAATATACACTGTGTCAGTTACTTGCCTTTCTATCTGTACACCACTTCTATTCTAAACAATGTGTGACTTATATAAAAGGGTGCATAATTTTCATCTTATGATAGGATGCAGCAGTGATTGTGATATATCATGTTGCTACTGCGACATCAAGAAACAGCCACCAGTTTGCATCCAATGTTGCGAGGAGGATGAAGAACCTTAAACTATGGTACATACTTAAAATACATTTTCTATAAAGTACCATATTAACCCACTTATCAAATTTCTAATTCATGATATTAACGCAGATAAGACCAAAATGCAGCTACAGAAAGTGAAGGTGTGAAGTTATGATCCAATACAGCACATCAGTCATTATTTTCATACAAGTGTAAACTATGATCGATTCTTGTTCATTGGCAAGTTACTTAAAGTCCTAAATTCTAGTACAGAATGACATCAAAAATTCTTACATGGGGAGAGCCCATTTTACTAGAGTGAGTTGTAATACTGGAAATTTAACAATTTTACAAAATTTTGTAAATGATATATGATAGTTTACCTCTTATTACTCGATGCTTAATTTTTTTTTTTTTTTAACACTCGATGCTTAATTTAGTCACCTATAATTGAATGCTAACAGTAAAACAAGATTGATAAAGCGGAGACAAGGGTTAGATAGTAATTCTACACACCACTTGGAAACCGTCTTGTAAGTCCAAGGAAAACCGCTGCAGATGAGATTTGCACCTTAAGGTCCGCAACATCAAGATCATGACCACCTTCTACTAGACCCCATTTTTCAACCTGAAGAAATTAATTTAAAAAAATTGTTTTTTATTTTATCGTTAACGGGTCAAACTAGTGATATGAGTTTATCTAGAGAAATTGGGTCAGATGGGTCAAACATGTCGAAAGTAAAAGGAAAGGTAAATTATAAATTGAAATAATATACCTTTTTGCAATTGAAATACTCTTTGGAATAACCTTTTGTAATCTTGACACGCTAAATTAGGGGGAAAAGAGCAAATCATAGTACCAGACTCGGCACAACATGTTTTGACCCACACAATAATGTTTTACCCAGTTACAGAATATCAGCCTGATTAAGAAGAAGAAAACAAACCTGCATGTCTTCTTCGAGTCTAATCAGTTCAATTGCTTCATCAATTTGTAGTCTCCCACGAAAGATTGCAACTGAAATTATTAATGAGTGTGATGCTGAAGCAAGTGCATCGATTGCTGCTAACTCATTGTCATCTGTTTTCTTAAGAAGGTTTTCTACAGCTTTTACGAGACCGTCCTCCTGTTTGCCTCCAAAAAAACTGGAGTATACAACGGGCTTAATCCCAAATTCTGATTCTACCCACTTAAGAAGAGGATCAATTTTCTGCACTTGTAACTCTGCAAATTCAATTTTCAGTTATAATTAACTCTAAGGTAAAACACAGTAACATAAGACATAACAGTTAGCAGGAAAGCTGATTATCCATTGTTACAAACAATAGAAAATGAGTCAAAGAATGACAGTAAGACCTTCATAGCATAAACAACAGATTGAGTTATAAAATTTGTAGCACTTAAATTTGATGTTCTATTTTACCAAAAAAAATTGTAATACATACAAGTTGTGGATAGCATAATAAAAACAGGTTTGGCAAGAGTCACTTGGAAGAAAAAGGGTAAGATGACAAACTTAAATCAACTAAACTGTGCGCTAATTGCATTTAAGAGTTCATAATCTATGAAAACGTCAAAATTAAGTTTACCATCAGCAATGTATAAACTTTCTGACCTTATAATGGTTCTGGTATTTTGGATAGGTAATATTCACCTGACATAACTTTCTCTACAGTTATCATTTAACAAAAAGAAAAAATACAAACAAGGCCCGATGTCTGTATTTGTTCCAATTGGAAAAATAAACCACTGATAAGAGATAAGCATGAAACACTTGCTAACTGCTTACAAATCAATATTGTGATCTTCTATTCCTATAATTTCAGAATATTTGTTCCAGTTCTGTAAAGAGATTATAAATAAGGCAAACAAAAACTAGACTACTAGAATACAAAAAGTATTGTGCATACGATTTAGAATATGTAACTGCAAGTGACATTCCTGTCACAGAAGATGCAAAACCGCATCAAGGACGTCAACTTATGTAAGCTCCAAATCTACTTTTCTAGATGTTCACAAACTTTTATTACATTCCTTATACTAATTTTGTAAAATCCTATCGTCTAAATATCGCACAAAGAAGAACAAAATCTACTTGCAATGAAAAAGTTTGTGATATAATACCATGGACACCACTCGTCAACACATCATCAGCCGGGGCCCGACAAAAGACTAAATCTTGATTAAACCTCTGCATTAAATTATCAATAATCTTCGACCTGGTGAGGGGAACTCTCTCCAGAGCTGTACATGCAAGTTTCATTAAAGGCATTGTAAATGGCCTTATTCCATCTGCAAGCTGCAACCAAAGATAATAATGTTACATAAACCCCATGATAATACTATTACTTAAAAGAACCAGTTATTATAATTAAAGGAACCATCTGAACTACAAGTACAAGGAGCTCGGATTCTCATTCAGATGAGTTACTGAGTGACAAGATTTTAGTTTAGTGTTGATCTTATTGTGGCTTGTATACATGGTGACCCATAGATTTGCGGACCGGACAGTATGACACCTACTGTGGGGGTGTGTCTTTCGTGATGAGTTTTGGGGTGTCTTCCCTTTGGGCTTGTGAATTATAAATAGGCTATGACGACAAGGCAAGCTGCTGATATTGAGAAGCATATAGAGCGGTGCTACCAATATATTTGAAACTTATATTCATCGAGAGTGTGGGTGCCATATACCGATACACACCTCGAGTGTGGTGCATTCAGAGGTGTGCAAAATTCAACCCCCCCCCCCCCCCCCCCCCCCCCCCCCCCTCCTTCAGCCTATCTCTAGTTTCTCCACCGTATAGTTGAAAACATGGCATGAATTATGAAACCTTATATATTCTTCTAACTACTAAGTACTAACTGATACAATCTATGTGTGTTTGTTTCAGCTTATATAGCGAGCTTATGGCTTATTTGGTTTTCCACTTATGTTTCATAAGCTCACTTTTTATGGCTTATTTTGAAACTTTTCGGGTCATCCGCTTATATAAGCTTAACATGTCATAATAGGCTTATATAATAGGCTTATATAATAAGCTTATATAAGCCGAAAAGTTTCTAAATAAGCCACAAAAGGTGGGCTCATGAAACATAAGCCGAAAACCACATAAGTCACAAGTCCGCTATATAAGCCGAAACAAAATATAGATGCTAAAGGACGGTGTACCCAAACGTCAAAATTGATTATACTTAACAAGAAGGATCATTATATGTTGTTCAAAAGATGATACTAGGAGTGTTTGTTTCTAACTGAGTAACCAAACACGTTATGTAGATGCTACAGATCGGTGGAACCTTCCCTCCTAGGGTATGTTTGGTAGCAAGCCTTTAGGGGCGTTTGAAGCAACTAGCAACTAGCGGTTAGGGTTTTGCACAAAAATGCTTCTTTGAAAGCAACTAGCATTCCTTATTTTTCTAAGCGCTTCAAATCAAAATGCTACTTCTATGTTACAAAGCGCTTTATCAAAACAAACAGATACCTACCGCTTCCTACTACTGTGTTACAATCCCACATCTGCCAAGTATGAGATTGGCCGATGATTTATAATATCTAGGTGTTCTCTCCTCCTTCAAGCTAGCTTTTTGGAGTAAGTTGTCAACACTTAGCTTATAAACGATACGAACCGAGTGTGGGAAGGTTCGTATCATATTGATATCAGACAGTTACCGTAAATTGTTGTTCTCTCTTCCTATCCCAATTCGCCTAGCTGCCGACGTATAACCTCAACAATAAGGAGTAACTAAATGTTGTTCAGAATACGACACTAACTAACTTAGCAAGGAAGACACTTGTCGGGCGAGCGTGATGAGTCAAACACTATCAAATCATTTCTACATAAAAACGCGAAATACGAATTATCATCATCATCACCTGATAATCCCATTCAGCAGCAATAGCTTTAGCCAAAAACAAACTCGAACACTTCAAAGGTCTCTTAGAGGGAGTCTTAAGAGTCCTGTAATCAAGCATAACAGACCACCCAACGCCGTCATCAGCTTCCCTCGTAGTCACTTGTTTATAAAACCTTTTCCCGACGATTGAGCCAGTCATGAACGACATCGGCATCGTAACTGATGTCGGAGGGGCTGGTTTCCTTCCTTTAATAAAAATCTCATCGTTTTTGGTTTCCTCTGATGATGAAAAAGTGAAGGTGTCGGGTGGAGGTGGTTGTGTGGCGGTTGCGGTGGATAGGGATCTTAGGATGATTGGTGTTTTGGTGGGGTTTAAGGTTAATGTTTTTCTAAGGATTGATGAACTTGCCATTTTATTGGAAATGATGATGAAATGGGTGCTTCTTTTGAATCTTTTATTTATTTCAGAAGATGAAGGATTTGTTCAAGTCTAATTCTATGCTTTTAGTTGGGGTGGAAAATTTTTGTTATCAAACTGTGTACTGTTTATTAAAAAAAAATAATTAAAAAAAAAAAAAAAAAAAACTGTATACTGTGTACTAATTATAAAAGGGATAATAGGTAATAAATGTAACATTGTTATCCATTTTTACTATGTTACGCAATTACATATTAATCTTACCAAACAACGCACCCACCATTACTAATCCCCTCTATTCTAACAATATTATCCTTTCCGTTTGATTTTGATGACGTGGCACCGTTACTATATGTTTGACCCGTTAGGTTTTATTTACCCCGTTAATTTTCAGTTGGCCCACCCATTAATAAATCCACCTCACCTTCTTATTTCTTGATGACGTGTCACCGTTACTATATGTTCATTCACTTCAAGTTCTATTTTTATTCCACAACTTGCATCTTATGACACTAAATTAAAACCACAAAAAAACATTTAACAACTTTTTTTTCCCTAAACTTATAAAATCTAAATCATCACTGTTCCAAAAAAAAAATCCCTTATCCATTAATTTACACCCATGGTCACCTCCATTTCTATGCTCATTCCCAATTTTGACTTTTCAAAAAAAGTCATATTAGCTCAAATATGCATTCAATCAACGCAATAGCTTCAAACCCTGATTTGGTTTTCATTAACAAGACTCAAAATCACGTTTTTCCTAATTTTCACAACACCCATTTTTTCAATTTTGCCTCTAGGGTTACACCAAACCCTAACCCTAATTTCAAAATTACTACTTTTTACAAAAATCCAAAACATGGGTTTTGTAGAAGCGTGAAATTAACAAGTGGGGTTTTGACAGAAGATGATGAGGACGAAATGAGCGATGGTTTCTTTGAAGCAATTGAGGAGCTTGAGAGGATGACTGGGGAACCATCTGATGTTTTAGAGGAGATGAACAGTAGGTTAAGTGCTAGGGAGTTGCAGCTGGTTTTGGTTTATTTTTCGCAAGAGGGGCGCGACTCATGGTTGAAAAAGAAGAATAAAGTTGACAATGAGACTATGCAGTTGATGGTGAGTTTGATGTGTGGGTGGGTTAGGAAGATGATGTGTGGGTGCGTAACCCCTTTTTATACAGAGAAGTAATCAGTGTGGACCGGATCAACATACCAAGCTTTTGAGAATGGAAATTAAATTGATGAGATGATAAAATTGAATTGGGGATCTGGTTTGACTCGAGGGGTTCCAATAGCATACGGCATCGTGGTGGTGGTGGTGGTGGTGGTGGTGATTGTAACAGCTAAATCGTCAGGGTATCGTAGTGGTGGTGGTGATTGTAAAGTTAGAATAAAATTGAATTGGGGATCGGGTTTATAAAAAGAAGAAGGTGGGGTGGATTTATTAATGGGTGGGGCAGCTGAAATTTAACGGGGTAAACAAAACCTAACGGGTCAAACAAAAACTAACGGGTCAAACATATAGTAACGGTGCCACGTCATCAAAATCAAACGGAAAGGATAATATTGTTAGAATAGAGGAGATTAGTAATGGTGGGTGCGTTGTTTGGTAAGATTAATATGTTATTACGTAACACAGTAAAAATGGACAACAATGTTACATTTACAACCTATTATCCCATTATAAAAAGGGATAATTCCATATATCCCCAAGTTAAACCTTGTAATGTTATATATACCCAACTAAAAATTAAAATGACATATATCCCCAATTTAAATCACAATTTGTCATATTTATCTATTTCATTAAAAAAGAACCTAAAACTGAATTCATGTTATTAGATTCCAACATTACCCTTAATCATTTAGTAAAAATATTCCTGAATAAATTCTTATCAACATCTGATGATACACCATCAACTAGCATTACGACCTTGATTAATTTCGTAAGAGACCGTCAAATATCATTACGTCATGTAAGTGGACTGCTACAGCACATGATAAAAACCAACTGGCTTCAAGACTTTTAAATTTAATACTACATAACTAAAACAATGAACGATGAATCATAAGAAAAAAAAAGTAAGTAACCAGCGTCCAAACATCAAGATGAATGAGACAAATCCACATTATATCTTGTGTGATGTTGACCCAGGATAACGAATGAACAAAGTCGCATAATTTAAAAAGGAAAACATGTTTTGAAAAAAAAAGATCTCATCAGAAGATTAAAAAAAAAAAAAAAAAAACACAACTGAAAACTTTGAAAAAACTAACCTTGATAGTCCATGATTATTAGGGGTATAAGAGGCAATGTTTTAAAACCCGGGTCTTAAATCGACCCGGTCGAGTCGCCGGGTCCGGGTCAACCCGGGTCGACCCGGGTCAACCGGGGTTAACCCGGTTTTCTAAAAAAAATATTTTTTTTTATATTTTTAATAATTAACAAAATTATACTTATAAAAACCATAAAAACTTACGTATATTGAAAATATAAATTGTTTACCAACTAATATAATATGTAAAAGTAAAATTTTGTCGCAAATACGTAAAATTTAAATTTTTTTTTCAAAAAAAATACGATAAAATCGAAACCCGACCAGGTTTTGAGAACCGGGTTGACCCGGGTCACCCCAAACCCGCCGGGTCAAGTCGGGTTTCGAAAATATGAAACCCGGGTCAATATGACCCGTTTTTTTCGGCCGGAACCGGTTCAACCGGTTGACCCGGCCGGGTCGACCCGGGTATGAAAACATTGATAAGAGGAACTTAATAACACAAATTAAATTTTATTTAGTTAATTTAATAAAATGGGTAAATATGAGAAATTGTTATTTAAATTGGGGATATATGTCATTTTAATTTTTTATTGGGTAAATATGGTGTTACAAAGTTTAAGTTGGGGATATATAGAATTATCCCTTATAAAAATTATCAAAGTTTTTCTTTATTCTTATTATCATTTCATAACTATTACTATTAGTTTATGTAGAACAATGATAATCTTGTGAAACAAGGGGGTTGATGTTTTTCTAGATAGAGAGAGTTAGAGAGAGAAATGAAAGAAAACACATATATTGAAATGAGAGAATAAAACAACCAACACCTCTTTCCATGGTGGAAAGAGGTTTAAATACCCCAAGTCCTTAAAGGACTTGGGCTTCCGGCCCATGAACATGCTCATGGGTCGGGCTATGTAATAAATGACATTAAACTTAACTACGAGCCTATAACTACATTGTTGGAGTGACCGAGACTTTCTAAATGCGTAAAACGTATTTCCAACAATCTCCCCCAAAGGGAGGTCACTCCAAATTTACAAAGTCCTAATCTAGCATGTTAGATCTTGTTCTTGAGCTCGTAGTCTTCTTTACTTTCTTTTTCTTTTCCTTTGTGAATATGTGTTGAATGATATCAGCCCCTTTTTGTTTGGAACATGTTCTTTTGGCCTTTCACGTGCAGCCTTTGCTTTTCTTGTAAGGTTCGCCTCTTTGTGACTTCATGTCCCACAAGCTTATCCTTTGTTTAATTCTTGAAAGTTTCAGAGTCGATACAACGGAAGACTTTTTAGGTCATACTTTCTTGAATTTTCAGGAGTATTTGATACTAAAAGAATAAGCATGTGAGGACGTCTTCAACAGGTACACCGCAACGCCACCGTCTTCAACTGGTACACAGCAACGCCACCGTCTTCAACAGGTACACAGCAACGCCACCGTCTTTAACAGGTACACAGCAACGACACGAATAAAATGGCTTTGACATTTTATTCTAATTCGGTAGCATTTTACCTCCGGTCGGTGAAGACCGTTGGACGATATTAGATATCGTACCCGTGACGGATAGTTTCAATTAAGTAACTTCCTGACAGGATTTCGCGGGTAAACCCGTTCTCTTTATTCGACCGTCCAAAGCTGACTGCGAACATAAAGAGTGAATCATTTAGATTAAAAATCCTTATGATTGAAGCCGTCAATTCATGAAACCTGGAACAAGTGAATTTCAATTAAGATATTCACCATCGTTGCTTTCCAGTTGTCACAAACTTGATTCAAATTGAATCTTGCTTGTTACCTACCAAGTGTTGTTTGATGTTAACACTAGAAGGATTTCCACTCGTCACTGTGAACACTAAAGAGTGTCACTCTGAGTGTTCTGGCAAGATCATATGATAATGCGTAGAGGCCTGGAACGAGTTTAAGTTCAATTAAGAATTAAACTACTGTTTCTTTCCAGTTGTCACAAGATTAGTTCGTAAAGAACCGCACGTGTCACCTACCATGAGCTTGTTTGATGTTGGCTCAAGCAGGATTTCCATCTTCAATGTAATACTTACGTATCACTCGGATGTTCTGGCAATATTGCAAGAATACTGCGTAGGACTCATAAAGATCTCTTACTTTTCACAGTGTGTGAGAAAGCAAGGAATAAATGGAAAGTGTCCTAATGAGACTTTTGATGATCTCTTGGCTCTAGACTCGATTGTGCGTTTTGATTTAGTGAGCGATGGCTGGAGAGGAGTGCCACCTTTTCAATACCAGTCTATTCGGAGTGAATAAACCAATAGATAACGTGTTGATCTCCGTGTGATTAAAACAAATACCTTTTGAGAGATATTTGAGTTAGCTGGGAAGGGTTGTGCATTGCATCACTGGGTCCATGACGTCTTTCTTCAATACCGAGAATCATTAGCAAAAATGACCTCAGTAGCATATGTATTGACCCGGTTTCTGCCTAAAGTTGTAAGGAGGGCTTCTTTCTTTACACCCTTTATCTTTACAATTCTTTTTCATTCTTCAACCTCTTCAATAATGCTTACCAATACGTCATCACTAGCACCTTGTTGTGATTGTTCCAGTGCTAGCTTAAGTACTTGGTCGGCATTCAGCTACGTTCACAATCTTTCTCCAACTTTCCTAGGACTTCTAATTCTATCTAAGGAATTGTCCTTGGGAAGATTGCATCGGTTCTGATGAATCATTGGACTAATATCTATACCTACCATCCTTTTGTCACCACATCGTCGTGAGATAAGTGTTGTTTTAGGTTGATATAGTCACCATGAAAAATCCTTGAAAATCACCTAAGGTACTTGTGATATTGAAATCAAAAGTTTTGTACCTTAGGTGTTTTATTCATCAAAACGCTCCCCCTTAACACGTGCTCTGCACATATTAAGTTGGATTATCATTAAATCTTTTTCATCTTTTAGCCAAGTATTATTTAAGTTTCCTTAATCCCATTTTCTCCCCTTATCCAAAATGTTAACCATTAATATTTTGGATATTGAATGGATTAACCGGTCTTTGGGTAAAAATGAAATCGATGTTTGGCCATAGAACATGTTAATGCTCCCCCTTAATTTAATAAGGGATAGTTGTAGTGCTTTAGTATGATATATTTTGAAAGATTTAGAATCTCGTGAGAAATTCTTGAAAAATTATCATACCTTAACACTACAACAAGCCACAAAAGCTGATAAAGTAAAAAGATAACATATTCACAATAATGTACATATGGAGTTGACCTGTAATGAGACGAACCAAAATTAATTGGTTCGTTCCGTGAGCCGATGGTGAGCTCCATATGGTCGTCCACCGACGAATCGTTCTATGCTTCGTAGCAACCGGCGCTTCCTTAGCACTTCCTCAATTTTCCTGATTGCATACGAAGATCCTTTTCTGCACTGGGTTGTCCAGGTGTATGTGACTGCCGGAAGAGGTAAGTTGGAATTGAGAACCGACAAATCATCTCGAACATTCTTTAGCGTTCCATCACTGAATTTGTGCAGTTCTGAGAATCGCATATATTGCATGACGCCAGTCTGATTTGGATAAAAGATTCCTGCTTCCGGCTTGGTAGTCCCCATGTAAACCTTCTTGTTCTTGTGGAAATTACTGAGTGGAGTCGTATGGGGACGTTCCAGGTTTAGCTTCTTCTGATAGCTTTCTACCCCAAGTTGAAAGTCTTCCACCCGGTGTTGAATGACAATTTTCCTGGCGTATTGACGAAAGTTTGAACTCAAGGCTATGACAATATCAGGTGATAGATGGTCAACTTTCTCTTGAGCCAAAAGCAACAATAGATCTTCTATGTCTTCAAGTTGAAGGTACTGGAGATCACTTTCGTCAATGCGGTATTCTTTCTCATCGGTACGTTTGAGCAAGATTACATTTAAGTAATCGTAACCGAAAACCGTCTGAGTAGTTGCCCCAAGGATACTTTTGATTCTGTGAGATGAGACAATAGAAGCACCTTGCTTAGGACGATGGAAGTGATTATAGGCTAACTTCTTATTTTTGTCCCAGTGAGATATGCCAAGTGAAGCATAGGTGTCATAAAATTTGAGCAGCTTCTTTCTCCATATTGAGTCAGGCACTTTGTCTTCTATCCATGGAACATTCTCCAAGTTGACAGCCTTGAGCATTGTTAGTGACGTGGCATACTTCTTTGCTCCATTTTCAAGGTATTTAAGATCGTGAGAGACAAAATGCTCGATTGGGATAGTGGCAGAACTAGTGATGACCGTTGGTGTAAGAGGTTGCAATACGGGAGTTTGAATTCCTGTAGTTGTCGCTCTCATTGCTTTTGTAAGCTCATTCAGGTGATATTATGCTTCATTATGGGTGATCTTTAATGTGTCAAAGAAGTCCACATTTGCAGCTGCCATTTTGATCAGATCCGGGGTCATCGTTGGTTTCCCATGAGAGTACCTTAGAAAAGCCGAGAAGTCGATAGGGTTGTTGAGGAATTGAGTCATCTCCATTACAGTTGCAGTTTCAAATGGATGATGTGGTGCTGCGTTTGTTAGCCAAAGTTGTTCTTGTACCGTATCATCAATGATAAGGGATTCAGCAAATGTCGGTTCTGGAACATTTAAATCTTCAACTTCCATGTCATCATCATGCGGAGCTGTAAATGATGTTGAAGGTTGAGTTTGCGTCACCGGTATATCATCGTGAGTTTCTTCTTCAAGCATTGTTTCGGTCGGTTCTTCTGCTTGCATGTATTCTACAGATTCAATATGAGAATCAGTAGTGAATTCTGGTGCAGTAGATATACCTGAAGCAACCTGCTGAGTTTCTGATACTGTTGTCTCCAGTGGCTTATCTGTGGTGTCAGCAACCGTTTCTGCAATGTCCTCGAGACCTTTCTCGGTGGCCGTTTCATTGTCATCCTTGCTTGTCTCGTCGGCATTTGTACCAGTGTTGTCATTCTTATCACCCTTGTTGACTTCATTACCCTTGTCATTATCGTCATTGTCATCCTGATCATCATCTGTATCCTCGTCCTCGTCCTTATCGTCATCAACATTCTTATCCTTTCCTTGTTCATCCTCTTCATCCTCCTCATCTCCTTCCTTATCCTTATCCTCATTCTCATCATCCTTTTTACCATGTTCCTCGTCATCTTCCTCTTCTAACTCATTCTCATCATCAGACTCAGAGTCGGTAGTGTCTGCAGGATTCTCTTCATCAATTGCTTTGTTGAGATATTGCAGAACTTTGCGTTTGTATTTTGATTTATGAGCTCCCAAGTCTAGCAGACGTTTCTGAAGCAATGTCATGATTTGAAGAGTAGATAGACCATTACCGACAAGATGTGGTAATTGTTGATCAACATAAGACTTGACTTCGCGTCGAATGATCGCGGTCATCTGCTCGTCAATTGACCCGAGAAAAGCAGCATTTTCTTTATCCCGAGTTTTCTTCTCTTTACGAAATGCTTTATGTTGTTCTTTGAGCTTTGACACTTTGTCTGATAGTTTTTGAAGAATGGGCTCATCAGGATGCGGTTCCTTTGGAGGAGTAGCAAACCTTTCTGTCAACGTAGCTATTTGGGTAGCTTGAGCCTCTAGCTGTTGTTGAAGAGACCGGATCAACGGATCATTGATTGTGAGAAAGGGATTTGATGTAGATGAAGCTTGTGGTTCTGTTGGTGGAGGTGTAACCAAAACCGTTAAAGTGGTCGTAGATGATACTGGTTGTACCGGGATAGGTGTTGATGTAGATACAGTGGTTAGGACGGTGGTTGATACAGGTTGTTCAAATGTAGATGCCGGTGTAGATTTCGTGGTAATGGTGGTGGTTGATACTTGTTGTTCAACAGTTGCGTGTGTGATGGTGGTGGTCGGGACCTCACTGATAATTGGGGTTGAAAGTAGGGAAGTGGTGGTCGATGTAATAGTGGTTATAGGGACATCCACCATTTGTTCGTTTGTTGACGGATCAGTGTTGGTGACCTCAACACCCTCCCCTTCTAAATTGAGATATTTCAAAACATCATCAGAGTTTGAAGTAGACTTACTTTGAAGTTGTGTGTCTGGAATGAAAGTTGCATGAGCATCTTCATTTAGTACCATGTGAGTCGGTTCAGGCAGAGATGTGGTGATATTTGCATCCCGATACATCATACTTGTATCTGTGTCAGCACTGCTCTCACGTTCTTCACTTGGTTCCCGACTTTCAAGTTGAAAGGTAGCAGCATCTTCATACTCATCTTCATAAGTATCTTCTTCGTCGAAGAATTCCGTATCATCATCAGGATTACCAAAATCTGCTAAATCATCAAATACCCTTGAGCCTGATCCACCAAAGGCTTCCTGTCGACTTTGTTGAAGAATAATACGAAGTCTTTTTTCTTCAGAAAGTTTTTGTTGAACAGGATCATTTTGAGCAACACTTGCCTCTTTGCCTTTAGCTTTCCTTGCTTTCTTAGGCCTGCGGAGTGGTACTTCTTCTTCTTGTTCTTCTTCAGTGTGGATCATCTCATCTTCATCATCTTCATCAACAATTTGCATTTTTCCTGAGCGTTTATCTTTAGGAGCAGCTGGTTGACGCTGTGAAACTCGTTTCTTGCGTTTACCTTTTTGCTTCTCTGAGGGTGGTAAATTTGCCCGCTTGAATTGTGCGTCAATGTCTCGAAGCATTTCTTGGTATTTATCACTCTCCTTGATTCCATCATTAATCATCGTGTCAGGTACTAGTGCAGGAAGTAATGCATACTTTGTGGAATTTGTGTATGCATTCATTGAGAGAATCACATAATCATCATCTTTCGTGTGATAAAAGAACTTCCCACGAGTGTCAATGGTTGGGTCATTCTTCATAAAATAGTGGATAATGAGCTTGGTGAATCTCGGGAATGGAAGATGCACGGATTTCTTCTTCGTTCCAGTAATCTGATAACAAAATTCTTGCCAGAGAAGAAGTGCATAATCGACTTTTGATGCAGTATACAATCCCCAAAATAAGTGAGACTGTGGTGGTCTCATTGCATCGGTGCCCCTAGTTTTACCAGTGAGACACTTGACGATGATGGTGATAATTGCTTTCCAGGGTTGCCCTATGTGTGAAGTGTTAAATTGTGATGGACTGTTAATTTCACCCTCATAATTCATGGCACGAATAACTCGAAGCACTTCATCATTCTTTGGGTTAGCCACAAATTGTTCTCCTTGTGCCAACCTAGGGAGCTTAAACAATTTCCTAAAAATGCTCAAGTTGAGTACCCTTGGTGTTTTGTTCAATTCGAAAGATATGATCTTGTTAGAGAAAGATGCAGTATTCCAGAATTCATGGATGTAGACTTCGGGAACAGATGCAGTACGTCTGAGTGTGTCGCTGATGGGTGATATGTCTAGGATATCCGTGGCTATTTTGAAAGCAGGTAAAACCGGATCAAAATCATCTTGTAATCTAGTGTTGTTCTCAGCATATGGGAGCCTATTACTGAGCGGGACAAGTTCAAGATCACGGATTCGTTGTTCTTCCTCGGTGATTGACATTTTCCTACTTTGATGACATATTCACAAATGATATACACAACATATGTAGATATATTCAATCTATGCCAATTTTAAACACAGGAAAAATATCATTACACTTATTACCACAACATTCACACATACATCAGATGAACAAGGTCCTTACATATAGCAATGCACTTAGGAAAATGGCATGAATGCCAGTGATAATTTTATTCTAAGGAGATACCGTCCTAGCCTTAGTTCTTACAATATTTGGATTTCTTGGAGGTCATGACCAAAACCTCAGTAGGTTTAGGTTTGATGTCTACTAACACCTCAGTAGGTCTTGGTTTGATTTCAACCAAAACTTCAGTGGGTTTTGATTTAGTTTCAACCACTACGTCAGGAATTGTAGGATTACCCTCAACCCAAAAGATAGTGGGCTTGAACAAAGATGAAGCTTTGTCTGCCATGGCCTGGAAACACAAACCCAAGACATTGAGTAAGTAATTTGTATCTCTTTTGTTTACATAGGAATCAACTTATTAAATAAGATGAACTTCTGTAATAAGAAACCGTTCAAGTATTCTTATGAGATAAAAATTGGCTTATTTCAACAACACTTGGTTTCGTTTAAATGGCCCTAAAGAACTTAAAGCTAAAGAAGGATTAGTGCAAGCTAGGCCGAACTCATGGTATATCCTAAGGCAATAGCGTAAGAATAAGAGACCTAATTCCATCGCAATGTAGCAAACCATCGGAATCCTAGCCATACCATCGCAATGAAACAATCATCGGAATCCTAATGAAATACCATCCTATCGCAATATCTAAGGCTATCGCAATCTGTGCATTTCCATCGGAATAACTGAGAAGTCATCGCAATATACCCCATCGCAATACATAGTGCGAATCCATCGCAATGACACATCGGAATGTGCCATCGCAACATGCCATCGCAATGAACCAACGAATGGCCATCGCAATGAGCCTGTCGCAACGAACCATCGGAATGACTCGTCGCAACGACCCATCACAATAGAACCATCGCAATGACTCATCGCAATGAGCATCGCAATGAGTCATCGTAATAACTCATCGCAATAGCCCATCGCAACGAATCATCGAAATGACTCATCGCAATGATAGCATCGCAATGATGTATCGCAATCTACATCGAAATCCGTGACAGGGATTCGATCTCATCTTTGACTTCACGATCTGGAGTTTTAGGCAACGTTTTAAGCGATTCTGAGCAAAACCATTGTGTAATAGTGTATCCTTAACAAATCCCAGTACTTAAAATACATGTTCATGGCAAAAATTAAAACCCTAAATCGAAAAACTTGAAACTGTGGTTTTTGTGTTTGATTAATGATGATGAAACATGTTTGACGAAGTTAAATAAGCCATAGATTTATTACCTAGATAATGAAGCAATCAAGAAACAATTAATCAATCTTGAATCAAGATGAAGCTTTGAGTTCCTTAACAATGGCAGAAAAAAGTGTGTTTTGTGTGTGTTGCGAATGACGACGGGGAGGAGGGGGGTTGGCTTTTGACTTGGTCAAAATTGCTTCAATCCCCTACCATTATTGCAAAGTTGCAAAACTGGTCCCCCTATTTGTAAGTTAAAGTGAAAGTTCAAGTTAACTGAGCTTATAATAAACTCATTCCCAAGCACAAACACAAATACTTGACGCCAAAATGTTAATGACATATCCAAGATATACTTAATTCACACATGGCACACATAGCGTAACTGAAGATGATGGGTAGCTAATATTTTCTGATAAACCTTTTGAACGACCAAATTTGTTAACTTTAAAGAATTAATATTTGCTCCCCCTTAATCCCTGACCCGTTTTCTATTTAAAGAGCAGTAATCAAAGATATTAGGGACACAACTATTAATGAGGACATTTGCCGATTAAGTGATTGTATAGAACGATTCTGGTGGAAATAAGATTTCTCTTATTTAAACAAGATAAGTGCACTGAAACGTACACGAATTTGTGTTAGACCAAGTTATTAAGTAAACTTGGCCCCTTACAAGGTTTTAAAGTAAAACCTTGCCCGAGAAACTTAATTCCCGTTGTGAGCCAACGTTTTCAAAAGAAATACGTGACTTTAATACGAAAAGCGGGTTACAGTCAGAAATAACTACAAGCCATAATGGGCATGTTTTAAAACTTGTACAACTTTTATACGGACTCTATTTATGGCGCCGTGTCAATAGTAATCGACATTTCTAAAGCCGTAAATATTACCGTACTAAAAGACATGCCCGAGTTGAAAAGAAAAATATTTTTGGGTTTTCTTGATTTTATATTTTTTATGGTTTTTCTTGATTTTATATTTTTGTATTTTGCTTTTGATGGTTTAAGTATGTACTATAATATACAAGATCACGATCAAAAGGATACTCGAGAATAGTTTACCAGTACTATTCTTCAGACTCTTCTGCCAACTCCTTAAGTGTCGCTGGTGAAAATGATTTCATGCCTAGCTTTTCGATCAAAAACTCGATGCGTGCTCGATCTAAGGCCTTTGTGAATATATCTGCCAGCTGATACTCAGTGTTGACGAAGTATAGTTCGATCACTCCATTTTCCACTTGCTCCTTGATAAAATGGTAGCGGATGTCAATGTGCTTTGCTCGAGAGTGTTGAACATAGTTGCAGCATAGAGCGATTGCACTTTTGTTATCACAGTACATCGGGATTTTGTTGAATCCAAGACCGTAGTCAGTCAATTGTGATCTCATCCAAAGAACTTGAGCACAACAACCGGACATAGCTATGTATTCAGCCTCAGTACTTGATATCGCAGCGCTTTTCTGCCTTTTTGATGCCCAACTGATAAGTCTATCTCCAAGGAGTTGCACACTGCCAGAAGTGCTACGTCTGGTATCTTGACACCCGGCATAATCTGCATCTGCATATGAAATTAATGCAATAGAAGAATCCTTCGGATACCACAGACCACGATTAAGTGTTCCTTTTAGATACCGAAAGATCCTTTTCACAACATGTAAGTGCTTTTCGGTAGGCCGAGCCTGATACCGGGCACACATGCCTATAGCAAATTGCAAATCAGGCCTGCTAGCAGTCAGATAGAGAAGGGTGCCGATCATTCCACGGTAAAGTTTAGGATCGACAGCTATCCCTTCCTTATCTTCATCTAACTTGGATCTCTCCACCATTGGAGTATCCACGGGGTCACAGTTTTCAAAGTGATATTTTTTTAAGGATTCAAGAGCGAATTTGGATTGATTAATAAAGATGCCTCTGGGATTATGAGAAATTTGCAACCCTAAGAAAAATGAAATTTTTCCCATCATTGACATCTTAAAGCGTGTGGACATAATTTTCTCAAAACGGTCAGACAAACGTTGATTAGTAGCAGCAAAGATTATATCATCAACATAAATTTGTACCAGTATCATGTCGTTGTCCTCCTTGAGAATGAATAATGTGGGGTCCACTTTGCCTTTGGAGAAGCCTTTGGAGATGAGATACGTCGATAAGAGATCATACCACGCGCGTGGAGCCTGTTTCAACCCGTAAAGAGCCTTCTTGAGCTTGTACACATGATTAGGATACTCTGAATTGACGAATCCATTCGGCTGGCTTACATAGACATCTTCCCTTAATTCACCATTAAGAAATGCCGTCTTAACATCCATTTGGTAGACTATCATATTCATGTGAGCAGCATAAGCAAGGAATAGTCTAATTGCCTCCAATCGTGCAACAGGAGCAAAGGATTCTTCAAAATCGATACCCAAAGCTTGTTTGTAACCTCTAGCGCCCAATCTAGCTTTGTTTTTCAGCACACTACCTAACTCATCGAGCTTAACCTTGTATACCCACAACAGTGTCAAGATTTCAACGTTGCTGGGTAACGGAACTAATTCCCACACTTCAAGACGTTGGAATTCATTGAGTTCCTCTTGCATTGCTTCAATCCATGATGATTTGGTCATGGCTTGTTGCCAGTTTTTAGGTTCAGTGTCTGACAGAAATGCATCAAAATAGCAATATAATGCATGTTCTTGGAGTTGATGGCGTGTTAAGACAGGTCGATCGATGTCACCAATAATATTGCGGATTGGGTGATCCTTTGTCCATTTAGTGTTGTGAGTTTCAATCCGTGGTGGTCGGGAGTGAACGATTGCAGGAGCTTCCTCTGAAGTAGACGCACCCGTAGGGTCATCAGGTATATGTGAACCAAAGAAAGGAAGCTCTTGTAAGTGAGCATATTCCAGATCGTGATCATATAATTCCTCTGCAACATCATTAGGAACGAGTGGGGGTGATGATTCAGGTGTTGTTTGAGAATTGGTAGGGGATGGTACATCTTGATCAAGAGTAACAGTAGTTGCCTCGGATTCATTTCCATTATCTTGAGCAACAACTACGGGAATCGGAGCTACTGCTACGGGTACTGAAGAATCATTACTCTGTGGATCAAAGAATTCATCAAACATAGGTTGAAATAACTTATCCCACTCGGACCTTGTTGGTGGTATGAATGATGGAGAAGTAGGGTTGTTGGGAATTAAGCCGGAACTGATTGTACCGGTTCCCATCTCGTGTAATGCGGGTTCAGAGCTGTGTTGCTCAGAAGCCATCGCTGTCAGCTCATCAAAATCGACATCCAAAGTTTCTACAATCTTGCCAAGACGACGGTTATAAATCCGGTAAGCCTTCTTTGCAGGTGAATAGCCAATGAAAATTCCAATATCAGCCTTCGGTTGAAGTTTTCCCAGATTTTCACTATTTGTATTTGGATAGCAAAGTGCACCAAACACATGAAGATAGGAAATATCGGGTTTATGTCCATGAAGAAGCTCATATGGAGTTTTACCATGACGTTTGCGAATGATTGAGCGGTTTTGGGTATAACATGCGGTTGCCACTGCTTCTGCCCATAAGAATAAGGGAGCATTCGCATAAATCAACATAGTTCTAGCAGCTTCCATCAGTGTACGGTTACGTCTTTCAACGACACCATTTTGTTGTGGAGTGCGAGCCACAGATGTTTCATGAGAAATACCAACCTTTTCATAATAAGTTCGAAGAGTCTGATTAACGAACTCAGTGCCGTTATCAGTCCGAATGCGGCGAACAGTAGCATTCCGACGGACTTGGATCATTTTTAAGAAGGTAATGATATACTCTGGTGCTTGATCCTTAGATGCTAAAAACTTTACCCATGTAAACCTTGAGAAATCATCCACTATGACGAGGATGTATTTTCTACCACTCACACTAGCTGTACGCATTGGCCCACAAAGATCCATGTGCAAAAGATACAGTGGTTCTTGGTTGGTGTCTTCTGCTTTAGGTTTGTAAGATTTCTTGGTGCTTTTCCCCAATGAACATGCGGAACATAAATGATCCTTGTCGAACTTAAGTTTCGGAAGACCACGAACAAGTTCGTTTCTAGCCAAATGGTTAATAGCATCAAAGTTAAGATGAGATAACCGATGATGCCACAACCATGACTTGGTCTTAGATGCTTTGGAGAGTAAGCAAACAGGAGAGGCGGCCATCATGTTTTGAATAGACAAAGTATATAGATTATCCCCTCGAGAACCCTTTAACAAATCATTTCCTGCAAGATCGCGAATGAAGCAAGTATGTTGTCGAAAGGCCACTTCAAGGTTAGAATCGCAGAATTGTCCTACTGAGAATAGATTATGACCAAGTCCCTCTACATAGTAAACCCTTGAAATCGTGACATTCCCAATTTGATATTCACCATAACCCATAATCTTTGCAATATGGTCATTGCCGAATTTTACCGTTCCTAGAAACTTGCTGACGAAATTTTTGAGCATCGAGCGGTCTCCAGTCATATGTTTGGAGCACCCCGAGTCCAAATACCAAAGAATAATTTGGACGACCTGAAAATTTTACCAAACACAGACGATGTATCGGATTCTAATTGTTCTTCTGAGTTAGCAGGTACATATATAGTTATCTTAGATTTGCTATCAGACAAAACTTTAGGTTTCCAGATTTTCTTACTAGTGATTGGCTTAGATTCTAGTTGTCTAGTATTCTGAGGTACTTTGTGACTGGGGACATTACCACTGGTAGGCACATTAGTGGGGGCAGACCTAGTTAAAGGGCGCTTTTTCCATTTCTTAGTGCTAGTGTTCCTATTTAAAGGACGCTTAGACCTAACTTCCGTGGATGTGATCCTAGTTAAAGGGCACGTAGTTCCATTTGCAGTAAAGGTCCTACCAGTGGGTTTCCATTGCCACCCAACTTGAGTAAATTTCTTACCTGTTGGCTTCCATTTAAGATTGTTCTTGATAGCATGCATTTCATTCACGTGATCAATAAGGCATAAATCATGATGCTTAGAAAACATACATTCGTTACAATTCCAACATTTCGCATTAGAATTCACACTTTGCTTAGGTTTCCACTCATAAAGAGGACCTTTTGTCTTAGCTACATGATTCTTTTTATTTAAAACTGAAACAACGTTCCTAGGGTGCACTTCTACTTTCTTCTTCTCAGTCCTATTAGTGGAAGGCTTGATCCTATCTTTCTTTCCTCGAGATCCTTTAGCCTTAGTGGACACTTTTACTCCTGTAGAAGCCAAGGGAACATTAGTTACAGATTTTAAAGGTGCCTTACTTGATAGTGTCAATGACGGTTTTGCTCCTGGAGTCTTATTGAATGGGGTGACAGCAATGGGTCGAGTAGTGAGTAGTGCAGAACCCGGTTTGCCTATATATTGCAAATATGCTAAGCAATATTGAACACGCTTAATATATTCATGAGCTGTGTAGTAGTAACTGCTTGAGGGATCTAGCGCATACAGATCATCTAAAATATCCCTAACCAGATCTACGTGCTTAGTTGCGTTCTTCATATAGTCATCGTAGGTAACCAGGTTTTTCTTATGGAGCGGATTCTTATAAAGCACTACTGACTTGGTTGTTGGAGCACTAGAGGACGGTGCAGAATTGCTAGCTAAGTTATTAACAACTTCTTGTCGGGTGAAAAGAAGTGTCTCCTTTAACTCGGCCAAAACCATGTTTTTGTCTATGAGCTGAATTTTTAGGTCAGAGGTTTCCTCACATTTCTTGTTCAGTTTGTCAATTAAAGACTTTCGCTCTGTCGCATTAAACGCGAGGTGTTCTTCTATTGAACCAGAAATTTGTGAGTCTCCCTGCCTTACTTGTTCACGCTCTCCTAGTATAGAATTAATTCTAGTTTCTAGGACATGATTGTTAGCCTCTGCAGCCTCTAGTTCCGTTTTTGTTTCTACTAATTCTCTCTTAAGTCTCATCATTTCTTCTTCTAAATTTTGAACCATCTGAATCATCTTGTCACTTGTCTCAACGGAGTTTCCACCATCATTTAGTTTTGAAAGAGTTTCATTTTTAGATTGATTATCAATTTCAAGAGATATAGAATGTTGTTGAAGCTCGTTAAAACTTTTTGAAAGTGTATTATATGAATCCTGAAGCTTTAAAAATTCAGCGTTGGATTCATGACAAGAATGATTGTCTACAGTATTCACATGTTCATTAGTATTCACAGATTTATGCACATCATCACAAATATTCACAGTAGATGAAATTTCATGAGTATATTGAATAGTAACAACTTGCATCACTTCAAGAGACACCATATGTTCTAGAAAGCAGTCATATTCTGATAAGATCTTTTCCTTTTCAATTAAGTGTTGTTCATAAGCATCATCCATGTCATTGAAAACTTTTTGAACTTCACCAATTTCAAAACTTAAATTACACGCTAGATTATAGACTCCTTGTTTAATATGATTCACAAAAGGAACGATTGCTTCTTCAAACACCGAGTTCATGTGTTCGAATGCCCATTCTCCAGCGGTTTGAGCCGTTGAAGTCGTACATTCCAAGATGACCTTGTCAAAATCGGTAAGGTATTGCCCAAGCTCTTCAATACTGAGCCTTACCGTACTAACCGGGGGAAGATTCTTAGGAATTTCCTTTGGTTTGTCCGAGTTGACAAGTGTAGGAATTATACTAAGGCATTCTCTAGTCGGCATGAAAGTGGATGTTTGGAGAGTTTTCTTTTTCATATTAAAACGAGTTCTAAGATCTATTGTGGCATTTTTTGCATTCATTGAAGCATAATCATATTCAGGATATGTCAAAAGTAGTTTTAACTGCTTTTCATCATATGGTGTTATAGAATCACTTGAGAACACTATCGGATTTAATGCCAAACCTAACTTTGTTGCATCATGCAGTCGGGGGTTGTGGTTAAGTGCTTGCTTTGCATAACCCGGGTTAGGTGGTAAGTCTATGAGACGCGATAAGTTGAACTCTTTAAATGAATTATGAAACAAGTGTACTAGATGTGAAGCAGCATATTGTTTTAAAAGCTTAAGTTCCGTTTCTTTTATTCTGTTAGACGTCTTAATTTCCATTTCAAGCTGTTTGGATTCCAGAATTTCAAAATCTGTTTGAAGTTGTTGAAAATTAGTGACGACTGACTCTTTTTCTTTAAGCTCATTCGAAAGGTTTGCTCTTAAACTTTCAATTTCAAGCAGATTGTCCATTTGAACTTTCCTAAACCTATCAAATTCAGGATTGGTTAAGGTAGTGGACACAGGAGTCATTTCCAAGGTTTTAACCTTGTCCTTATGCAAAGCAAGCTCAGCAGATAAAGTCTGATTAGCATTAAGGGTTTCACGGACTGCATTATTCATTTGGCTGAGCAAAGATGCAGGGACCATAACCAAATCAGGTTGAGCAGACGAATTAATAGTCATAGGAGCTTCCGGTTGTGGTTCACTCAAAATCTGAGGACTTGCAATGTTATTGCTATCATTGTTTGTCTCATCGATTGAATTACTAACCACCGGAGGCTCTTCCGAATACTCCGACATTTGCTCAACTTGATGAGGTACAATGCTAGTATCTGTAGCAGTATTTGGTACCTCAGCAATGGTATCAGTCCCATAGAGTGAAAGATTTGCCATGAGAGCTGCTTTGGCGGTGTTAAAATCATCACAATCCGAGTCATATGCATCCAAATCGTCACATTGATAAGCAGCATTGTTGGTGATGACTGTTGTGAGACGATCAGTTTCCGCTACTCCTGGATCTGCAAGGAATGCCAATTCTTCTTCATCAAGCTCACGACCTTGGGCTTGAGCATTCACCAGGTAAATCTTCTCCTTAAACCATGTGTCGTCCCTTCTCCTCTTAGGCTGCTTGCATTCTCGGGCCATGTGTCCTTCCCCTTTGCAGTTGTAGCAAATAACCACCTTCATTTTACCATTGCTGTTAGCCCTTGTAGCAGTAGTATTGGATGAACGTGCACCAGCAGTAGACGAATTTGATCTCCCTTGAAGTGGTTGCACCATGACCATGCCGTCCTGAATTGTTGCCTGTTGTCGAGAGTTAGACGAGTTCCTTAACTGATTGTTAGTTGGTGCTGAACCTCGGTAACCTCTTTTGTTCAAAGTTTGACTTAAAAATGCAGACAACAGAGCTAGGATTTCAGTAGGGCTATCTCCTTGTTTAATTTCAGGGACAGGGATGTCATCGTCACAGTATGATGCTGATGCTGGTTGAGCAACAAACTGATTGGTTGGAACACTTTCTTGATGTGAGTAATGATGTTGAGGAGCCTCGAGTTGTGGATAGGTACTAACAGGGTTGGTGGGAGGTTGATACGGTGAATACTGGTGTGAAGCATAAGGTGATGGGTGTGAATCTCCTTGTGATGATGATGTTGCTGGTTGGTGATAAGATGTTGGTGGCGGTGGCAGAATCGAGTACTGTGGAAAGCTTGGTGTTTGATACACAGGTTGATATGAAGATTTGTGTCCTAAAGCAAGCGGAGAGTTATGATATGATAGTGTAGGATGATTTGCCAATAATGCCATTGGTTCATGATAGGGTCCTTGAGAGATTCGGTTTTGGATCACATGCTTCTCATGTTGTTGTAAGAAAGCATACAGTTGATCTAAGTTGGACTTGTGTAGATCACGAATCATTTTGACATCCGTCACATATTGACTCCATTCAGGGGGTAGTGTGTTCAAAAACTTGGTGTTTAACTGGAATTGTTCAATCCTTAGATTATAGACATTCATGTCATTCATCAGAGTGGTAAAACGCCAGTAAAAATCATGGAGAGTCTCCCCTGGAATGTATTGGAATCTATCAAACAAATCATATAATTGACATTCTCGTTCTTGCTTAGTGAGAGATGTCCCTTGTAGCAAAATCGCAAGTCGATCCCAAAGATCCTTGGCCACTTTATGTTCACTCACCATTCTGAAGATATCGGGTGGAAGGGCTTGAAGAATTGTCTGAACAGCCCTTTCATCGGCATCTGCAATGGCTTTGTTGGCATCGGTTAACTCATGATACTGCCGTGGCCTTGTCACATTGTTGATGGTAACCTCTCCCCAATCTAATGGACCTTTGTCAATTGATTCTAGCATAAGTCGACCACTTTGTTTGCCCATGATGTATGTTCTCATTCGACTTTGCCATGATTCAAATAAGTCTTTGATGAGCAAAGGCGGGCGAGTATCGGTACCCGAAATGATCGATATATCGGTGAGTGAAGTCATAGTTGGCATAAATGAATGTGAATTCATTTTGTGATCCCTTGAATAAGATTATCAAAGATGATCGAACAATGAAATAAAGTTATGAGTTTTTGTGTTGTTAACTAAAAGATATTGTTATCTTGTTGTAGTGTTAGCTTTTGAACGTTTCCAAATTACCAAATTAAATGCCAAATAGAAGAAAATCCACTAAGTATCTAAAACCAGTTCTGTCGCAATGTTCTTTCTGTCGGAATACCTAGATCGGAAAGTCTTACTATCGGAATCAGCTCAGATCGTAATGCTTTTAGATCGCAATGTAACCTTGTAGCAATGATGATGGTATCAGAATGCCTAGATCGCAATGCGATGTCTATCGGAATGCTTCAGATCGCAATAGCTATCGGAATGATCTAGATCGCAAAGTGGCTTACAAAATTTGAGCAGAGTAACGACTTAACACACCTTCCTTATACCCGTCGGAATCTCAGATCGCAATAGCTATCGGAATGATTCAGATCGGAATAAGTAATAAAAATCCAACGATCGCAATGTAGAAACCTAACCCTTTCCGATGGTTAAGTTATTGCGATGGAGGCCCAAGTACCGTTTGTACTTTCCGATGGATGCTTCTGCTGAAATTTCGGAATGTAGAAAACACACTTTTTTTGCACTTTTGATCCAAGAAAACTGAAGTTTTAATGAAAACCAAGATACCAAGAACACGTTTAAGCCCAAATTCCTATGTTACACTACCTATCACTACGATCAAACGAAAAAATTTTGAAGATTTCGGCCAAAAAGCTAATTTGTACTCTACGAATGTAAAGAATACACAACTCAACACAAAAACAAGCCTTTATCTCATCCCATGCTCTTGATACCAATTGTAGAACAATGATAATCTTGTGAAACAAGGGGGTTGATGTTTTTCTAGAGAGAGAGAGAGTTAGAGAGAGAAATGAAAGAAAACACATATATTGAAATGAGAGAATAAAACAACCAACACCTCTTTCCATGGTGGAAAGAGGTTTAAATACCCCAAGTCCTTAAAGGACTTGGGCTTCCGGCCCATGAACATGCTCATGGGTCTGGCTATGTAATAAATGACATTAAACTTAACTACGAGCCTATAACTACATTGTTGGAGTGACCGAGACTTTCTAAATGCGTAAAACGTATTTCCAACAGTTTATAAACAACTTTTTTTTTAGCTAAGGTGAACGATTCTTGAATATTATATTATCTTTTATACATGTACCACATTCACAAAGTTTACACATGTTATTTCACAATGCATTACCCATTTATATTTTCTATCTATGCACTCCACACACACATAAAGGTGTGATTTGCGTTGATCCGGTCGGGTTTGGGTCAGGTCAACTCAGACTAATGCTAAAAAAATTATATCCGATCCCGAGCCTAATTAAAACTCGGGTCACTCGGGTTCGGGTCAATTCTGGTTCTGGTCAACCCGGGTATAACGTAAATAGTGGCTTATTTAAGTATTACGGAGTAATACAATGTAAAAAGTGTTATTCGAGTCGGGTTGGTCGGGTTCGGGTCAAGTCGGGTCAGGTCAAGTCAGGTCAAGGCTAAAAAATATAAACCCGAACCCGAGCCTAATTAGAACTCGGGTCAATTCGGGTCACCCCGAATACGTTTTTGGACCCGAGTGACCCGACCCGAATAGGTATATTCGGGTTCGGGTTTGGGACAGATCGACTTTTTCGACACCCCTACGGCCCTACACACACATGCATTACCCAAACTTTTTTTCTCTCTTATAATCTGGAAATTCCAGATCTGGGTTTGTTTTGTAATTGCATGCTCATTTGCCCATTGTTGTTGGCCTCGATGTGTAATGCTTTGGTGATATTCGACTTATTCAATTTATAGTTAGTTGGATCTGTTTTTTTTCTTTGTGACGCTTTCTTGATCGTGATTGTCGCCCCATCTATCATGGGTTGGTGGCGGTTGGGTTGATGATGTTGTCATGCTCTTTTGACCACGATTGTCGCCCCCATCTTTGATGGGTTGGTGGCGGTTGGGTTGACGATGTGTTATGAACAATGAACGAATATATTGTGAAAACTTATTGGTTACGACAATGGTAGACAATTTGCTAACGGTTGGGTGACTTTACGGATTTGTTGCCCCCAATCTTTTATCAATCCTTTCTTTGGCTGTTTTTTCAATTAACATGGTCGGGTTGAATAATGTGAGATTGAATTTGTTTTTTTGTGGTTATTATAACTACATGAGAAAAGTTCAGTAGGGAATAGGCATCCAAAAAAGATAAAAAGAATTGATCTCAACCTTTCATCTCCACACAAATTGTACGGCTCAGATTTAATCCATTCATTTAATATCTCTCACCCTACCCTGCTACACACACTTCAATCCTGGCCACCCACCGCCACACCCCACCGTCACACCCACCGCCACACCCCACCGTCGCAACACCCCCATCACACCCCAGTGTCCTCGCACCCAACAATCATCACCAACATGATGATGATCTTAAAGAACATCATGATCTAAAAGTAATGTTGGTTTTTGATTTGATGCTACCAAGTCATCATCATAGATAATTATCTTATATGGGTCTTACTTTGATTTGTTGGATGTTTTAAAGATGATTACTTTTTAAGATTTTTAATAGTTGAAACACTTGATTGGCCAACCTGTTTTAATATTTTTCTTGGCTCAGCTAGAGGTTTGGTGTTTTTACATAACGAGTTTGTTCCCCACATCATTCACAGAGACATCAAATTGAGAAACATCTTGTTGGACAACAAGTTTGAGCCACGGGTCTCTGATTTTGGCCTTGCTTGGATAATAAGTTCATGTGAAAGACATGTGAGTACACTATTAGCAGGTACATTTTGATACATCCTTCCTGAATATGGTTATAAAATGGTGGCGATTACAAAAGGTGATGTTTATAGTTTTGGGGTGGTGATGTTAGAGTTGGTGATTGACAGAAAACCAACAGGTCATGCTGGTGGTGCTGAAGGTGATTATCTTATTGTATGGGTTCGGGGCATGGTTGCAAAGAGGATGGAATATAGCAGATATGCTGTCACATGGCCTTGTAATTTTCAAGATTCTACAAGCAAGGAAATGATGATAAGTTGTTAGGGATTTTCGTTAACTTTTTGTGAAAGGTTTAAATTATGTGGCTTCATAACTCATATGTATTGATGATTTAAGTTTATAATTTATTTCATATCACGAATAACAAGTTGTTTTTGTAATAGTGTGCGGATTTTATGTTTCAAAGCTTAATTGGTTCGATATGGTATGTTTATATTGTCTGGTGGTGATGTAAGAATCTGTTTCGTATTCATACATTGTTTTTTCCCTTCAAAATGATAGTGACTCTTGTTCTCAGATTAATCTTATATAATTCAGTTAACAACTTTAAGCCTTTAATCACCGTAAGTCTTGAGGAAGTGTATAGTACTATAATAATAGTGTCTCGGTAGTCTAAAAATTGAAAAGGATCAATATCAACTGATCAAGCATTGGGACTAGAGGTACATGTAGCATTGTGAAAGTTTGAAATTTTCATACATCCTATAGTCGTACATGTGATTTTGTTCTAATCACATGTAATTTTTCTTGAATTACATGTGATTCGGTGATAAATCAGATGTGATTTTGTTTAAAACACATGTAATTCTATCAATATAAAAAATATGTATTGTCATTCGTGTAAAATATAGAAAACAAATTGCATTCTGAATTACATGTGATTTTGTTTGAATCACATGTAATTTTGTTTAAATTACATGTGATTCACTGATAATTACATGTGATTTTGCTTGCATTACATGTGACTCAAACATTTCTGTTGGTCCTTAGTAATTCGTTATTACTTATTAACTTAAGTAATAACTCTTACTTAGACTCAAGTGAGTTGTTTTAACAATAGATAAGAACTATGAAAGATTAAAACAACAATACCAATATACTTTTTAACGTATAGACTTTTATTAGAATCAAATAAAGAATCTATAACCCACTTTGTTTGCGCAATAACAGAGTGGTTGAATGACAATGGGTTTTGATCTCCTCTACTTAAACGTCTAACCAAAGTTAAAGTCTAAGCTCCAATCTAAACGTTCATATGCATCTTGGCTATATGATTTAGTTGGTATCGAGAGAGAAAGGTTTTCCAGGGTTTAAGCTCTTGTATTGTTTAACCCTTTCTCTCCCAGTATACACTCCTTATATAGGCAGTGTAAATTAGGGTTTGCATTTTGCATGTTCCAATGCATGGGTTTATCCAGTGGGTGGTTGATGCCCATGTTAGATAAACAGTACAAAGTACATATTAAACTATTCTAGAAAAGATAAAGGTTGTACTTATATCTAAGTATACAAGCAACCTAATTTGACTTAAAGTTATCTTTTCTCGCCTAATGCAAACCATCAGAATACTGAAGAGTCTTCAGTATCCTAGAGGAGATCGACATCATTTAGTTTGGTATTGTCAAACCAAACTGAACTAAAAGCCATTTTTCAGTCCTTGTTCTTCAGCAACTAGACCGCCTAGTATTTGAAGCGAAGACTCCTTTGTCTTCTAAGTTCACTGGAAGGGGAGTGCTGAACTTTCTTCAGCTATAAAGTTTTCAGTAGGAACTTTGTTCCTCTGGTCATCCTTCAGCAGACTGGCCTTACTGCTGAGCATGAAACACTTGGGGGGATTTTATATTCAAATCCTAGAGTTGCTTCAAGATCAGTAAATACTGACCCAACAATCTCCCCCTATTTGGATATACAAATAGCCTAAGTCTAATGTCAGTAGTAAGTGAGCATAACAACTTCTTCTTACTTGCACTGAGCAATTAATAACTTATAAACATCAGATAATCATTTATTCAATAATATTACAAATTAAAACAAAAATATTACAAATGATTATTCAGTTTTCCTTTTGCCTAAGTTCTTCAATAACAGGGGTCTGTACTGATGGATCAGAGTTTCTGAAGTCCAGTATTGATAGTAAGCACATGCTGAAGGTTTTTGCAGCTTCAGTGAGTCCTAGACCACCATGGTGAGCAAAGAAGATTTTCTGAATGTTTCCAAGAAATTCATTTTTTAGATCATCAAGATCACTAATACCCACAAAGTCTTGTCGTTCACGATGGTTGAACATAATCATTCCCAATTCTGGTTCTTCTAACACATGTCCAGGGAGATGATTTTCAAACTAAACAAGATCTTTGTATTTCTTGGTGGTGACAAAGATATCACCCACACCAGGTTGAACCAGATTGGCTCTCTTGTTCAGTTCTAGAATTGGATCTTGATCCTCCAGTGAGATTTGGTTGTTGATGTTCATATGCTGACCAAGACTTTCATGATTTCTCACAAAGTGTTCAATTCTTGTGTGAACCTCTTTTTATCTCTTGGATTTTTTCTTTTCAATGATTCTGCTCATCTCTAGCCATTCAGTATAGGAGAGATCCTTCCCTTGGAAGTCATCTATGATCTCATCAGATCCATCCGCCCTATAGAACTTCAGATTGATATCTCCTTTGTAAGTCATCATATCAACGTTTGTGATTTCTGAGAGATATCTTCTGTTCAACCTTGCTATACAAAACTTTTCGTATAACATCTTTTTCTTGAAGAGGCCTTCAACCTTAGATTTTCCAATTCTTTCATATAAGCTCATCTTCAGATCCCTGAGCTTTTCTTCATCTTGAAGCTTGTGTAATTTATCAAGTTCTTCTTGAGTGGCCAGCCCAGACTTGATAATTCTTTCATCTAATGTGAATTCACCTTTGCTCTTGGGTTTGATGGGAGGTGACCCATTTTCAGATGATTCAGTGCTGGTGGTAAGGCCATCAATGTGAGTGTCCTTTGTTGAAGACTCCCCTTTAGGCTTAGCTGGACCGTCTTCACTGAAGGGAGATACATACACAAAAAGTTGTTTCGGACCTTCTTTTGTGCATGTTTCTTAAAGAGCTGCTGAATAGTGACTTTCTCCCCCTCAGCAGAAGATTGCCCTACAACTTCTGATGAACCCCTAACAGGGAAACATGCACATAGAGAGTCTAAGGTGGATGATACCTTGGTCAACATTGCTGGAACATTAGCAAGAGCATTCAGTTTCTGCTAAACTTCATCAGATAAGTTCAGCTGTTGTTGTTCCAGCAGACCCACCCTATCCTTGATCTTTGATATTGAATCACATAGCTCATTAAGCTGAGTAGGAATTGGCTTGAATTCAACAAGGAGCTCAAAGGATGCAGCATTAATGGAATCCATGAGGTAGATGATCTCTTGCTTGATAGAAGTGGTAGTGGCCACATCCTTCACTAATGGCTTCAGTGCAGTGAGAATTGCATCTCTAATCTGTTCAGCAGTGGGAGGAACTGGCATTGCTTTAAGAGTAACCAGTTCAGCATTAGCAACAGCCTTTTCTTCCTTGAGCTTGGTCACCTGTGATTGTAGAACCAACACCTGATTTGTCAGTTCATTTACCTTAACGGTTCTAGGGGATGGAGGCTTGGGAGTTTGATCAGCAATGTCATCTTCAGATTCACTATCATCCAGGTTTATTGGAGCTCTTTCACTTAGCCCCAACTCCTTTTCCAAGTCATCAGCAGACATGCTGAATATAAATGTAGGCAAGTGTCCCCCCTTGGCGCCAGTGGAGAGAGGCACTTCCTTCATTGTCTTATGATCGCCACCTTCAGCGTGTTGGTCAATTTCAAGTCCTTCACCACCAGGGTTGGTTTTACCTGATGGATTCGATGCTGACTCCACTCTATTGAGCTGAGGGTGCGCTCTATCTTCACCCTTCTATCCTAAAGAGGTTGGGAGATGGGTTGCCTTCAGGCCCTCTTGATGCATGTCACCTTCAGCGGAGATTGATGGTGGCGGCTGACTTGGGTTCTAGTCCTTGGCCGAGGACTTTTGTTTCTTCAAAGCTTGGCCTTTAGGATCATCAGAATGCTTCTTTGATGAAGATTCTGTGGGGTGCCTCCTTTTCTTAGACCCACGTCTACACTTAAGAGTATTCACAGACGTGCTCTTTTGACGTGGTCCAGAAGAAACTCCAGAATTTGTGCATGTTAGATCCCCTTCTCTAGTTGGAGGAGAGTCTTGTGGAGCTTTAAACACTACTGGAGCATTTTTTGAGCAAATGTCCAACATGGGCTGTGTGAAAGGAGGTTCATTTATGCTGACTGGAATGTTCCAGCGATTGGTATCAAAGATTTGAAAAACTAGTTTAACTCCTTCATTCTTAGAATACTCTTCACCAAATTGGTCAACAAAAATGAGGGATAAAAATCTGGTGTTGACCACATTCTTTTCCCTAGTTTTCTTCTCCATTTTTCCATGGAGATCTTCAAAGATTAGTTTTCCAAAATCAGCTTTTATGCCCTTTGCCAGACAATACAAAATCAGGGCATCCTTTTGGTTGATTTGATCAAGCCCACCAGTTTTCCCACCCAGACACTCAATTAAGATGGACATCAAAAGTTTCCACTTAGGTGGTAAACAGCTTCTATTCAACCCCCCTTTGTCACCAATCTCTTCAGTGTACCCAATTTCTTTAAAAAATGACTTGACAACAGAAAAATCATTGGGTACAGCCTCATATTCACTAGAGTCCTCCAAATAGTTTATGTAACACCCGACTTGGATATGTGGACCGTTACGTGTGTTTATGGCGTGTCATCAAAGCATAAGGTAAATGTCCTACAACATTAACTGACCATAAAGGAGTTACCAAAATCAAACATCGGTAATCCAAACATAAGCTCAAAACATGAAAAGTAAATACTGAAGGAAAAGGACTAAACAATGTCCAAATAGTAGAATAATGTAAGAAGTGCATAAAGTAAGAAGTCTGTAAAGATTCCATCCAAATGCACATGCTCTCAGAATCCTAAGAACGTCCTGGTGTACCTGCCGTTAGAACATGAAAGGAACTACGGCTGAGCATAACGCTCAGTGAACGGATATAGCATGATAAGGATGTACTGAAAATAATGGAATAGAAGACAACAATGAAGCTATAAGACTGATATGTAACATGTGGTAGAACTCTGCATAAAATCTGAGAAACCTGGTTCATAAATACTGAAACTGAAATATAACTATTAATTCTGAAAACATGCATTTACTGTATTTTATTTGCCAGAGCTTATATAGGTCACGTGTTGTAACAACCGTGCATGAATAACTGGAGGGGTGACCTCGTCATGCTGTAGAGGGGTGACCTCTAAATACTGTGCTGGGTGGAGGGATCAGCTCCAATGTGAAGGATGTAGAGCACACACCACATTCACCCTGATAACTTGTAACACATATAAGCCTAGGATGCATCCATACGCCCCACTAATAATACTGATAAAATGGCCAAGCTGAGCTGAGTGGGACGATGCAGGATATCACTCTCCTGCATGTGAGTCACGACACCGGTGCCTCTAGTGTCGTGGTTACGGTACCTCCGTAACTAGTACATAAACTGGTCGTGCTTGCATATATTGCTCAGGCAATTTATTTAGTTATTAATATGATTACTGATAAACTTAAACATATACTGGGGAAAAACATTTGGCTGAAGATGTGGAATCCTAATCATGCATAGAAAGGAAGTCCTTACTGAAAGGACGGAAATCCGTACCTCTCGTCCAGTAACTGACTGAATGGAAGACTGAACGAATACTACTCGGGCCTCACGCGTGCTACATGAATAAAGGACGCGAATAAGTTAACTGACATTCGTTTATTTAATTTTTCTGATCTTATTGGCTTCTTATTTATTCATTTTATTTTGATTCTGAAATTCTGTACGTATACCAACTGATAAATCTGAACTTATAATAATTCATTTTAAGGTATTATCGTTCTACTATTAGTTACGGTACAACGTAATTTCTGACGATATAGTATTACTATAATAAGTATCCCACTAAATTAGAAAGTTTCTTAATTTAGAAAGTTCTCAAATAATTTAACTCATTTCCTAAATTATACCCCTTTAAATATTAAAGAACTATTTTAATTTAATACATTTAAAATATATTTTAAACATTTATAAAACAATTTAATTAAAAGGTATAATATAAGAATATTTATTTTATTATTTATAATAATGTCCCGAGCTTACCGAGATATCCCATCTCGGTCGCCCTAAACAAATCAACATATACTAATTTAATCCAGCTGTACAAATCTGTCTATAAGAATTTGTGACAGAATTCTGTGTCACTATAAACTGTCGCTAAAACTGTCCCTTTTAAAAACTGCATATATATAACAGTTTTGCGACAGAAAACTGTCGCTAAAACTGTCGCTAAAATTATTCAACATAACCATTTTAAAGTCCCATTTTTTCCCACTGGTTTTACATGTAGTTCCCACTGTTGGGTTACGTTTCCCACTGTTTACATAAACCAAACGCCCCCTAATTGCCTAGTTACCCCTGATTTGGGTTATAGGTTCGCGGCTGGTTACTTCAAAAGCATCACCGAGACCTTAAAGGTCTCGGCTGTGAAGATTAAAAACCCACCGAGAGCTCTATGCTCTCGGTTTTCGTGTAAAACATCGAGACCCCCCCCCCCCCCACTGTTTTAATAAGTAAAAGCATGATCAAAACCAAAGCCTGCGTTTTCTTATCTTACCCATTGGATTCACGAATTACAAGAAAGAAAAGGAGATGATTACCTATTCATGGAGGATAAAGATGGAGGCGTGTATGAGGTGGTGGTAGCACAACCCGCAGTTTTCTTCTCTTTTTTTTTTACAAAAACAAACCGGCGACTACACATGGGTGAAAACCCTAATATTATTTTTATGTTTTTTTTATGTCGTGGGATGGGAAAAAGGGGAAGCCCCCCGCTTCTTTTTTTTTTAAAACCGGTTTAGACCAAACTAAATGGGCATCCAGCCCATTCTTCCTTTTTTTTTTTAAACTGCCAGCCCAAATGCATACTAAAGTTTTCGTTTCGTTTCGTTTATCTTTACATGCTCGTGTTTATTCGTGATTCGAGGTTTGAAATATTTGTTTCCTGGGAGAAATACTTATGTATAAATACTTACGTAATATTAAATAATTTTCTGAATAATTCAATTATTTAACTAAAACTGAGATCGGGTATTTTAATATTAACGTTTAATTATTTCTGTAAGATAAATAATTCATCTGTAATATTTTCTGAGACTAAATACTTATTATCTGAATAACTGTAATATTTATAGTATTTAATAAACTGGAATTGCGTATTTAATTTCTGCGTTTATATCTCTGTCTAATAATTAATACTTATATAGTTTATTAAACTTAAACTGCATATAAATATTCTGATTTTTAAATACGGGTTTTACAATTTTTCCCCTCTAAAAACAATGATTCGTCCCCGAATTAAGGATGCGACCATACTGGGTTTTACAATTCTTCCCCTCTAAAAGGAGAAATTCGTCCTCGAATTAAAGGTAATAAACTATTGAAGTTATAAGAACTGAAAGAGCACGTAAACTGAAAGGACAATAAGCTGAATGATAATTCGTCTTCTAATTAAGACACAATGCTGTTGATATGTATAAACATGACATGACTAAAGTGATCATGCAACGTGACATGGCTGAAGAGGACATGGAACGTAACCTGACTGAAAGAACTTAACTGGATTTATTGAAGGAAACGGATGAGAGGTCCGGATGGATTCCTCTGTTTCGAGTGGCCTCCCGCTCGAAACGATTCCTTCAAAGGTCTAAACATAATAAAAAAAAATCTTGGTCCTGATGACCCTGTCCTGATGATGCTGAATATTTCTTGATTCCAACTTAAGATGGATTTTCTGAATCTGATAGAATGACAAGCTATAGCATGTGGATACATGAAATGGTACGTATAAATATCCTGAAATATAATATTTACATATCTGAGCAAGCTGCTGAAAACATATAAGGGCGACTACGTGAACAATTTCGAACGTACAACGTGAGAAATTATGAACGTGGTTCATAATTATATGAGGTACGCTCAGCATGAATTATATCATGAATGTGATACGCGAAACATACTGTGAACGTGGTACTAGAATGTATCATGAACGTATGCTGACTGAGGAATGAATGCCAAATGATACGGCCTGAGATGTGAACGTCTGCCTGGTTATGGAATAGTTGTGCTAAACTTGAGTCTGATTTCCCAAGCTTTCTGTAACCGTATTCGGTAATAAACTGAGAAACGTGTATCGTGAAATGGCACACGAACTTGAACGTGAAAAATGTTATGAACACAAACGTGAGCTTAAATTATGAGATAGCATAAAAATTTGAATTGAAACAGCATCATACCGCGAATGAGACGTAAACGTGTAAGTGAAAATAAACATGAACTTAAAGTGGGCGTAAACATACGCTTGATCGTGAACATGAATTCTGTCTGATATGATGGTCAATGGAATGCCTTGAATTCGTATGATTTACTGCTGAATTTCAAAATTTTCTGCAGATCTGCTACTGCATGATCCTTTCGGATGAAAGAAACGCGCAGGCTGATTACATGGTTGACGATAACTTAGATAGTATCATACTTTCTCTGAGCCTGTGGTAGCTGATAACAATTTCATGGAATTTCGTCTCATTTATGTTCAGAAATTTCTAAGGGTTGTAGTAACTCACTAACATGACGGCGTTCTATCTTGAACCTGCAGTAGGTCAGGCATCTAGATATGAACATAGCTGCATCAATGTGTGATATTGCTTCTTTCAAAATTATGCCTAATTATGAGACATTCTGGTGGAAATCTGGTTGAATAGTCATGGAAATTTTTTTAGGGAGAACTGTCATCAATTCCTGCGGTAGCAGTCAATTAAATTCTAGAAAATTTGGTACTTCGTTCACAGGCGTCGGTCGGGACCATCAGGTGATGGCCTTCACCTTCGCATGATTCTCTTAAACTTCTTTCTTTTGAAATAGGGTGGCCCAAAAATGCTACCATGTTCAACTGGAATTCACATCTGGGAAGCTGTTTATACAATTTTTCTCCTATCAGAGATTCTGTACGACTGTGAGAAGATGATTCTGTTGTACTACTAGAATTTAGCGGATCAGAATGTTATGAATGAATATACTGGCGATTTTGTTTGAGAAGTCATGAAAATTTATTCATAAATTTCATACTATAGTTGGAGCATTAGGGAGCTCAGAAGTATAAATCAAAATTTTTAGGGAAACCATAACGTGTGCAACAGTAGTCTGGAAAACGTCATGCTCTTTCTCTCACCACTGATGGTAGCATGATCAGAAATTGTTCTGGAAAATGTTTAAGACCTCGTAGCAGATCAGATAAACCTGCTATTTATGGAATGAACATTGATTAAGAATGATGATCTTGTAAAAAAATTCAGTGGTCGATGCATGATCTCATGATACGGGCCTTCTCCCTGATAGACAGAAACGGTGCACTTCCTGGTGGTGCGCCAGGGCGAATAAAGCCTCATTCTGGTAACTCTTTTAACTTAGCTGCAGTCCAGCAACAAGAGGTTTTGAAAACATGTTCTATTCTTGAGGCAAGCTCGATGTAGAATTTTGTTTCGTGGCTAGAAAGGAATTTCTGAAAAACTTTCCGAAATTATGTCCGGGAACTCTAGAGTAATCTGCTGGTCATGAGTTTAAGGAATTTCAGAAGCGAATTTATAATTGGTGGTTAGACAGTCTTCGTAGCTATTGACTGTTAAGTCACGCGCTTGTAAGGCATAAACAATTTGTATTGATTCTTCTGCAAAAATATAATGAATATATTTGGGATTTAGTAAGACGGATCTTGTCGTTAATTGAGAGGAAACCTTAATAAACATGGGTGGTACTGTGGAGTCTTTTCTGGCTGAGATGCAAGGGACTACCTGATTTAAGATAAAACTGACATATGAATACGTAAAGTAAACATGGCGACTTTTGGCTGAATGTTTTTTTTTGTAACCTCACAGAATGAATACTGCGTGTTTAAACTGAATAATACTCTAGTGGTGGTGACTGAATTTTTAAATGATCTGGTTCATGTGTGGCATAATAGAACGGGTATACCCCCTTGGAGGGTACCCTGAATTTCTGAGAGCCTGATTTAGCAACATATGGAGTGATGAGTTCTGACTCGTACTTTGAGAAGATATTCGTATGACGTGTACCATGACTGGTGACCTGATATGTGTCTTCCGAAATGATACCTGAGACCTATGTCTTGACTTATGTCTTGGCACGTGTTTTAGTAGATGAATCCGAACAAGGTTGATTTTTTTTTTGTAACTGCTAGGATTGGCGGACCGGTTAGTCTACTGACCTCTTGTATTTCTGGTCACGTCCGTTCCGGAGTTCCGATGGTTACTGGCTGATTAATTATAAGTACGGTGGTTGTCACTACTGCTTTGTCTGTAACTTTATGACGGTCATTATCATGACCATGATTCATGTAATTATTTCTGCTGAGTAGTCGGCTGGTTACCGGTTCCCACTCTTCTGACAGAAAGATTAGCTGAGTGAAGTGTGACATCTAACTGGGGAAGCAAAAGCATGGAATAGGATGGTAGTGTCTGATGGTTGAAATTTATTCTTGTCAGTAATTTCAAATTTATATTTTTCGTCCTTGTTCTGCAGAGTCTTCATAGTAAAAACGGCATCAGCATCTTGAGAAATCTCCAAAGTATCAACAGCATCAACATTTGTGAGGTCTTCAAAGTGTTAGCGGCATCAGCATCTGGTACAATCTTCAACTCACGAGCAGCATCAGCACTTGGTAGAATATCGACAAGTGGCAACGCCTGAGATGGTTGAGGATCGATTAGCAATATCCATGGAGTAGGGTACCTGGAGTACACCTGGACTACTGTACATGAAGTACAAACTGAATACTGCACATGGAACATATTTGAGGCACTGTATGTGGAGTACTCATGAAATACTGTACATGGTGTATAACTGAGACACTATACATGGGGTATATATGGAATATTGCACGTGCACTGGTGGAAATTTTATGGGATGATTGATACTGGTGTCAATTGTCTGACATGATCGAAGAAATAAATTGATCTAAACGATAGTAAACTGAACTGAAGTGAGTAACATGATAGCTTGGTAATTCTTGCGTAGATTTAATGTTGGTTGTATAAAGAGCTCGAAGGTATGGTTTAATTGAAGTTCCAACAATGGTCAGTATGAAACATGATTAATGAAGGTCAATCCTGATTTATCATGAAAACGGGTTTTACTGGAATTCTTGTGTATCTTAACATGAGAACATCATTACTTTGCTGAAAACATAATCCTCGTAAGGAGACATGAACTGAATCAACATGAAGACGACCTCAACGTGAGGGTATGAAAATTTGACTGTTACAAAGAACATAAAAGTCTAATCAACTGAGGTGTAATATCAACTGATGTGGATGGCCATGGTTCAATCCACAGAATTCAAAGAAGAAAACATGAGACTAAGTATGGGCTATTCTGGTTCGATCCATACTCGTCAAAATTTATGAAATGTCCTGATATGACAAAGGTGAACAAATGTGGATCGGTTCACAAAACATCATTTGACTGAAAAGCAAGAAATTTGACTTGAGAAATGATGAACGTTGATGGCTGGTTCACCAAGTGATATTTGATTGAAAACATGAATCTGTCATGAGTAAGGGTAAAAGCCTATGGTCGGTTTACCAATACAAAATCTAAACGGGCAAGGGTGAACGCCTATGGTTAGCTCACCAAAACGAAAATTCGCTAAAAAGCACATGCGACTAAATATGGCTAGTTATGTACCAACCTTTTACTTAGTCAAAACTTTAAGAAAACTGACTGATAAATGAGGAAAACTGACTGAATAATCCATGAGAAACATGAAAGATAACAACGCCAAAATCTGGGAAGTTCCTAGTGACTACCCACTAGTCACAGGTCAAGTTTTAGAGCCTACAGGTCGAACCTTGCGCTCTGATACCATAATTGTAACACCCCACTTGGATAAGTGGACCGTTACGTGTGTTTATGGCGTGTCATCAAAGCATAAGGTAAATGTCCTACAACATTAACTGACCATAAAGGAGTTACCGAAATCAAACATCGGTAATCCAAACATAAGCTCAAAACATGAAAAGTAAATACTGAAGGAAAAGGACTAAACAATGTCCAAATAGTAGAATAATGTAAGAAGTGCATAAAGTAAGAAGTCTGTAAAGCTTCCATCCAAATGCACATGCTCTCAGAATCCTAAGAACGTCCTGGTGTACCTGCCGTTAGAACATGAAAGGAACTACGGCTGAGCATAACGCTCAGTGAACGGATATAGCATGATAAGGATGTACTGAAAATAATGGAATAGAAGACAACAATGAAGCTATAAGACTGATATGTAACATGTGGTAGAACTCTGCATAAAATCTAAGAAACCTGGTTCATAAATACTGAAACTGAAATATAACTATTAATTCTGAAAACATGCATTTACTGTATTTTATTTGCCAGAGCTTATATAGGTCACGTGCTGTAACAACCGTGCATGAATAACTGGAGGGGTGACCTCGTCATGCTGTAGAGGGGTGACCTCTAAATACTGTGCTGGGTGGAGGGATCAGCTCCAATGTGAAGGATGTAGAGCACACACCACATTCACCCTGATAACTTGTAACACATATAAGCCTAGGATGCATCCATACGCCCCACTAATAATACTGATAAAATGGCCAAGCTGAGTTGAGTGGGACGATGCAGGATATCACTCTCCTGCATGTGAGTCACGACACCGGTGCCTCTAGTGCCGTGGTTACGGTACCTCCGTAACTAGTACATAAATTGGTCGTGCTTGTATATAATGCTCAGGCAATTTATTTAGTTATTAATATGATTACTGATAAACTTAAACATATACTGGGGAAAAACATTTGGCTGAAGACGGGGAATCCTAATCATGCATAGAAAGGAAGTCCTTACTGAAAGGACGGAATCCGTACCTCTAGTCCAGTAACTGACTGAATGGAAGACTGAACGAATACTACTCGGGCCTCACGCGTGCTACATGAATAAAGGACGCGAATAAGTTAACCGACATTCGTTTATTTAATTTTTCTGATCTTATTGGCTTCTTATTTATTCATTTTATTTTGATTCTGAAATTCTGTACGTATACCAACTGATAAATCTGAACTTATAATAATTCATTTTAAGGTATTATCGTTCTACTATTAGTTACGGTACAACGTAATTTCTGACGATATAGTATTACTATAATAAGTATCCCGCTAAATTAGAAAGTTTCTTAATTTAGAAAGTTCTCAAATAATTTAATTCAATTCCTAAATTATACCCCTTTAAATATTAAAGAACTATTTTAATTTAATACATTTAAAATATATTTTAAACATTTATAAAACAATTTAATTAAAAGGTATAATATAAGAATATTTATTTTATTATTTATAATAATGTCCCGAGCTTACCGAGATATCCCATCTCGGTCGCCCTAAACAAATCAACATATACTAATTTAATCCAACTATACAAATCTGTCTATAAGAATTTGTGACAGAATTCTGTGTCACTATAAACTGTCGCTAAAACTATCCCTTTTAAAATCTGCATATATATAACAGTTTTGCGACAGAAAACTGTCGCTAAAACTGTCGCTAAAATTATTCAACATAACCATTTTAAAGTCCCATTTTTTCCCACTGGTTTTACATGTAGTTCCCACTGTTGGGTTACGTTTCCCACTGTTTACATAAACCAAACGCCCCCTAATTGCCTAGTTACCCCTGATTTGGGTTATAGGTTCGCGGCTGGTTACTTCAAAAGCATCACCGAGACCTTAAAGGTCTCGGCTGTGAAGATTAAAAACCCACCGAGAGCTCTATGCTCTCGGTTTTTGTGTAAAACATCAAGACCCCCCCACTGTTTTAATAAGTAAAAGCATGATCAAAACCAAAGCCTGCGTTTTCTTATCTTACCCATTGGATTCACGAATTACAAGAAAGAAAAGGAGATGATTACCTATTCATGGAGGATAAAGATGGAGGCGTGTATGAGGTGGTGGTAGCACAACCCGCAGTTTTCTTCTCTTTTTTTTTACAAAAACAAACCGGCGACTACACATGGGTGAAAACCCTAATATTATTTTTATGTTTTTTTTTATGTCGTGGGATGGGAAAAAGGGGAAGCCCCCCGCTTCTTTCTTTTTTTTTAAACCGGTTTAAACCAAACTAAATGGGCCTCCAGCCCATTCTTCTTTTTTTTTTAAAAAAAACTGCCAGCCCAAATGCATACTAAAGTTTTCGTTTCGTTTCGTTTATCTTTGCATGCTCGTGTTTATTCGTGATTCGAGGTTTGAAATATTTGTTTCCTGGGAGAAATACTTATGTATAAATACTTACGTAATATTAAATAATTTTCTGAATAATTCAATTATTTAACTAAAACTGAGATCGCGTATTTTAATATTAACGTTTAATTATTTCTGTAAGATAAATAATTCATCTGTAATATTTTCTGAGACTAAATACTTATTATCTGAATAACTGTAATATTTATAGTATTTAATAAACTGGAATTGCGTATTTAATTTCTGCGTTTATATCTCTGTCTAATAATTAAAACTTATATAGTTTATTAAACTTAAACTGCGTATTTAAATATTCTGATTTTTAAATACGGGTTTTACAATTTTTCCCCTCTAAAAACAATAATTCGTCCCCGGATTAAGGATGCGACCATACTGGGTTTTACAGTTTAACCCTAAAACCCTTCTAAACAACTTTAAACTTATTTTCCCATGAATACCTAAGGTTGTAGACACAAACTCAATAGATTTTGTGTTCTTTGACCCTTGTGCTGTGAACCAAAATTCTTTTAACATATTTTCAAACATAACTCATGGATCTTTGAACAAAGCATCACGAATCAAACATTTGGATAAAAAGTTTAGTACTTTCTTCCCAGGTTTAGATGTTAGGGTTTCTGGTTTGATCAATGTGAGGTTGTTGGGTTTAAAGAATATGTCCTCAATGGGATAGTTAACATGGATGGAAGGATTGAGGGTGATCTCAATCTCTTGTGGTTGTGAAGAAGATTCAGCAGCCATTGATGTTTGTTGTGTGTGTTTTCTTTTGAAAGAGAAAGAGTTGTGTGTTTTTTTGAAAACTTTTGAAAATGATATGAATCTTTAATCTTCAAAAGATATATGTAATCACTTTTTGAACAGATTTTTCAAAGTTTGTAAAACATTTGAAAAGAGAATGAAACTTTTAGGTTTTCTTTTGAAAAAATAGCACAAACTCTCTCATTAATGTTCTGAAAAATGTGATGAGTTTCTGTTGCTTTGAACAGTGAAACGCCTCATTGTGTCAGAAAGTTGTTGACTGTGATATGGACGCTTGATATTTCCTAGATAAACAATTGACACCTTTTGAAAGAATGTTTTGTATTTTTTTCTCAATAATTAATGCCACTAACTTCATTGAGTCACATGATTGATTTGTTTTAAAAGCAGTTGCTCAGATATGCTGAATCTGATGGCAATACTTGTTGAGCTTCAGTGCGTCAGATGAGGCGACAAAACCCCATATACATGTTCACATAAGTGAACAAGACATATGACGTTGCACGCTCCTCTACTCAGGCCTAGCTACTCAGTTGTATTAAAATTTTGTTCAACATTGATGAAGGAATCTTTTGATGACTGGTGATTATTTGTTCAGCTTCAGTGAAACATATAAGGCGACAAAACATCATATACACAATCACATAAAGTGAAATAGACACATGACATTGGACACTACTTTACTCAGACAATGCTACTTAACATTGATCAACATCTTTTAAGAAATGCTGGACCTTCAAGCTTCTTTAGTGCATGCTGAAGGTTCAAGTTTTGTATCATCAATGTTTAGCATACCAAGCTCCATTATCAATCTTTTGAAAGTTGGTTCATCCAACGGTTTGGTGAAGATATCAGCCAATTGGTATTGAATGGGGATGAAATGTAATTCAATGTCGCCTTTCACAATGTGATCTCTGATAAAGTGATATCTGATATCAATGTGTTTTGTTCTTGAGTGAAGGACTGGATTGTTGGATATTGCAATAGTACTAGTGTTATCACAAAAGATTGGTACCTTTTCATATTCTATGTCATAATCAGCCAGTTGGATTTTCATCCAAAGAACATTGGCAGAACATCCAGCAGCTGCCACATATTCAGCTTCTGTTGAAGACATGGCAAGTTGGCAACTATTTGTTGCTTTTTAGCACTCTAACACACAAGTTTGTCACCTAGCAATTGGCAGGCACCAGAAGTGATTTTTCTGTTCAAATTGCATCCAGCATAGTCAGAATCTGAATACCCCTTTAGATCAAATCCTAAGGATTTGGGGTACCAAAGACCTAGACTTGGTGTACCTTTTAGGTATCTGAAGATTCTCTTTACAGCAGTAAGGTGTGATTCCTTTGGATCTGCTTGGTATCTTGCACAAAGGCATGTAGAGAATTGAATGTTAGGCCTGCTTGCAGTTAAGTAAATGAGTGACCCAATCATACCTCTATACTGAGTCTCATTGACTGATTGTCCATTAAGATCAGGTCCTAAGTTGTTAGGGGGTACCATTTGAGTCTTTACTGAAGCACAATTGATATCATACTTCTTCAGCAGATCCTTGACATATTTTTCTTGATTGATGGAGATGCCTTGGTCAGATTGTTTAATCTGAAGATCAAGGAAGTATGTGAGTTCTCCCATAATACTCATCTCAAACTTGCTGGTCATAAGCTTGGCAAATTGTTTGTAAAGTTTCAAGCTTGTAGAACCAAAAATTATGTCATCCACATAAATTTGTACCAGAATGGTGTCAGTTTTAGATTTATAGATAAACAAGGTGCTATCTACTTTTCCTCTGACAAATTTATGTTCAATGAGAAATGTTGAGAGAGTTTCATACCATGCTCTTGGAGCTTGCTTCAGTCCATACAAAGCTTTGTAAAGCTTGTAGACATGATTTGGGTATTTACTACTCTCAAAGCCAGGAGGCTGAGTAACATAAACTTCTTCTTTTAGGTCACTATTTAGGAATGCACTTCTGACATCCATTTGGTAGATGATGAAGTTCATGTAAGTGGCATATGCAAGGAAGATTCGTATGGCTTCCATACGTGCAACTAGAGCAAAGGTTTGATCAAAATCAACACCAGACTCTTGATTGAATCCTTGAGCCACTAGCCTAGCTTTATTTTTGGTCACTGCATTGGTTTCATCTCTTTTGAGCTTGTAAACCCATTTGGTGTCAGTGGTTGATTTACCATATGGAAGAGAACTAGTTTCCAGACTTTGTTTCTTTCAAATTAATTGGGTTCCTCTTGCATGGCATCCACCCATCAGGGGTGTGTGAGTGCTTCATAAATCTTTGTAGGTTCAATTTCTAAAAGAAAATTTGCATAGAGGCATTCTCCAGATGAAGCAGCACTCAATTTCTTTGCCATAGATCTAGTGACTCTACCTTCACCAGGATTACCTATTATGTTCACCAGCTGTATGTGACTATTTTGAGTCCAAGATTTTTGTGGATCTGAAGAATAGGTACTGGTATCATGCTTAGAGCTAGAGCTAGGAAGTCCATGACATGGACTTGAAATGTCCCTAGTGTATACTGAAGGATATTCAGTGGACAAGGGTTGTAACACCCCATTTTGGTAAATGGAATGTCACGCGTGATTATGGCGTGACATCAAAGCATACAAGGATAAATGTATTAAACATCACATGACCATAAAGGAAATACCGAAAACAAACATCGGTACCCCAAAGTAAAGCTCATCACACACACACACAAGTACTGTAAATGAAAAGGACTAAAAAATGTCCATAGAAAATGAGTACCAAAAGTATGAAGAAATGCATAAAGTAATGAAGGCTAGGAAGCTTCCAATCCATATGCACGTACGCTTAAAGTCTACGAGCGTCCCTGAGTACCTACTGTTTTGGGAACATGAAAGGAAAAACGGCCGAGCATAATGCTCAGTGCACGGATATACAAGCATAGAATGAATAAGATAAGCATATACAACATATAGCAGCGAAAATGTCTAAGTCCTGGAAAACCTGGTATAACTTAGTAAAACTGGTTTTATAGTTTGAAAAGACTTATGTTTATCTTATAAAAACTGATTAACATGTTTACCATTAGCCAATATAGGTCATGAAGTATCAACATGCATGAATACTTGAAGGGGTGACCTCATCATGCAATTAGAGGGGCTGCCTCTAATTAATATAAGTTTTTTGGTAGGAGGGATCAGCTCCTTGTGAAGGATGCAAGGCACATACCACATTCACCTAAATAATCTGTAAAAACATGTAACCTAGGATGCACCCATATGCCCCACATGATAATATAATAATATGGCCAAAAGCTGAAAGGGATGCCACGAGCTATCACTCCGCCGTGGTGAAGTCATAACACTGGTGCCTCTAGTGTTATGGTTATGGTACCTCCATAACTAGGTGAAACTGGTCATGCATGTATATGGCTTTAGGCATTTAATTAAACATAAGCAATTCAAAAACATATAAAACATGTACTGGGAAACAAGTTGGCTACATACGGGGAATCTTAATAAGGAAAGAATGTCCATACTGAAAGGACGGAGAATCCGTACCTTGTGTCCAATGAACGAAGAAGACGAACGGAAAAGAGTCCTACTTCGATCTCACTAATGCTACATAGATAATATACGTGTATAAGTATTCTGATTACTGAGTACGTAACTGGTTATCATGTCTTAACTTGTTTTATATGTTCATGTCATGTTTTACTGTTTTTAACGTTATGTTGTGTTTATCATGTATTCTGTCTATTCTGATTAAGTATTACTTGTATTTCTTGTATTATTATACTTGTTGTGTAATAATAAGTAACTTTCTAAAAATAGCAGGTTTCCAAAAATAGAAAGTTTCAAAAATGGAAAGTTTCCAAAAATAGAAATATTCCAAAAATAGAAAGTTTCCAAAAATAGAAAGTTTCCAAAAATAGAATAGCTGCCTAAATAAATAAGTTTCTAAAAATAGAAAGTTTTCATAAATAGATTAGCTGCTTAAAATAAATAAGTTTCTAAAAATAGAAAGTTTGCATAATTAGAAATAAGCTGGATTATTAAGCTAATAATATAAGCTTAAGTTTTACTGATTAATATTCTAAGTCATGTGATTTATAGTATAGTTTATTAATTATTGCATGTAAATTAAGTAAACTATAGGTTATGAAATTTAATTAAATATAACATGATTTAATTAAATAAAAAGGTAAATAATACTTAGGTTAAAATATGTATTAATATCTATTATTAATATAACCTAAGTCATGGAAATTAATTAATTATAAGCCATATTTTAATAATTAATTAATACTTTAGTCTAAAATTAAATCATAAAATACTTAGGTTAAATTCATGTATTAATAATAATTAACCTAAGTCATGTCTAAATTAAATTAATTATAAAGCATGTTAAATTAATTTAATTAAATCTTGTAATTATTTAACTTGTAAAAATAATTATCTTGTAAAAATAAACCATGAACCGAACCCGTGTTTTAAATATTAACATGTCGTGAACCAGTCCGTAAAACCCCTTGAACCAGACCAAACAAACCCTTAATTATGGTTAACCGGCTTGACTGGTTGCCACGATTTGTGACAAACCGCCACCGGCTTAAGCCGGTGGTGCCCTTATTTTTCAGCCGAGACCCCCCATGACCACAAGGCCAACCCCGACATGCGTCGGGGTCCCTTGGTTTGCTTGCTGCCGAGCCACAAAGCCCACACCGAGACCCGTAGGTCTCGGCTGTGGTCACACGAGCCACACCGAGAGCTTAGGCTCTCGGTTTGTATGCGCCGGCCAAACCAAACACCCCTTAAACCCATGTTTTTAATACCCTCATGATTAGATCTAATTAATTAACATGTTTATATTAATAGTTTAGTAAACCCATGATTCATGTGTTCTTAGATCTAACAAACAATTAAAAAGAAAAGGTTTAAGGTTTACCGAATGCGCGAAACAAAAAGGAATAATAACACGAACGATCTTGAAAGAATTGGATCTCCAAAAATTGATGAACACCCCTCTTGGTGTGTGTATACCCGGCGGCCAAAGGAGAAAAAGGAGGAGGAAAGGGTTTTGTGATTTTTCTAATATTCTTTATTATGAAAAATCTATTTTTCTTTTTCTTGTTTTAACTAAATTAAAAGTGAGCTTGGCCCTTCCTTTTCCTTCTTTTCGTGGGTATGTGGGCCCCCAAGGGGAAACCCGTTGTTTTTCGTGTTTTAAATATTACGTGTCCTCGTGTCGTGTTTACGTGATTTATTTATCTATCGTTCATGTCGTAAATATATATTTATACGTAACCGTAATCATAACTACGTAAATACATAATAATATGTTCGGGATTAATTACGTTCATGATTTCATGTTCGTGATTATAATTATTGTTGATAATAATTATCGTGTATTAAATACATATCGTGTAATAACACGTACATAATACTTGTAATTCTTATTCGTGAAACATAAACGTGCTATAAAAGGAAGGTTCTAATCATGTACGTATGATCATAAGGGTACTATTCATGGTAAAAACATGCGGGTTTTACAACTCTTCCCCCCTAAGAAGAATAATTCGTCCCCAAATTATAGATAACGTAAACTAGAAAAGAAAAACATACCCGAATTCAAAATATGAAATGAGGGTAAGAAGCCCGGATAGACTCCTCTGTCTCCCAAGTGGCTTCCTGCTCGGTATGATCCATCCAAAGGACTTTGACGAATGGAATCGTCTTCCTTCTCATGACTCGTTCTTGCCTGTCAAGAACTCGTTCGGGTTCCTCTATGAAGGTAAGATCTTCAAGAATTTGTTCTAGTGGATACTGAACCATGTGAAGGAGATGATACTTGTACCCTCTGAGTAAGAACACATGGAAAACATCGTGAACATGAGAAAGCTGCAGGGGTAACGCTAAACGATAAGATACTTCACCGACTCGCTCAATGACATCAAACGGTCCGACGAATCGAGGACTGAGCTTCCCATTGATTCCAAAACGTCTAACACCACGTGCCGGCGATACCTTAAGGAAGACGTGATCTCCGACGTTAAAGTGTAAGTCCCTGCGATGCTTGTCGGCATAACTCTTCTGACGTGACCGTGCTTCTTTCAATTTCTGCTTAGCTACTGCGACCTTCTCGTTGGCCAACTCTATCATTTCTGGTCCTTGAAGTGTTCGCTCACCAACCTGATCCCAACAGATTGGGGCGCGACACTTCCTGCCATACAACATCTCAAATGGAGCACACTTGATACTTGCGTGCCAACTATTGTTGTATGCAAACTCTAACAAACGGATGTAATCGTCCCAATCTCCCGTCCACTCCAATGCACATGACCTCAACATGTATTCTGATGTCTGAATCCTTCGCTCTGATTGTTCGTCTGTTTGAGGATGAAAAGTCGTGCTAAGCTTAAGTTTTGTACCCCAAGCTTTTTGGATACTTCTCCAAAATCGCGAAGTGAAACGAGGATCTCTGTCTGAGACGATGCTGGATGGAGCACCATGAAGTCTCATGATCTCCTTCTTGTAAGTATCGGCGAGTTTACTGACCGAATCTTCCTTGCGGATCGGTAAGAAATGAGCTGACTTGGTAAGTCGATCAATGATAACCCAAATCGCATCGTGCTTCCTCTTTGTCTACGGAAGACCGATAACAAAATCCATGGTGATCTTGTCCCACTTCCACTCTGGAATATCTAACGGTTGTAGAAGACCGCCAGATCCTGATGCTCGATCTTAACCTGCTGGCAGGTAATACATTTGGAGACGTAAGTCGCAACATCCTGTTTCATACCACTCCACCAAAAGTATTGCTTGATGTCATGGTACATCTTGGTCGAACCAGGATGAATAGAGAATGGGAATCTATGAGCCTCAGCTAAAAATGCTTCCCGGAGTTCTTGATCATCGGGAACACCTCGTGCCCTGCCATAAGATACCGTCTGCGTCTACTCGAAATTATGTCTGCTTCTCCAAATTCTGAATTATCACCCAGATTTCACCATCATCTTTCTGAGCTTCCTTGATCCTAGAGAGTAACTCGGGTTCCACTCTAAGATTAGCCCAGTAACTATGCTATCCACGTACCATGATCTCTATGTCTACTCGCTCCAAGTCTCTTATAATTTCCTCCTCAATTTTAATGCCGTTTATCATTCCGGACTTTCTGCTAAGTGCATCTGCCACTACATTCGCCTTTTCGGGATGATACTGTAGATTGATGTCATAATCCTTCAACAGTTCTAACCATCTCCTCATGTTCAATTCACGTTGAGTGAAAATGTACTTCAATCTATTGTGGTCCGTGAAAATGTCACATGATTCTCCATACAAATAGTGCCTCCATATCTTCAATGCAAACACGACTGCTGTAAGTTCCAAGTCATGCGTAAGGTAATTTTCCTCATAAGGCTTAAGCTGCCGTGAAGCGTACGCGATCGCTTTCCTATGTTGCATGAGAACATAGCCAAGTCCCTTCCCCGATGCATCACTATAGATTTGAAATCCACCCGTACCAGATGGGAGAGTAAGAGTAGGTGCAGATACTAACTTCTGCTTTAGGTCTTCAAAGCTCTTCTCTCGTTTTTAGTCCAGACGAATTTCTCACCTTTCCGCATCAGTTTGGTCAATGGTAGTGCTAGGCGGGAAAAGTTCTCCACGAACCTACGGTAATAGCCAGCTAAGCCTAGGAAGCTGCGGACTTCAGTCGCTAATGTCGGCCTTGGCCATTTGGTAATAGCCTCAACCTTCGCTGGATCCATCGTGATTCATTATGCTGATACAATGTGACCTAAGAATGCCACCTTGTCTAACCAGAACTCACACTTGGAGAATTTAGCATACAGCTGCTTCTGGCGAAGAATATGTAGTACTGTACGAAGATGGTCTTCGTGTTCCTCCTTCGACTTAAAGAAAATCAGGATGTCATCGATGAAGACAATGACGAACTTGTCCAAAAATTTATGGAAGATTCTGTTCATCAAATCCATGAACACTGTTGGAGTATTGGTAAGGCCAAATGGAATGACTACAAATTTGTAGTGGCCATAGCGTGTACGGAAAGCAGTCTTGGCGATGTCATGCTCCTTAACCTGTAGCTGATGATAGCCTGACCTCAGATCAATCTTGGAGAAATGTTTGGCCCCTTGGAGTTGGTCAAACAGATCGTCAATGCGTGGTAGAGGATACCTATTCCTGATGATGATCTTGTTGAACTCACGATAATCTATGCAAAGACGCATACTGCCGTCCTTCTTCTTCACGAATAAGACCGGTGCGCCCCATGGAGATGCGCTCGGTCGAATGAAGCCTCGTTCTAGAAGTTCTTGCAATTGATCCTTCAGCTCCTTCAACTCTATGGGAGCCATGCGATAAGGAGCCTTGGAAATCGGCTCAGCTCCTGGGATGAGCTCGATATTAAACTCTACTTCACGTGTAGGTGGTATGCCCGAAAGTTCTTCTAGAAATACATCTGGAAATTCTGACACTATCGGCTGATTCTGAATTGATGGGGATTCAGCATCCATGTCATGAACAGTAGCTAAATAGCCCTCACAACCATGTGAAAGTAATGCACGTGCTTGCAGGGTTGATATGATTTGTAAAGACCTTCCGGGTACAAACCCGTTGTGAATGTACTCTGGTGCATTAACATCACCGAAGATGACTCGATATGAATGGCAGTCTATGGTAGCATGATTCTTGGATAACCAGTCCATGCCCAATATCATGTCAAAATCATTCTTGTCCAGCGGAAGTGCGTCAACAGGACGAATCTTGTCATCAAACTCTAGGGGAAGGCTCTTGTACACATGGGTTATGCGTTCAGAGTCTCTTAAAGGCGTGGAAATATTCAGTATATTTTCTAGTGGCATAGGGAGTATCCTAACATTCTTAGCATAAGCAGTAGAAATGACCGAGTGAGTAGCACCCGTGTCAAAAAGAACACATGCAGCTTGACCATACATATATAAGATTCCAGTGATGGTACTTGTAGACTTGTTGGCCTGATCGCGAGAAGTCGTGTAAACGCGTCCACTAGTCGGAGGCGGCTTGGTATCAGCACGTCCTGATGTGCCCTCCATCTCGCCCTTGCGGCAGTCCTTCATGCGATGGCCAGGAAGACCACACTTGAAGCATGCGTCGCTGTCGCGACGACATGGCCCTGGGTGCCTACGGTTGCAGGTAGTGCAAAGAGGATGAGTATATCCTCCACCAGGTGTCCTTGCTGGCTGAGAGCCTAAGAAGAACAATATACATGAGACATGATAATAGGTACAAAGGACAATGCGGATAATTCGTAAGATGGAATACCAGTTATAGCTGGACGGTTAGGTTGTGAACCTCTCTGGTTCTGGTCCCTCCCGCTACCATGATTCCTGGTAGAAGATTCTCTAATGTGCTAGAATTAAGAACTATTGCCTGTAATCATAAGAAAATGAGTAAGTATAAGGACCTGCTGATGTTGGAGTTTCCAGCGTTGTTACGGTAATTATCATTATCGCCACGCCTATTCGTAGCAGAACGGTCGTGAGTTTGACCGTTTCACTTGGGCTGATTAGGCTGTTGCTGAGTAGCCGGCTGAGACCGGTCCCCAGTCTTCTGCTTGGAAGATACAGTTTAAATGAGATGTAAATATTGGCATATACTGAAAGAATATGGTTTGGTCACCGCTGAATAACGAATGTTTACCTCTTCTCGGGTCTCTCTGCTTACCTGAACTCTTCTCTTTCTTGCAGCATCTCCAGCTTACGTGCTGCATCGGCCACTTGTGCCACTGTGTTGAACGTAGCACACACCAAGTTGTTTGCGACTGATGTACGAAGAGCCCACCGGAAGTGGTATGCTTGCTCTTCGGGAGTACCTGCTGTTGCACTAAGAAAACCAGCTAGACGAAGAAGCGCTGCATGAACTCGTTGATGTTCTCTCCAGCTCTTTGTCTGATTCCATGGTACTCTCTCTTCAGCTTGTCTTGCTCAGCCTTGGGGAAGAACTGTCCCATCACCAAATCCCTGAACTTAGCCCAAGTCAAACCAGCCACCCAATTATCACCTCCCTCATACTGCTTCAGTGCCTTCCACCATGATAGCACATCACCTTTGAACCGGTAACAGGCCAACCTCGACTTGAAGACGGGGTCACAACCCATGGCATCGAAGATCTTCTCAATGTGAGCCAACCAGCTTTCAGCTTCACTAGGTCTATTTGTTTTCTCGAAGGATCGAGGGCGTAGCTTATTGAATCTCTCCAGCCATGTGACCAATGTTGCTGGAGAAGGAGGATGAGGTACTAGGTGCTATTGTTGATTGTTGGAAGCCTGCACCTCAGCCCTGATTTCGTTCCTCAGCTGAGGAAGCATAGCTTGCATTGTAGCTTAGACTGTTGCATTGAGTTGTTCCTGCTCGCGTGTGAGAAGCATTTGACAGTATAACATAAAAATACATGATTAAACTAATCAAAACATAAAATATATACATGAAAAAAATTTATACCAATAAATCATGAGAAAATTTTTATGCAGGAAAAGTAGTACATGAATGCATGATGCAGTTTTATGAAAACTTTTATATGAGCGAGAGTGAACGCCTATGGTCAGTTCACTCAAAACAAAAGACATGGCGAGGGGACGCCAATGGGTCAGTCCCAAAGTTAAAAGTTTCGATAAACACATGCGACTAAATAGGTCCAGTCCAGTACCAACCATTACTTAGTCATAAACCTGCGACAATGACATATATATGTATGCATGAAAACAATGAATGCATGAAAACCGACTGTCAGTTCTAGGAAGACCATAGTGACTACCCACTAATCACATGTCGTGTTTTGAGAGCCTTGATACAAGCGTTTTTGCATGGGGTTCAAATAATAATTCTCTCGATCCTCTCGAATTGATCTCAGCTTAAAGTGGAATGATTGTTCTTGGTGACAAAAAGGAGTTTGGTTTTCTATTCTATTAAAAAGGGAAATGAATAAAGTAAATAAAGACTTAAACTTAAAACATTTAAGAAGTAAGACATGAATTAAAAATTTAAAACAAATCAGCAACCAAAAACTGACCTAACTGAAAAATATCCTATTTGGAAAATCTGGCTTATACGGAATAAAATCAAGAAATGGCCTACTCGGAATGTAATACTATGCGGAAAACAAGGCCCTATTCGGAAAATATGGTCTATGCGGAAAACTCCTCTATTCGGAATAAAATGCTCTATTCGGAAAATAAAGTCCTATGCGGAATAATAAGTTCTATTCGGAAAAATGGCTTATGCGAAAAAAAACATGCTATTCGGAAAAATAAACATCTATGCGGAAAGTTATCCTATGCGGAAAGTATGGCCAATTCGGAAAGACTGCCCTTTTCGGAAAATATGCCCTATGCGGAAAATATTGCCTATTCGGAAAACATGCCCTATGCGGAAAAGTATAGTCTATGCGGAATATCTGAGGTATTCCGAGTAAGAGAAAATTAACACCCCTATTCGGAATATCCAAAATTCCGAATAAGGGAAATGAGAAATCGTCTATGCGGAAAGTTCCTGGGCTGAAGAACAGTAACAGCAGCGACAGTAGTAAAACAGGGAACACGAATTTAAATCCAAATCAACTCAAATACTCAAAAAGGTTTTACCAAATCAACCAATAATCATTTAAATACCATAAGAAATAAATCCCACCAATAAAAACACTAAATCAACAACTTTTTAAGATCAAACTTGAATCAAATAAAAAACTTAAGAACTTGCAATAGAAGATGATGAAGAACAAGGTGGATAGAAAGATTGGATTTGATAGATTAATGTAAAAGTAACAAGAGTAATGATTAAAACACTTACAAGATTGAAAGAAAATAAAAAATCACCAAACACCCTAATGGTGTTTGTGATGAACCGAACCTAAAAAACTGGGAAAAAGAAAATGAAAAGATAGCTCCCTAATTGTGTGAAGGAAAAATCTATTTATAGTCCTAATGGTTGGTTGGTGAGTGGGCTTTCTCCCTTTCTTCTTGTCTTCTCGTCTTTTCAGAAAAGTTGACGTTTTCGATTCTGATTCGGGATTTGTCGTCGATTAAATTCAACTCGTCTTTTAATTTCTTCGTTAAATAGACTTGAGTTTCTTCGACATATGTAAATCTTCCATCTTTGGTCCCTTTTTTTGATAAATCTTCAAATAGGCCCAGCGACTTCAAATCTTTTGCATCTCTTGGACAATAGACTTCGTCTTTAGTCTTTTTCCTTGATGAAACCCGTGCAATCCCATGTTTTCTTTAATATTCATCCGGTTAGCTCTGAAAACACAATAAACACAAAAACCACGCATAATTCCAAACAAATGATATTAAATACGTGTTTTGGTCTTGTTTTAGCCAGAATTAAGTGGTAAAAGGATGGGTGTTTACACGCCTATCAAATCCCCTACACTTAACCATTGCCATGCCCTCATGCAATGCTTAGTGATAAAGCAAATTTTACATTTTTCTCATAATTAATCAACTTTGGCCTTATTCAAATACTACTAAATAAAAATTAAAATACTAAGAGAAGTTAAAACTTTAAAATAAACAAAAGGATAGAAAACCATTTTCACTTGAAAATAGCTACATGGAAATAACTTGCAAAGAGATAAATGACTTACATTAGGGATTTGGTGTTGCGAAGATTTATCATCCTCAAGTTTCACGTTCCCCAAACTAAGCTTAAAAACGAGATCATTGTTATTATAAGTTAGCAATTCAAACACTTTCACACATGGCTTAATTAAATGCATAAACCCCCTTATTCCTAGGTGTATCTCTTATATTTTATTTTTGTCTTAGAATGATCATGAAGATGCATTTTTGGACTTATTTCGATAGTTTATTTAGGCTGAAAGCAAAGTAGGACGATTTGATCAATAGTTAGCTAAAGGACAAAATCTCTTAAAACTGCTTCTCGGGATATCAAAAAGTTCATATCTTGGCATAACTTGGTTCACGATTTGAGACCTTTCTCGGGCCGATATTTGGCATGTACTTCATACTTCATATCTTCGAGAGACGTTCTTGAGATAATGGTCTTCTCATCATAATAGAATTTCTTCACTTGGAGACTTTTGAGGGGTACTCCAATTTTGTTGACCACGACTTCATGATTATTTCTTCAATCTCTAATTGGGATTTTGAGATACAACGATCCGCCTCCTTTTCGGACTTGGATCTATTTATCCTCATACCTTGTTAGGGTCTTTTCGGATAGACTTCTCCATGATCTTTATGGGAGTTGATTGCTTTTCGTCGTGAGTCTTGATCCTTCATATTGACTTTAGGAATAATGCTTTTCACATCACTTTGGATCTTCAGCAATAAAATGGAATCCTCATGCCTTGTTAGGGCCTTTTCGGACTCGCCAATCTTCACGCCCCGCTTCATAAGTTATGCCTTGGCTATGAACTCTTATCATTACCGAGCAACTTTTAAACGATCTTGGGCTAGAAGCTAAATAACTTTTCAAATCGTACGACCTTACTTATTGCAGATAAATTATTAGCAAGTGATGGGAGAATAGGCAAATAATTACACCAAGTGAGCTTGTGCAAGAGTACCGACTTATAATTGACTCTATCATTTCTCGTTCTCCACAATTTAAAATCTCAAGTAATGAGACTCGTGGACACTTAGCCTAATAAACCACTTAAGGTCTACATGGTTAAGGATACTAGCTAGAATAAACTTGGATAAGTCTATTCGGGTTGAGTCAAAATAAACGCAACGGGCCTAATATGTCAAAGATTTCTAAACTAGCTACACCACTTTATTAATATTTTTGATTTTATTGCGGGATATATACATATGAAAGCAACGATAAAAATTTAAAAATTACGACTAAATGGCCAAAGTTAATAAAAAATTTGAAAAATGTTGAAAAATATGATTTTCCGGTTAAATGAAGGCATTTTCATGGAAAAGTCCACTTAAAACTTCGATAGAAGTCCCCCCTACACTTAAGATAAACATTGTCCTCAATGTTTAAGCATGTGGGAGAAGTCCCCCTACACTTATGACATTGTGCATGTTGGTTAACTCGAGTTAAGGAAGAGACGATTAAAGTGAACAATTTCAAATGTGAGTATGAATAAAATTGAATCACGATAGTTGAGAGATAGAACCGGATTTCGGATAACACGGGAGCACGGTTTTTCAAAGAATTCCAAGATTGCAGTTATCCCTGTAATCACATCACCACACAAACACAAACGACCAAAATAGGTCCTCCCATACTCTTAGGGGGTTAAAGGGATAGATACTCGGGCTGCCTCCCGAGGAGCGCTTGTTTTTGATAACCGAGTCACGAGCCTGACTCGACCCAAAATCAGTTCATGGGGAACGTGGTGAGGGATGGAATCACCTCCTGAGAGGTGTCCTCACCAAAGTATAACTTCACTCGTTGGCCATTCACCTTAAAATTCGGTCCATTAGGCTGAGCGAGCTCGAGAGTGCCATATGGAAGAATTTGGGCAATGGTGAATGGGCCGGACCAACGAGATTTGAGTTTGCCCGAAAAGATTTTCAACCGAGAGTTAAAAAGTAAGACTTTGTCTCCAACATGGAACGCTCGGTTCTTAATCTTAGAATCGTGAATGAGCTTAGTCCTTTCCTTATAGATTAAAGAATTTTCATAAGCCGCATTCCGAAGTTCATTCAGCTCATTGAGTTGGATCTTGCGTAGGTCACCGGCTTTGTTTATATCAAAATTAGCCCACTTCAAGGCCCAGTAAGCCTTGTGCTCCAACTCAATGGGGAGGTGGCACGCTTTCCCGTACACAAGACGATAAGGCGTACAGCCGATCGGGGTCTTGTAAGCAGTACGGAAAGCCCACAAAGCATCATCAAGTTTATCAGCCCATGCGGCACGATGCTCTCCCACGGTCCTTTCAAGAATTTGCTTCAGTCCTCGGTTGGATATTTCAGCCTGGCCATTAGTTTGTGGGTGGTAGGCTGTGGAAAGACGATGGTTTACACCGTACTTAGCCATGACTCTTGCGAATTGGTCATTGCAGAAATGAGTCCCACGATCACTAATAATGGCGCGAGGCACACCGAATCTAGCGAAAAGAGCTTTCAAAAATTTACAAACCACCCTTGCGTCATTAGTAGGTAAAGCTTTGGCTTCAACCCACTTTGAAACGTAGTCAACGGCTACAAGGATGTATTTTTTTCCTTTAGAAGAAGGGAATGACCCCATAAAGTCGATACCCCAAACATCAAAGATTTCACACTCTTGAATGAAATTCTGAGGCATCTCGTCTTTATGTGTGATCTTACCTTTTTTCTGGCAAGCATCACATTTTTTAACCATATCTTGAGCGTCACGATAAATGGAGGGCCAATAAAATCCCGAATCAAACACTTTTTGGCGGTGTAGTTGGGACCAAAGTGACCACCGGTGGGTCCTTTGTGGCAAGCATCAAGGATGTCAGACGCTGCCGGTCCGTCAACACATCGGCGGATAATCAGGTCGGCACATTGTTTGAATAGGTAAGGGTCGTCCCAAAAGTAAGTCTTAATGTCGGTGAAGAACTTCTTCTTTTGTTGGGACGTCAACCCTTCCTTGAGAATTCCACCCGCCAAGTAGTTTGCAAAGTCCGCAAACCACGGGGTTTCATTCGGCTTCGAGTTAATAGACATTAAGGTCTCCAAGGGAAAAGAATCATTGATTTCTTTATTTGGATGATCCCCTTGGTATGGATCCTCAAGTCTGCTGAGATGGTCCGCGGCTAGGTTTTCAGCTCCTTTTTTATCGCGAATTTCGATTTTAAATTCTTGGAGCAGCAAAACCCAACGAAGAAGTCTTGGTTTGGAATCTTGCTTTGTCAACAAGTACTTCAGCGCGGAATGATCGGTATACACGATGGTGGTGGAAAGGACAAGATAGGGGCGAAATTTTTCAAAGGCATAGACAACAGCTAAAAGCTCTTTTTCTGTTGTCGTATAATGCAATTGTGCCCCCGTCATTGTCTTGCTAGCGTAATGGATTGGTTGGAAGTGTTTGTTCACTCTTTGTCCAAGAACCGCTCCAATAGCAAAATCACTAGCATCGCACATCAACTCAAAGGGCAGCTCCCAATTAGGGGTAACTAAGACGGGTGCCTTAGTAAGCTTATCCTTAAGCGAGTTGAAGGCTTCAAGACACTCTTTGGAGAAGATAAAAGGAGTATCTTTTTCCAAGAGGTGGGTCATCGGGCGAGCGATTTGAGAAAAATCTTTTATGAATCGACGGTAGAAGCCCGCATGACCCAGGAAACTTCTCACACCCTTCACGGTTGAAGGTGGAGGCAACTTTGCGATAACATCGACTTTAGCACGGTCTACTTCAGGACCGGCTTTCGAGATCTTATGTCCAAGCACGATGCCTTCTTTTACCATAAAATGGCATTTTTCCTAATTCAGAACTAGGCGAGTGTCTTCGTACCTCTTTAGCATACGTTCCAAATTGGCAAGGCAAGAAGAGAATGAATCTCCGAAGACCGAGAAATCATCCATGAAGACTTCCATGGTTTGTTCAACCATGTCATGGAAGATGGCTAACATACACCTTTGGAAAGTCCCGGGCGCATTACATAAGCCAAAAGGCATTCTTTTGTAAGCAAAAGTGCCATAGGGACAAGTGAATGTAGTCTTCTCTTGATCTTGGGGATCGATGGGTATTTGAAAATAACCCGAGAAACCATCAAGAAAGCAGTAATATTCATTACCAGCTAATCGTTCAAGCATTTGGTCCATAAAAGGTAGAGGGAAATGATCATTTCTCGTGGCATCATTGAGTTTGCGGTAGTCTATACAAACTCTCCACCCAGTAACGAGACGAGTGGGAATCAGCTCGTTGTGTTCATTGGGAACAACGGTTATTCCGCCCTTCTTGGGCACACAATGGATTGGACTAACCCATGGTGAATCCGAAATAGGGTAAATCATACCCGCATCAAGAAGTTTGATAACCTCTGTTTTGATGACTTCATGGATTTTTGGATTCACCCTTCGTTGGCTTTGAATAGTGGGCTTATAGTCGTCCTCCATGAGAATTTTGTGTGTGCAGAAGTGAGGATCAATTCCACGAATATCGGAAATCTTCCAAGCGATAGCCTTCTTATGATCTTTCAACACGGCGACAAGTCGAGCTTTCTCTTCATCCTTCAAATCCTTAGCAATGATGACTGGCGACTTCTTGTCTTCTTCGAGGAATACATACTCAAGATGGGGCGGCAACTCCTTAAGTTCCAAATCCGGAGGATTGTCGACGGGAGGCGTATTCGAAGTCGGAGTATCGATAGCAATGACAGTGGGAGATGGAGGGGAAGGGTTGTCTTCTTTGAGGAGGTTAGCAATGAAACTGAGATCTTCATCCCAATTGGCAGTAGAATCGTCATTGTCTTGCTTCACATCTCCCAAGGTGGCTTCCAAATCTTTCCAGAGGAAATCACTTTCTCCAAATAGAGATAGTGATGAGTCGATAGAGGAAACGGTCTCAACATTGGGAAGAGAGGTAGGAATATTTTTACAAGCATCTTTGAAATGTTCTTCACAAGCCTCATCAAGAACGTCAATACAATTAACACTCTCGTAAGAATAAGGTTGTTTAGAAAGCTTTCCCATGTTGAAGACTACTTTGTCGTCACCCACTCTCATAATAAGCTCACCAGCTTCAACATCGATGAGAGTGCGACCGGTCCTCAAGAATGGACGACCAACAATGAGTGGCACACGGGGGTCCATCTCGTAGTCGACGACAACAAAATCAGCAGGGAAGGTGAATTTGTCGACTCCTACAATGACGTCTTCGGCTATCCCCACTAGATAAGAAACCGTACGGTTAGCCAATTCCAAAGTCATTTTGGTGGGGACTAGCTCTGGGAGAGATAATTGCTTCCAAACACTTAGAGGCATGAGATTAATACTGGCACCTAGATCGGCTAGGGCCATGCAATTCTCTACTCCCGGGAAATTGCAAGGGATAAGGAAACGACCCGGATCACCAAGCTTGGTTGGCAATTTCCTTAAGAGTACTGCAGAGCAATTCTCATTAAGTTGGGTGTTGGCAATATCGAGGAGCTTTTCCTTGTCGCTCAGAAGATCTTTAAACATTTTCGCGTATTTGGGCATGTGAGCGAGAGCCTCAGCGAAGGAGATATTGAAATTCAATTGTTTGAACATTTTAAGGAAATTCGAAACCTGAATATCGTCCTTGCTTTTGAGCTTCTCTTTCCTCAACCTTGAAGGATAAGGTATATTGGAAGAAGAGGAAGGCTTTGGGAGAATAGGATCACTCACAACCACGGGTGGAGGAGGGGTAGAGGGAAGAGGTGGAGAAATTGGGGAGGGAGAAGGATGAGGAATAGGAGCAGGTGACTCATTCTCCTTAGTCACAATCACCGGTGGAGGTATAGGAAGCTCAGGTTCCTTGGTACCTTTGCCACTTCGAGTGGTGATTGCTTTCATCTCCCCTCTTGGATTCACAACGGTGTTACTCGGAAGAGTACCCGAAGGAGAGGGTTGATTACCTTGGAAGAAACCAGCCATCATGTTCCTCAGATCATTAGTTTGGCTATCCAACGTGTTTCTCATATCGGCTCTCAAATCATTTCCTTGCTTTACCAAGTCTGCCTTCAAATTTCGCACTTCCTGTTGTAGATTTTCCACGATCACATCATTGGTCCTCATGTAGGTTGCAACCTCTTGGTGTAATGCAGTGGTGGTTTGGTTGGGAGGAGCATTGTATGCGGGTGGTTGATAAGCAGGTTGTTGGTAAACTTGGTTGTTACGTTGAGGTGGTTGTTGCTGCTTGTGAGGAGGGATGTATGGTTGTCGAGGTTGTTTTTGTTGTTGAGGAGGGCGATTAAGGCTTTGTTGTTGGTTTGAGTTGGTAGGAGGGAAACCAGGTGGTGAAAGATAGTTGTTGCTACGGTAGCTAAGCAAATTACGGTCACCTTGAGGTCTAGCTTGATAAGCGGGTTGAGGATAGGTGCCATATGCCGCATTCACATTCTCAGTAGGGTAGTCTTGAGTGGCGGTACAAGTTGTGTAAGAGTGAGGACCACCGCATATTTCACAAGGTTGGCTGACAGCGTTCACTTGAGCGTTTTTGGCGTTGTTGCTGTTGTTGTTGCTGACGGTGTGGGTGACAAGCGATTCAAGAAGCGTAGTGATTTTGTCCAATCGCTTGTCGATGTCATTAGTGCTAGCACTAGCGACATTGGTCCGAACACTCTTGGTTTGCACACGAGATTTATTCTCAATGATGTCCCAAGCACCATTGGAAGTCTTAGCCAATAGATTACCCCCCGAGGCACTGTTCAGTGAATCTTGGTCACTCATGCTTAAACCATTGTAAAAAGTATTAATTTGATGTACTTTGGTAAAACCATGTTGTGGGCATTTTCTTAAAAGATCTTTAAAGCGATCCCAAGATTCACTGAATGACTCATCGTACTTTTGTTCAAAATTTATAATCTCATTCCGCAAAGCGGTAGTACGAGAGGGTGGAAAAAAGTAGTTGATAAACTTTGTTTCCAAATCCGTCCACGAGAGAATACTCTGTGGCGGTTCCTTAGCAAGCCAATGCCGGGCTTGTCCCTCTAAAGAAAAGGGAAAAAGTTGTAACCTTATAACCTCTTGTGGAACACCATTGAATTTGACCGTGTTGGTGAGTTGCAAGAATCTCTTGATATGGTCGTGAGGGTCATCAATGGTGCGTCCCAAGAATGGTTGAGCGGAGACCATCTGGATAAAGCCTGATTTTAGCTCAAAGTTGTTGGCGGCAATTGGAGGTATGACAATTGGATCCGTGTTGCCATCTACATGAGCTTGCAGCAATTCAATCATCGGGCGATTATCCGGAAGGGGCTCATTGTTGTTGTTATTGTTCATGTTGTTGAAAGGTGGGTTGTTGTTGTTATTATTGTTTGGAGGTGGTACACCGGCCATGTCTAAGTGATCGAGAGGCTCGGGCTCTTGATAAGACGTGGATCGAGTGCGCATACACCTGCAAAAGAACTAACAAGGCAAAAACAATACAAAAATATTTTTGGTTTTTTTTTATGGTTTTTTACTTTTTAGGATTTTTGAAAATTTTATATTTTTTTAGGATTTTTTGAAAATTTTTGTGAAAAAGTAACGTTCACGGGGAACGGATCCCAAAATCCAAGTTCTCATAAAAAACTTTTGATCTTAACGAGAAGAGCCGGCAGCGGCGCCATTTGATACAAGCGTTTTTGCATGGGGTTCAAATAATAATTCTCTCGATCCTCTCGAATTGATCTCGGCTTAAAGTGGAATGATTGTTCTTGGTGACAAAAAGGAGTTTGGTTTTCTATTCTATTAAAAAGGGAAATGAATAAAGTAAATAAAGACTTAAACTTAAAACAATTTAAGAAGTAAGACTTGAATTAAAAATTTAAAACAAATCAGCAACCAAAAACTGACCTAACTGAAAAATATCCTATTTGGAAAATCTGGCTTATACGGAATAAAATCAAGAAATGGCCTACTCGGAATGTAATACTATGCGGAAAACAAGGCCCTATTCGGAAAATATGGTCTATGCGGAAAACTCCTCTATTCGGAATAAAATGCTCTATTCGGAAAATAGTCCTATGCGGAATAATAAGTTCTATTCGGAAAAATGGCTTATGCGAAAAAAAACATGCTATTCGGAAAAATAAACATCTATGCGGAAAGTTATCCTATGCGGAAAGTATGGCCAATTCGGAAAGACTGCCCTTTTCGGAAAATATGCCCTATGCGGAAAATATTGCCTATTCGGAAAACATGCCCTATGCGGAAAAGTATAGTCTATGCGGAATATCTGAGGTATTCCGAGTAAGAGAAAATTAACACCCCTATTCGGAATATCCAAAATTCCGAATAAGGGAAATGAGAAATCGTCTATGCGGAAAGTTCCTGGGCTGAAGAACAGTAACAACAGCGACAGTAGTAGTAAAACAGGGAACACGAATTTAAATCCAAATCAACTCAAATACTCAAAAAGGTTTTACCAAATCAACCAATAATCATTTAAATACCATAAGAAATAAATCCCACCAATAAAAACACTAAATTAACAACTTTTTAAGATCAAACTTGAATCAAATAAAAAACTTAAGAACTTGCAATAGAAGATGATGAAGAACAAGGTGGATAGAAAGATTGGATTTGATAGATTAATGTAAAAGTAACAAGAGTAATGATTAAAACACTTACAAGATTGAAAGAAAATTAAAAATCACCAAACACCCTAATGGTGTTTGTGATGAACCGAACCTAAAAAACTGGGAAAAAGAAAATGAAAAGATAGCTCCCTAATTGTGTGAAGGAAAAATCTATTTATAGTCCTAATGGTTGGTTGGTGAGTGGGCTTTCTCCCTTTCTTCTTGTCTTCTCGTCTTTTCAGAAAAGTTGACGTTTTCGATTCTGATTCGGGATTTGTCGTCGATTAAATTCAACTCGTCTTTTAAGTTCTTCGTTAAATAGACTTGAGTTTCTTCGACATATGTAAATCTTCCATCTTTGGTCCCTTTTTTTGATAAATCTTCAAATAGGCCCAGCGACTTCAAATCTTTTACATCTCTTGGACAATAGACTTCGTCTTTAGTCTTTTTCCTTGATGAAACCCGTGCAATCCCATGTTTTCTTTAATATTCATCCGGTTAGCTCTGAAAACACAATAAACACAAAAACCACGCATAATTCCAAACAAATGATATTAAATACGTGTTTTGGTCTTGTTTTAGCCAGAATTAAGTGGTAAAAGGATGGGTGTTTACACGCCTATCATGCCTACAGGTCGAAACCCTAGCTCTGATACCATAATTGTAACACCCCATTTTGGTAAATGGAAAGTCACGTGTGATTATGGCGTGTCATCAAAGCATACAAGGATAAATGTATTAAACATCACATGACCATAAAATAAATACCAGAAACAAACATCGGTACCCCAAAGTAAAGCTCATCACACACAAACAAAAGTACTATAAATGAAAAGGACTAAACAATGTCCATAGAAAATGAGTACCAAAAGTATGAAGAAATGCATAAAGTAATGAAGGCTAGGAAGCTTCCAATCCATATGCACGTACGCTTAAAGTCTACGAGCGTCCCTGAGTACTTGCCGTTTTGGGAACATGAAAGGAAAAACGACTGAGCATAACGCTTAGTGCACGGATATACAAGCATAGAATGAATAACATAAGCATATACAACATATAGCAACAGAAATGTCTAAGTCCTGGAAAACCTGGTATAACTTAGTAAAACTGGTTTTATAGTTTGAAAAGCCTTATGTTTATCTTATAAAAACTGTTTAACATGTTTACCATTAGCCAATATAGGCCATGAAGTATAAACGTGCATGAATACTTGGAGGGGTGATGTAAAACCCGCACGCTTTTACCATGAATAGTACCCTTAAGATCGTGCGTACATGATTAGAACTTTCCTTTTATAGCACGTTTACGTTTCACGTATAAGAATTACAAGTATTACGTACGTGTTATAACACGATAAGTATTTATTACGTATGAACACACGATAATTATTCCAATAACAATTATAATCACGAACATACGAACATGAAATCATGAACGTAAATTAATCACGAGCTAATATTATGTATGTATATATATTTATTACGAACACGAATAACTAAGTCACGATCAAGAACTAATTAGAACACGTAATTCACGAACACGAAAACACACTATTATTTTAGATACAGAAAAAGGTATGGGTTACCCCATATGAGGCCCCCTACCCGCGGCTACACAAGGAAACATGGGCTTAGCCCATGTAATTTTTACTAACTAGGAATTAAGGGGTAAAACATGTTCATTATTTACAAAAATTAGAAAATAAGAAAAAACCCTAGTTTTCTTTTCTTGCTCCTCTTTGGCCGCCGGATTGAAGAACACCAAAAGGGGTGTTTGGGTTGATTTTGATCTTGGAAATTTTACAAGGATCGTTGTGTGTTCGTCCTCATTCGATTCATGTAATCGGTATAACTTTTAACCTTTTCTTTTTATGTTTTGATTTTGATAATCACATAAAATCATGATGTTTTCAATTAAACTAATTAAAAACAAGTATTTTAAACATATTAATAATCATGGGTTAAATCAAATCAAGGGTTTAGGGGTGTTTATGTTGTAGCCGACGCCTAACCGAGCCCCTAGGGGGTCTCGGCTTGGCTTATTGCACACCACCGAGACCATATGGTCTCGGTATGGTGGTGGTGGTCCCACGGCAGCAGCAAAAATAAGGGGAAACCCGACTTAGGTCGGGGTATGGTGAAGGTTACGGGTCCGGTTCATGGGTTTTAATCACGGGTCTGGTTCATGAATCATTTTTTTAAGGTTTATGATTTTTACAAGTTATGTTATTTTATTTTTTACAAGACTTAAAATTAAATTAATTAAAAGCATGAACATGATTAATTTAATTTACATGACTTAGGTTATTAATTTAATTATTAATTCATGAATTTTAACCTAAGTATTTATCTTTAATTAGACTATAAAATTAATTAATTATTAAAACCATGACTTATAATTAATTAATTTACATGACTTAGGTTATATTATTATTAGTTAATAATACATGTTTTAACTTAAGTATTTTACCTTTATTTAATTAAAATCATGTTATATTTAATTAAATACTTTAACCTATAGTTTATTTAATTTACATATAATAATTAATAAACTATACTATATAATCACATGACTTAGAATATTAATCTGAAAACACTTAAGCTTATACATATAGCTTAATTATCTAGCTTATATCTATTTATGGAAACTTTCTTTTTTTAGAAACTTATTTAATTAAGGCAGCTAATCTATTTATGGAAACTTTCTATTTTTAGAAACTTATCTATTTTATGCAATAATTCTATTTTTGGGAACTTTCTACTTTTGGAAACTTTCTATTTTTGGAAACTTTCTTTTTTTAGAAACTTTCTATTTTTGGAAACTTTCTATTTTTGGTAACTTTCTATTTTTGGAAACTTTCTATTTTAGGAAACCTGCTTTTTTTAGAAAGTCACTTATTATTACACAACAAGTATAATAATACAGGAAATACAAGTAATACTTAATCAGAATAGGCAGAATATACGATAAACACAGTATAAAGCTAAATTAGTAAACATGACATGAACATATAAAACAAGCTAAGACATGATATAAAACCAGTTAAGTACTCAGTAATCAGATACTTATACACGTATGTATTTATGTAGCGTTAGTGATACCGAAGTAGGACTCTCTTCCGTTCGTCTTCTTCGTTCACTGGACATAAGGTACAGATTCTCCGTCCTTTCAGTATGGACATTCTTTCTTTATTAGGATTTCCCATATACAACCAACTGTTTTCCCTAATATATGTTTTATATGTTTTGATTGCTTATGTTTAATTAGAATACTTGAAGCCATATACATGCATGACCAGTTTCACCTAGTTATCGAGGTACCATAACCATAACACTAGAGGCACTGGTGTTATGACTTCCTCACGGCGGAGTGATTGCTCGTGGCGTCCCTTTCAGCTTTTGGCCATATTATTATTATTATTATCAGGTGGGGCGTATGGGTGCATCCTAGTTACATGTTTTCAACAGATTACTCAGTGTGAATGTGGTGTGTGTCTTACATCCTTCACAAGGAACTGATCCATCCTACCCAAAACCATTATATTAAATTAGAGGCAGCCCCTCTAATTTGCATGACGAGGTCACCCCTCCAAGTATTCATGCACGTTGATATTTCATGACCTATATTGGCTAATGGTAAAATATGTTAAACAGTTTTCACAAGATAAACATAAGGCTTTTCAAACTATAAAACCAGATTTACTAAGATATAACCGGGTTATTCATGACTTAGTTTCTTCCGTTGTTTCATGCTTATATGCTTATATTATTCATGCTTTACTTGTACATCCGTGCACTGAGCGTTATGCTCAGCCGTTTTCCTTTTCATGTTCCCAAAACGACAGGTACTCAGGGACGCTCGTAGACTTTAAGCGTACGTGCATATGGACTGGAAGCTTTCTAGCCTTCTTTACTTTATGCAATTATTTATACATTGATACTCATTCCATGGACATTGTTTAGTCCTTTCATTTACAGTATTTATGTTTGTGTGTGATGAGTTCAACTTTTGGACTACCGATGTTTGATTCGGGTATTTTCCTTTATGGTCATGTAATGTTTTAGACATTTATCCTTGTATGCTTTGATGACACGCCATAATCACGTGTGACGTTCCATTTATCAAAATGGGGTGTTACAATTATGGTATCAGAGCCAAGGCTTCGACCTGTAGGCTCTCAAAACATGACATGTGATTAGTGGGTAGTCACTATGGTCTTCCTAGAACTGACAGTCGGTTTTCATGCGTTCATCATTTTCATGCATACATATATATGTCATTGTCGTAGGTTTATGACTAAGTAATGATTGGTACATGTAAAACCCGTATTTAAAATCCCTGAATATTAAATACGCAGCCTCAGTTTCATTTAAATATTAGCTTTAACTTTAAATTAAACGCTAACAGACAATACGCAGCCTTAGTTTAAATAAATTATTACTACAACTAACTATTCAGAAAATAATTATCAGATCAGAAATAATATTACGATTAATTATTCAGGAAGTAATTATCAGATCAGAAATATTATCACGTCCAGAAAAAAATAAAAACACGAGAATTAAATACAAAAACACGATATAATTATTAGTGTCGAAAAATCAAACGGAAACTAGTTATACTAGTCTTTTGGGCCGATTTTATATAGTGGACAAATGAGATTAATGGGCTTTTGGCCCAGCCTTCTTTGCAAAAGAAAACCACGGGAAAAAAAGGGGGTATCCCATTTCATTTTATGTAATAAAAAAAGTAGGGTTCCTGCCTCTTGTGGAGTGGCCGCCGGGGTTCAAAAGAAAAAGGGAAAATACGGTTTGATTCAAGAATAAATGTAACGGTAAGTCACCTTCCTTTTCATCTGGTATAATCACGAATTAAATTGGGTTGTTATTCTAAAACGCATAATAAAAAAAACATGGGATTAATCAAAGGTGTCTCGGGTTTTGGCTGGGCTTTGCGAAAACTGAGATGAATAGATCTTGGTGTTGATAGTGGAAATAAACCGCGACCCACAGTGGGTGCGTGGTTGGTTTGGACTTTAATCCGCAGCCCCATAAGACCACAGGGGGGTGTTTGGGTTTATGAAAAACAGTGGGACTCGGATGATCAGCAGGGGGCAGTTTTGATTCGTATATAGTGGGATCAAATGAATCAACAAGGGCTGTGTTGGTTAATACAGTGGGTGAGTAACACAAGCATGGGCGTTTGGGTTTGTAAACTAAATAAGTGTGAAAACACTTATCCTTTTACCAATTATTTCCAATAATAACAAGACCAAAACGTGTAATTTATGTCGTAAAAGTCGGAATTATGCGTGGTTTGTGTTTTTATTGTGTTTTAGGACCAAAAGATGAAAAAGGAAGAAAACACGGGCTTTCACGGGCTTTTATCGAAGAAAACGAGAAAAGACGAAGTCAAAAGATCAAGAGCGCAAAAAGAACGGAAGTCCAAGGCCTATTCTGAAGATTTATCGAAGAAAAATTCTAAAGACGAAAGTTTAATGAAGTCTAAGAACTCAAGTCTAAATTAAAGAAGAAAATTATCAAGACAAGTTCAAAATCCCGAGACGACGTCGAGAAAAGACAAAGAATTAAATCGAGTCGAGAAGACGTGAAGAAAGAAAGAAAGAAGAAGCAACACATGCACTCCTTCCATTTTCCTATAAATACCCTCCTAATACACATTAGGAGGGTGGTTAGTTTTTAGTTTAAGTTTTTTATTTTTCACTTTTCTTTCTAGTTTAGAGAGAGAAAGTTCTCAACTTTCTCTCACTAAGTTTCATCTTTTCTTTTAATCTTTCAAGATTAAATCTTTATGTATTGTTGATTTCATAATCAAGTTTTAGTTAAGCTTTTACTCTTTAATCTCATTCTACCTTTCTTTGATTTTAGATTGATTTTAGTGCGAATTACTTATGATCCGTGTCGTTCATCAATGTTTCCGTACTTAAAAAGTTAATCTTTTTATGCCTACTTAAGTTTTCATACGAATAAGCTTTGAGATCTTTGTGCTTATTGGCTTATTTTTATGTTTAGCTTATTTACTTATCAAAAGTTTTCTTAAAAATTTCATATTTTTATTGTTTGATTTTAAAGTTTGTTTATTTTAAGTTGGATAAGTTGTTATTAGTGCTTATTTGATCCGTTTCATTGTTGATTCGTTTTAGTTTTGGTGATAAGCTTATCATAATAGCTTATTGCTTGGCTTATTTCGAATCTCACACAAATCGGAAAGGGTCTAAACCCCTTTCCAATCGCAGCTTTCCGACCACCACCATCCCCCTCTTTCCGATTGTCAAATCGGAAAAGGGTTTTAGTTATTCCGATTGGGCCAAGTTGGCTTATTCCGATCATGGGCATTGAGTGATATTCCGATTGGTGACCTCCATATATTCCGATTTGGACTTTTGTTAAACATTCCGATTGAGTGGGTTTTGTGAATATTCCGATTGGGGGTTTTGTGACATATTCCGATTGCCTCATTTTTCTATATTCCGATTAGGGTTTTTGGCATATTCCGATTGCATGAATTTCCCTGTATTCCGATCTGGGGGTGTTTGTTGATATTCCGCTTGTGGGGTATTGGTTACATTCCGATCAGAGTTTTCCCTAATATTCTGATTGCAAGCATATTCCGACCAAGGGTATTTTTGTTACTCCAATTGCCTTATTCCGACCAAACATTCCGACGGGTGTACCTTGCATTTTCCAATGGTTTTAGTTTCTTGTTCTTACAAAGTTCTAAGTGTTAGTTTTATTTAATGTTCAAGTATTTTTCTAAAATTGCCTTTAAGTTTTCAAGCATTTATTTTTCACTCGTTATTTTTAGTATAATCTTTAAACTTCTACTTTACTCAACGACACTTACTTATTTGCTATTAGTTTGAAATAGATAATCAACCAAACCATTCTCTTGTTCACCAAAAGACAATTGAGTCGCACTTTTGAACCAATAGTCAATTCGAAGAGATTCGGACGATAATATTTTATACGTGGTGTAAAAGCCGTGTATTAAATGGCGCCGCTGCCGGCTCTTTTCGTTAAGATTAACGGTTTCTAGTGAGAGACGCATTGAATTTTGGGATCTGTTCTTTGAACGTTATTTTCCTTGCTTTAAAAATTTTCAAAAATTAAAAAACAAAAATATAAAATTCTTCAAAAATACAAAAACATTGAAAAATCATAAAAAGCAATTCTTTTCCAAAGGTTTTGCACCAAAAAGATTATATAGATATTCTCTGTGTATATTTTTCTTTTGCAGGTGTATGCGTACTAGATCTTCGAACTATTCTGAGCGCGAGACTCGTGAAGATTTAGATATGGCTGGTATTCATAACAATAATAACCCACCTCTACCCAATTTGAATAACAATAACAACAACAACAACAATGTCCCCCTACCTGATTTACGAACAATGGAGGAATTGTGTCAACCCACCATGAACGGACGCGGAGGCCCGATTGCGCTGATGCATGTCACGGCTCAGGAGTTTTCGTTGAAGCATCACATGATCCAACAAGTGAAAACTAACCCATTTCGCGGAATTCCGGATGATGATGCCAACAAACACCTCGACAAATTCATTACCATCACCCAAAGCATGAAGTCCCCCTTTGTTTCTATGGATGACCTTCGCCTTCAACTCTTTCCCCACTCTCTTTCTCACCATGCCGAAAAATGGTTTGACCGTCTCCCTAAGAATTCTATTCATACTTGGAATGACATGACTCAATGCTTTTTGTCGCGCTACTTCCCACCATCCATGGTCACGAGCCTTCGTAACCAAATTAGTGGATTCATGCAAGACAATGATGAATCGCTCTTTGATGCTTGGGAACGATACAATGATTTGATCGACCGCTGTCCAAATCACAACATGCTCCCCGTCACTCTCATTTACACTTTCTACAATGGTCTCACTTTTCGTGATCGTGATACGATCAACGCCGCCGCCGGTGGTACTTTTATGAAAAGGAGACCGGAGGAGTGTCGAGAGTTGATTGAAAACATGACTACTCACCACAAGAATTGGGATTCATCCGCATCCTGAAGATCTAATCAGAGAGTAAATGTTTCTTCTACTACTTCCAATCCCGAGATAACCGAACTTACACGACAAATCGCGGGTATGCACAAGGATTTCATGACCATGGCCACAAACCACTTTCAACAAGCTAAAGCCGTTGCTATTTCTTGTGACACATGTGGTGGTCCTCATTCCTACAATGATTGTCCTTCTACCCAAGGCAATTTTTCTGAAAACGTTAACGCGGCTTATGGTACTTATCCCACGGGAGGCTATCATGCTCGTCCTCAAGGAGACCGTAGCTTGCTAAGTTATCGTTCAAACAACTATCTTGCTCCACCCGGTTTCCCTCCTCCAAACCAAAACCAACAAAAAAGCTATAACCGAAACAACCAATCCCAACCTCGTGCTAACAATCAATATCAATCCCAAAGAAACCCATACCCAACTCAAGGAAATTCTCAAGCTTACCAAGCTCCACCTCTCAATCAACTGATGGCATTAAATCAAGACGTCGAGACGTTCATGAAGAATAATCGAGAGATGGTGACGAATCTTCAGAGTCAATTTATCAACTTGAAGAATGACATGGCGAAACAAGGGAGCGATATTCGAGCCGAGCTAAGGAATGACATGGCAAAACAAAGCAATGAAATTCGCGCAGACATCAGAGACTCTTTCAGCACTCAAGCACGTAACATACGTGATATGATCGGTTCGCTCTTCCAAGGTAATCAACCCTCTTCTTCGGGTACTCTTCCGAGTAACACTGTTGCGAATCCAAGAGGGGAGATGAAAGCAATCACCACTCGTAGTGGAAAAGGTTATACGGAACCCGAGCTTCCTACACCTCCACCCGTGATTGTGAACAAGGAAAAAGAGCAACTTTCCCCACCTCCTTTGCCTTCTACCCCTATTTCCCCACCACCCGTGGTTGTGAGTGATCCTACTCCTCTAAAGCCTTCCTCTTCATCCAATATACCTTATCCTTCAAGGTTGAGGAAAGAGAAGCAAAAGAGCAAGGATGATATTCAAGTTTCAAACTTTCTCAAAATGTTTAAACAATTGAATTTTAACATCTCCTTTGTTGAGGCTCTCGCTCACATGCCCAAATACGCGAAAATGTTTCAAGATCTTCTTAGTGATAAGGAGAAGCTTCTTGACATTGCTCAGACCCAACTTAATGAGAATTGCTCCGCCGTTCTCTTAAGGAAATTGCCCACCAAACTTGGTGATCCGGGTCGCTTCTTGATTCCTTGCAACTTCCCGGGAGTAGAGAATTGCATGGCCCTAGCCGATCTAGGTGCCAATATAAACTTAATGCCTTTAAGTGTTTGGAAGCAATTATCTCTCCCCGAGCTAGTCCCCACCAAAATGACTTTGGAATTAGCTAACCGTACGGTTGCTTATCCAGTGGGGATAGCCGAAGACGTTTTCGTTGGCGTCGACAAATTCACCTTCCCGGCGGATTTTGTCGTCGTTGACTACGAGATGGACCCCCGTGTTCCATTAATCGTTGGACGTCCATTCCTGAGGACCGGTCGCACTCTCATTGATGTAGCCGCGGGCGAAATAATCATGAGAGTTGGTGACGATAAAATTGTCTTCAACATGGGTAAGATTTCTAAGCAACCTTATTCATATGAGAGTGTTAATGCTATTGATGTTCTCGATGAGGCTTGTGAAGAACATTTTCATGATGCTTGCAAAAGTACTCTCTCTTCTCTACCCAATGTTGAGACCGTTGCCTCAATTGCTCCATCATTGACTCCTTTTGGAGAAAGTGACTTGGATGATTTCGAAGCTAGCTTGGGTCCTCTTGATATTAAGTATGATAATTCGTCCACCGATTGGGATGAAGACATTCTTACTATTGAGAGACTTCTCAATGAAGACCCGTTTTTTCCTCCTTCTCCTAAAGAGGTGCCTAATGATGATCCATCGTTAGTTCACCATCTATTGAGGATCCTCCTACTCTTGAACTTAAGGACCTACCTCCTCATCTTGAGTACGTTTTCCTTGAAGACAACCAGCAGTTACCGGTCATCATCGCCAAGGACGTGAAAGAAGAAGAAAAAGCCCAACTTATCGTCGTGTTGAAGAAGCATAAAAGAGCTATCGCTTGGAAAATCTCCGACATTCGCGGAATTGATCCTCACTTTTGCACACATAAAATTCTCATGGAGGACGACTTTAAGCCCACAATTCAAAACCAACGAAGGGTGAATCCTAAAATACATGAAGTCATCAAAAAAGAGGTTATCAAACTTCTTGATGCGGGTATGATTTACCCTATTTCGGATTCACCATGGGTTAGTCCAGTCCATTGTGTGCCTAAGAAAGGTGGAATCACCGTTGTGCCCAATCAAAACAACGAGTTGATTCCTACCCGTCTCCTTACTGGGTGGAGAGTTTGTATAGACTACCGCAAACTCAATGATGCCACGAGAAAGGATCATTTCCCTCTTCCTTTTATGGACCAAATGCTTGAACGTTTAGCGGGTAATGAATATTACTGCTTTCTTGATGGTTTCTCGGGTTATTTCCAAATACCCTTCGATCCCCAAGATCAAGAGAAGACAACATTCACTTGTCCCTATGGCACATTTGCCTACAAAAGGATGCCTTTTGGCTTATGCAATGCCCCCGGGACTTTCCAAAGGTGCATGTTAGCTATCTTCCATGACATGGTTGAGCAAACCATGGAAGTCTTCATGGATGATTTCTCGGTCTTTGGGGATTTCTTCTCTTCTTGCTTTGCCAATTTAGAACGTATGCTTAAGCGGTGCGAAGACACTCGCCTTGTTCTGAATTGGGAAAAATGCCATTTTATGGTCAAAGAAGGCATTGTGCTAGGACACAAAATCTCTAAAGCCGGTCTTGAAGTCGACCGTGCTAAAGTAGATGTCATAGCCAAATTACCTCCACCTTCAACCGTGAAGGGTGTGAGAAGTTTTCTGGGTCATGCGGGCTTCTATCGTCGATTCATTCAGGATTTCTCTAAAATCGCTCGCCCGATGACCCGCCTCTTGGAAAAAGATACTCCTTTTATCTTATCTAAAGAGTGTATCGAAGCCTTCAATCTTCTTAAGGATAAGCTAACTAAGGCACCGGTCTTGGTTACCCCTAATTGGGAGCTACCCTTTGAATTGATGTGCGATGCTAGCGACTTTGCTATTGGTGCGGTTTTGGGCCAAAGAGTGAACAAACACTTCCAACCAATCCACTATGCTAGCAAAACAATGACGGGGGCTCAATTGCATTATACGACAACCGAAAAAGAGCTTTTAGCTGTTGTCTATGCTTTTGAAAAATTTCGCCCCTATCTTGTTTTATCCACCACCATCGTATACACGGACCATTCCGCGTTGAAGTACTTAATGACTAAGCACGACTCTAAGCCAAGACTTCTTCGCTGGGTTTTACTCCTTTAAGAATTCAACATTGAAATTCGTAACAAAAAGGGTGCCGAAAACCTAGCAACGTATCATCTTAGTAGACTTGAGGATCCATATCAAGGGGATCATCCGAACAAAGAGATCAATGACTCTTTTCCCCTTGAGACCTTAATGTCTATTAATCTCAATCTTGATGACACCCCGTGGTTTGACGACATTGCAAACTACTTAGCGGGTGGTGTTCTCATCAAAGGGTTAACATCCCAACAAAAGAAAAAGTTCTTGAATGATGTTAAGACTTACTTTTGGGATGACCCTTTTCTATTCAAACAATGTGCTGATCTGATCATTCGTCGATGTGTTGATGGACCGGCAGCTTTGCAAATCCTTGCTGCTTGCCATAAAGGACCCACCGGTGGTCACTTTGGTCCCAACTACACCGCTAAGAAAGTGTTTGACTCTGGATTCTATTGGCCCACCATTTATCGTGACGCTCACGAAATGGTTAAGCATTGTGATGCTTGCCAACGCCAAGGCAAGATCACACATAAAGATGAGATGCCTCAAAATTTCATACAAGAATGTGAAATCTTTGACGTATGGGGCATCGACTTTATGGGGCCATTTCCATCATCCAAAGGGAACAAGTACATCCTTGTAGCCGTTGACTATGTTTCTAAATGGGTTGAAGCTAAGGCTCTTCCTACGAACGATGCGAGGGTGGTTGTGAACTTTTTAAAGCAGCTTTTCGCTCGATTCGGCGTTCCTCGTGCTATTATCAGTGACCGCGGGACTCATTTTTGCAATGATCAATTTGCAAGAGTCATGGCTAAGTATGGTGTCAATCACCGTCTTTCCACCGCCTATCATCCCCAAACCAATGGGCAAGCCGAGATTTCCAACCGTGGATTGAAGCGAATTTTGGAGCGTACTGTGGGAGAGCATCGCGCCGCGTGGGCCGATAAGTTAGATGATGCTCTGTGGGCTTTCCGTACTGCTTATAAGACCCCGATCGGTTGTACACCTTATCGTCTTGTGTACGGGAAAGCATGCCACCTCCCCATCAAGCTGGAACATAAGGTGCACTGGGCCTTGAAGTGGGCTAACTTTGACATCAACAAAGCCGGTGATCATCGCAAGATTCAACTCAACGAGCTCAACGAACTGAGGAATGAAGCTTACGAGAACTCACTAATCTACAAGGAGAAGACCAAGATCATTCATGACGTAAGGATTAAGAATCGAGAGTTCCACGTTGGTGATCAAGTCTTACTTTTTAACTCTCGGTTGAAGATCTTCTCTGGCACGTTGAAGAGCCGCTGGTCTGGTCCATTCACCGTCGCCAAAGTCTTTCCTTATGGGACCATTGAGCTTTCCCAGCCAAATGGGCCCAATTTCAAGGTGAATGGCTAGCGTTTGAAGTTGTACTTTGGTGAGGACATCTCCCATGAGATGATTCCATCCCTCACCACGTTTCCCATGAACTAAATTGGGTCGAGTCAGGCTCGTGACTCGGTGAACAAAAACAAGCACTTCTCGGGAGGCAACCCGTGATCTATCCTTTACTACTTTCATAATAAGTGTAGGGGGAGCCCCGTATGTGTTTGTTGTCTTGTTTCTTGTGCTGTGCAGGGATTAAAGCTTCAAAGATCCACTCTTGATGATATTTGACGAACCGTGATCCCGTGTTCCCATCTTCCCGGTTCTATCCTAAACTCTTGTGATTCAATATTTCATATTTTATATGTTCACATTGAAATCACCATAGTTGTCCTTTCCTTAGCAAGATTTAAACAAAGTGCACAATGTCCTAAGTGTAGGGGAGTTTACTCCCACATGCTTAAACATTGAGGACAATGTTTATCTCAAGTGTAAGGGGGACTTCTATCGAAGTAAGTGGTCTTTTCCATGAATTTGCCCTCATTTTAACCGGAAAATTTGATTTTTCGACATTTTTCAAAATTTTTAATCTTTTTTGGCCTAGTTGTATAGTGGTATTTTTCTTTATTATGGTTATTTTCTTTCCTTGCTTAAATAAAGTGGTTTTAAATTTTTCTTAGTCATGAATATTTTGACTCAACCCGAGTTTACTTATCTAAGTTTACTCTAGCTAGTATCCTTAACGTGTTTAAGTCAAGTTATGCTAGGCTTTTATATAGGGAGCTATAAAACGCGAAAGTCTTAACTCTCACGGGTTAAGAACAAGAACTTTTCGCAAGTTCCTATAATTGATCCTAGAGAGTTGCTTATCAAGGGAACTTTAAAATGCGATTTCTAAACTTGAAAAAGTCTAAGAATTTGCAAGATCCTATAGATGACTCGAAAACCCAAAACTTTGATTTAATAGGCTAAGCATCCACGAGTCTCATTCCTTGGGATTTTAAACTGTGGAGGACGATAGATGATAGAGTCAATTATAAGTTTGGTATTCTTTCGTGAATTTATGTGAGTTAATTATAAGCCTATTCTCCCTTCGCTTGTTAATAAATTTATCTGCAATAAATAAGGTTGTACGATTTAAAATGTTACTTAGCTTCTAGCCCAAGATCGTTTAAAAGTTGCTCGGTACGGATTAGAGTTCATAGCCAAGGCATAACTTATTGAAGCGGGATGCGAAGATTGGCGAGTCCGAAAAGGCCCTAACAAGGCATGAGGGCTACAGTTTGTTGCTAAAGATCCAAAAGTGATGTGAAGAATCATTTATCGAAAATCAATATGAAGGATCGAGACATACGACGAAAAGCAAATACTCCCCAAAAGATCATGGAGAAGTCTATCCAAAAAGGCCCTAACAAGGTATGAGGATAAATAGATCCAAGTCCTAAGGAGGCGGATCGTTGTATATCAAAGTCCAAAATAAAGATTGGAGAAAAATGAAGAAGTCGTGGTCCAAAGATGAAGAATCTCTCAAAACTTCAAGTGAAGAAATTCCTATTATGAAGAGAAGACCATAATTTCAAGAACGTCTCTCAAAGATTTGAAGTATGAAGTCGCTGCCAAATATCGGTCCGAGAAAGGTCTCAAATCGTGAAGCGAGTTATGCCAAGATATGAACTTTATGAGGTCCCGAGAAGCAGTTTTAAAAGATTTTGTCCTTTAGCTAACTATTGATTAAATCGTTCACTTTATTTTCGGCCTAAATAACTATCGAAATAAGTCAAACAATGCATCCTCGTGATCATTCAAGACAAAAATAAAATATAAGAGATACACCTAGGAATAAGGGAGTCTAAGTGAATAATTGGCCCACATGAATTCGTGTTAGTCTGCTAACTTATAATAACAATGATCTCGTTTTTAAGCTTTGTATGGGGAACGTGAAACTTGAGGATGATAAACGTTCATGACAGCCAAAACCCAATGTAAGTGTTTGATTTTTTAATTGTTTCTATCTTTTTATGATTAGCATTTAATAAAGGCCAAGGTGGGTTATTTATGATGGAGAATGTAAACCGTGCTTTAAAATTAATGCATTGCATGAGAGCATTGCAATGGTCAAGTGTAGGGGATTTAATAAGCGTGAAAACACTTATCCTTTTACCACTTATTTCCAATAATAACAAGACCAAAACGTGTAATTTATGTCGTAAAAGTCGGAATTATGCGTGGTTTGTGTTTTTATTGTAGTTTAGGACCAAAAGATGAAAAAGGAAGAAAACACGGGCTTTCACGGGCTTTTATCGAAGAAAACGGGAAAAGACGAAGTCAAAAGATCAAGAGCGCAAAAAGAACGGAAGTCCAAGGCCTATTCTGAAGATTTATCGAAGAAAAAGTCTAAAGACGAAAGTTTAATGAAGTCGAAGAACTCAAGTCTAAATTAAAGAAGAAAATTATCAAGACAAGTTCAAAATCCCGAGACGACGTCGAGAAAAGACAAAGAATTAAATCGAGTCGAGAAGACGTGAAGAAAGAAAGAAAGAAGAAGCAACACATGCACTCCTTCCATTTTCCTATAAATACCCTCCTAATACACATTAGGAGGGTGGTTAGTTTTTAGTTTAAGTTTTTTATTTTTCACTTTTATTTCTAGTTTTAGAGAGAGAAAGTTCTCAACTTTCTCTCACTAAGTTTCATCTTTTCTTTTAATCTTTCAAGATTAAATCTTTATGTATTGTTGATTTCATTAATCAAGTTCTAGTTAAGCTTTTACTCTTTAATCTCATTCTACCTTTCTTTGATTTTAGATTGATTTTGGTGCGAATTACTTATGATCCGTGTTGTTCATCAATGTTTCCGTACTTAAAAAGTTAATCTTTTTATGCCTACTTAAGTTTTCATACGAATAAGCTTTGAGATCTTTGTGCTTATTGGCTTATTTTTATGTTTAGCTTATTTACTTATCAAAAGTTTTCTTAAAAAGTTCATATTTTTATTGTTTGATTTTAAAGTTTGTTTATTTTAAGTTGGATAAGTTGTTATTAGTGCTTATTTGATCCGTTTCATTGTTGATTCGTTTTAGTTTTGGTGGTAAGCTTATCATAATAGCTTATTGCTTGGCTTATTTCGAATCCCACATAAATCAGAAAGGGTCTAAACCCCTTTTCGATCGCAGCTTTCCGACCACCACCATCCCCCTCTTTCCGATTGTCAAATCGGAAAAGGGTTTTAGTTATTCCGATTGGGCCAAGTTGGCTTATTCCGATCATGGGCATTGAGTGATATTCCGATAGGTGACCTCCATATATTCCTATTTGGACTTTTGTTAAACATTCCGATTGAGTGGGTTTTGTGAATATTCCGATTGGGGGTTTTGTGACATATTCCGATTGCCTCATTTTTCTATATTCCGATTAGGGTTTTTGGCATATTCCGATTGCATGAATTTCCCTGTATTCCGATCTGGGGGCGTTTGTTGATATTCCGATTGTGGGGTATTGGTTACATTCCGATCAGAGTTTTCCCTAATATTCTGATTGCAAGCATATTCCGACCAAGGGTATTTTTGTTACTCCAATTGCCTTATTCTGACCAAACATTCCGACGGGTGTACCTTGCATTTTCCAATGGTTTTAGTTTCTTGTTCTTACAAAGTTCTAAGTGTTAGTTTTATTTAATGTTCAAGTATTTTTTTAAAATTGCCTTTAAGTTTTCAAGCATTTATTTTTCACTCGTTATTTTTAGTATAATCTTTAAACTTCTACTTTACTCAACGACACTTACTTATTTGCTATTAGTTTGAAATAGATAATCAACCAAACCATTCTCTTGTTCACCAAAAGACAAATGAGTCGCACTTTTGAACCAATAGTCAATTCGAAGAGATTCGGACGATAATATTTTATACGTGGTGTAAAAGCCGTGTATTAAAACTGCATATACAGACAATAAGGGGGCGTTTGGGTTTGTAAACTGGAAGTACAACAAAGCAGTGGGAACTTTGTATAAGCAGTGGGAACTTTGTATAAGCAGTGGGAACTTTGTATAAGCAGTGGGAACCGTAACTAAAGTAGTGGGAACATAAGGAAAACAGTGGAAACACGGAATTATTTTTGCAAATGAGTTTTACTAATAAATTTCATTATCCAAATTTATGAATTTAATTGAAAAAAAAAACTAAATTGATTTTAACTTTATCTTTTATCCAATTAACAATATATGGGCTATTAATGATTTATTTCAAGAAAACTAAATTGGAAATCTTTCTATTTTAGGAAACTTTCTGTTTACAACAGGTTACTATTTATAGTAATATCGGGATTATCAGAACACAGTATAATACACAGTAACCATAAATAAGTATATGCTAATCAGTAAACATTTAAAGATCAGTCGAGTTATCCGAAATACACCAGACAAGCAGATTAATCAGATTATACATAAATAGTAGTAAAAATAAAACAAATTAAACTAAGAACAGATGAAAATCGATAATAGTAAACAATAGTCAGTTAACTTATTTTCGTGTACGTTAATTATGTAGTAACTATGAAGTCGGAGTAGATCTTTCAGCTTTCGTTTCTAATTCATTACTGGACACGAGGTACGGATTTTCCGTCCTTTCAGTAAGGACTTCCTTTTATGCATGATTAGGATTCCCCGTCTGCAGCCAAATGTTTTTCCCCGTATGTGTTTAAGCTTATCAGAAATCATGTTAAAAACGAAATAAGTTGCCTGAGCATTATATACAAGCACGACCAGTTTATGTACTAGTTACGGAGGTACCGTAACCACGGTACTAGAGGCACCAGTGTCGTAAGTCACATGCAGGAGAGTGATATCCTGCATCGTCCCACTCATGTTCAGTTTGGCCATTTTTATATGTATGTTTAGTGGGGCGTATGGATGCATCCTAGGCTTATCAGTTTACAAGTTATCAGGGTGAATGTAGTGTGTGCTCTACATCCTTCACATTGGAGCTGATCCCTCCACCCAGCACAGTAATTAGAGGTCACCCCTCTACAGTTATTTAGAGGCCACCCCTCAACAGCATGATGAGGTCACCCCTCCAGTTATTCATGCACGGTTGTTACAGCACGTGACCTATATAAGCTCTGGCAATTAAAATACAGTAAATGCAGGTTTTCAGATTTAACAGATAACAGTTCAGCTTTATTATTTATAAATCAGACTTTATAGATTATTTACAGATTTCCGCTGCAACTTTACTTATCAATCTTAAAGCTTCAGTATTCTGTCATTCTGTTTCATTCAGTATATTCTTATCATGCATTATATCCGTTCACTGAGCGTTATGCTCAGCCGTAGTTCCCTTCATGTTCTAACGGCAGGTACACAAGGACGCTCTTAGGATTCTAAGAGCATGTGCATTTGGATGGAAGCAATCCTGACTTCTTACTTTATGCACTTCTTACTCTTTTTTTTCTTGCTTATTTGGACATTGTTTAGTCCTTTCCTTCAGTATTTTACTTTTCATGTTTTGATCTTATGTTTGGATTACCGAGGTTTGATTCCGGTAACTCCTTTATGGTCATTTAATGTTTTAGGACATTTACCTTATGCTTTGATGACACGCCATAAATACACGTAACGGTCCACTTATCCAAGTGGGGTGTTACAGTACAGGACTGGCCCTATTTAGTCGCATGTGTTTTATCGAAACTTTTAAATTTGGGACCGACCCATAGGCGTCCCCTCGCCATGTCTTTTATTTTGGGTGAACTGACCATAGGCGTTCACTCTCGAGCATACAAAAGTTTTCATAAACCTACATCATGCATTCATGTACCAGTTTTCCTGCATAAAATTTTTCTCATGATTTATTGGCATAATTTTTTTTTCATGTATATATATTTTATGTTTTGATCAGTTTAATAATGTATCTTATGTTATACTGTCAGATGGTTCTCACACGCGAGCAGGAACAACTCAATGCAGCAATCCAAGCTGCAATGCAAGCTTTGCTTCCTCAACTGAGGAACAACATCAGGGCTGAGGTTCAGGCTGCCAACAATTAGCAGCATCACCCAGCACCTCCTCCAGTGACATTGGCAACATGGCTGGAGAGATTCAACAAGCTCCGTCCTCGAGCTTTCGAGAGAACAGATAGCCCCAGTGAAGCTGAAAGCTGGTTGGCTCACATCGAGAAGATCTTCGATGCTATGGGCTGTGAACCCGTCTTCAAGGCGAGGTTGGCATGTTACTAGTTCGAAGGCGATGTGTTAAATTGGTGGTTAGCATTGAAGCAGTCTGAGGGAGGTGATAATTGGGTGGCTGGTTTGACATGGGCTCAGTTCAGAGATAGGGTGATGGAGCAGTTCTTTCCCAAGGTTGAGCAAGACAAGCTAAAGAGAGATTACCACGGGATCCGACAGAGAGCTAGGGAGAATAGCAACGAGTTCATGCAGCGCTTTCTTCGCTTAGCTGGTTTCCTTGGTGTAGCGGCAGGTACTCCTGAAGAGTAGGCACACCACTTCAGGTGGGATCTTCGTACATCGGTCGCAAACAACTTAGTGTGTGCTACGTTCAACACGGTAGCACAAGTAGCTGATGCAGCACGTAAGCTGGAAATGCTGCAGGAGAGAGATGTGTTCGGGGAAGCAGAGAGACCCGAGAAGAGGTAAACATTCTTATTCAAGCGGTGACCAATCCGTATTCTTTTAGTATATGTCAATATTTCATCTCTTTAAATTGTATCTTCCAGGCAGAAGACTGGGGACCGGTCTCAGCCGGCTACTCAGCAGCAGCCTAATCAGCCCAAGGGAAACGGTCAGACTAACGACCGCCCTGCTACGGATAAGCGTGGCGGTAATGATAGTTACCGTAACAAAGCTGGACACTCAAACAGCAGCAGTTCCTTATACTTACGCATTTTCTTATGATTACAGGTTATGATTCTTAATTCTGACACATTAGCAAATCTTCTACCAGGAACTATGGAAACGGTAGGGACCAGAACTAGAGAGGTTCACAGCCTAGCCGTCCAGCTATCACTGGTATTCAATCTTACGATTATCCGCATTGTCCTTTGTACCATATTATCATGTCTCATGTATAATGTCTTATCAGGTTCTCAGCCAGTCAGGACACCTGCTGGAGGATATACTCATCCTCTTTGCTCTACTTGCCACCGTAGGCACCCAGAGCTATGTCGCCGCGACAGTGACGCATGCTTCAAGTGTTGTCTTCCTGGCCATCGCATGACGGACTGTCGCAAGGGCAAGATCGAGGGCACATCAGGACATGCTGATACCAAGCTGCCTCCTACCACTGGACGCGTGTATACGACATCTCCTGATCAGGCCAACACGTCTACAGGTACCATCACTGGAATCTTGTATATGTATGGTCAAGCTGCATGTGTTCTGTTTGATACGAGTGCTACTCACTCGGTCATTTCTACTGCTTATGCCAAGAATGTTAGGATACTCCCCATGCCACTAGAGAACAGGCTCAGTATTTCCACGCCTTTGAGAGACTCTGTACTTATCACCCATGTGTACAAGAGCCTTCCCCTAGAGTTTGACGATAAGGTTCGTCCTGTTGACGCACTTCCGCTGGACATGAATGACTTTGAAATGATTTTGGGCATGGATTAGCTATCCAAGCATCATGCTACCATAGACTGCCATTCATATCGAGTGATCTTCGGTGATGTTAATGCACCAGAGTACATTCATAACGGGTTTGTACCCGGCAAATCTGTACAAATCATATCAACCCTGCAAGCACGTGCACTACTGTCACATGGCTGCGAGGGTTATCTAGCTACGGTTCATGACATGCATGCTGAATCCCCATCAATCCAGGATCAGCCGATAGTGTCAGAATTTCAAGATTTATTTCCAGAAGAACTTCCGGGCATACCACCTGCACGTGAAGTGGAATTCAATATCGAGCTCATCCCAGTAGCTGAGCCGATTTCCAAGGCTCCTTATCGCATGGCTCCCATAGAGTTAAAGGAGCTGGAGGATCAACTGCAAGAACTTCTGGAACGAGGTTTCATCCGACCAAGCTCATCTCCATGGGGCGCACCGGTCTTATTTGTTAAGAAGAAGGACGGTAGTATGCGTCTTTGCATTGACTATCGCGAGCTTAACAAGATTACCATCAGGAATAGGTATCCACTGCCACGTATAGACGATCTGTTTGACCAACTCCAAGGGGCCAAAAACTTCTCCAAGATTGATCTTAGGTCAGGCTACCATCAGTTGCGGGGTTAAGGAGCAGGTGATCGCCAAGACTTTTTTCCGTACACGCTATGGCCACTACGAATTTGTAGTCATGCCATTCGGCCTGACCAATGCTCCAGCAGTGTTCATGGATTTGATGAACAGAATCTTTCATGAATTTTTGGACAAGTTCGTCATTGTCTTCATCGATGACATTCTGATTTTCTCAAAGTCCAAGGAGGAACACGAAGACCATCTTCGTACAGTACTACAGATTCTTCGCCAGAAGCAGCTGTATGCTAAATTCTCCAAGTGTGAGTTCTGGTTAGACAAGGTGGCATTCTTAGGTCACACTGTATCAACAGAAGGAATCACTATGGATCCAGCAAAGGTTGAGGCTATTACTAAGAGGCCACGATCGACATCAGCGACTGAAGTCCCCAGTTTCTTAGGCTTAGCTGGCTATTACCGTAGGTTCGTGGAGAACTTTTCCCGCCTAGCACTACCATTGACCAAACTGATGCAGAAAGGGGAGAAATTCGTCTGGACTGAAGAACGAGAAAAGAGCTTTGAAGACCTGAAGCAGAAGTTAGTATTTGCACCTATTCTTACTCTCCCATCTGGTACGGGTGGATTTCAAATCTACAGTGATGCATTGGGGAAGGGACTTGGCTGTGTTCTCATGCAACATAGGAAGGTGATCGCGTACGCTTCACGGCAGCTTAAGCCTTATGAGGAAAATTACCCTACGCATGACTTGCAACTTGCTGCAGTCGTGTTTGCATTGAAGATATGGAGGCACTACTTATATGGAGAATCATGTGACATTTTCACGGACCACAAGAGCTCGAAGTATATCTTCACTCAGCGTGAATTGAACATGAGACATAGGAGATGGTTGGAGCTGTTGAAGGATTACGACATAATCTGCAGTATCATCCCGGCAAGGCGAATGTAGTAGCAGATGCACTTAGCAGAAAGTCCAGAATGATCAACGGCATTAAGATTGAGGAGGAAATCATAAGAGACTTGGAGCGACTAGACATAGAGATCATGGTACGTGGATAACACGGTTACTGGGCTAATCTTAAAGTGGAACCCGAGTTACTCTTTAAGATCAAGGAAGCTCAGAAGGATGATGGAGAAATCTGGGCGATAATTCAGAATTTGGAGAAGCAGATAGAATTCCAAGTAGATGCAGATGGTATCTTATGGCAGGGCACGAGACTTTGTGTTCCTGATGATCAAGAACTCCGGGAAGCCTTGTTAGCTGAAGCTCATAGCTTCCCATTCTCTATACATCCTGGTTCGACCAAGATGTACCATGACATCAAGCAGTACTTTTGGTGGAGTGGTATGAAACAGGATGTTGCCACTTACGTCTCCAAATGTCTTACCTGCCAGCAGGTTAAGATCGAGCATCAGCGATTTGGCGGTCTCCTTCAACCGTTATGTATTCCAGAGTGGAAGTGGGACAAAATCACCATGGATTTTGTTACTGGTCTTCCGCCAACCAAGAGGAAGCACAATGCAATTTGGGTTATCGTAGATCGACTTACCAAATCAGCTCATTTCTTACCGATCTGCAAGGAAGATTCGGTAAGTAAAATCGCTGATACGTATATAAGAGAGATCATGAGACTCCACGGTGCTCCATCCAGCATCGTCTCAGACAGAGATCCTCGATTCACTTCGCGATTTTGGAAGAGTCTGTAGAAAGCTTGGGGTACACAACTTAAGCTTAACACGGCTTTTCATCCTCAAACAGACGAGCAGTCAGAGAGAACGATTCAGACATTGGAAGACATGTTGAGGTCATGTGCGTTGGAATGGACGGGTGATTGGGACGATTGTATCTGTTTGGTGGAGTTTGTATACAACAACAGTTGGCACGCAAGTATCAAGTGTGCTCCTTTCGAGATGTTGTATGGCAGAAAGTGTCGCGCCCCAATCTGCTGGGATCAGGTTGGCGAGCGCACACTTGAAGGACCAGAAATCATCGAGTTGACTAATGAGAGGGTCGCGGTAGCTAAGCAGAAACTTCAAGAAGCACGGTCACGTCAGAAGAGCTACGCCGACAAGCATCGTAGGGACATACATTTTAGCGTAGGAGATCACGTTTTCCTTAAGTTTTCGCCGGCACGTGGTTTTAGACGTTTTGGAATTAAAGGGAAGCTCAACCCTCGATTCATCGGATCGATTGATATCATTGAACGAGTCGGTGAAGTATCTTACCGTTTAGCGTTACCTCCGCAGCTTTCGCATGTATACAATGTGTTTCATGTGTCTTTACTCAGAGGGTACCAATATCATCCCTTCACATGGTTCAGTATCCACTGGAACGAAGATCTTACTTTTATAGAAGAACCCGAACGAGTTCTTGACAGACAAGAACGAGTCATGAGAAGGAAGACGATTCCATTCGTCAAAATCCTTTGGAGGGATCATACCGAGCGGGAAGCCACTTGGGAAACAGAGGAGTCTATCCGGGCTTCTTACCCTCATTTCATATTTTGAATTCGGGTATGTTCTTCTTTTCTAGTTTACTTTATCTATAATTCGGGGACGAGTTATTCTTTTTAGGGGGAGAGTTGTAAAACCCGCATGCTTTTACCATGAATAGTACCCTTAAGATCGTACGTACATGATTAGAACTTTCCTTTTATAGCACGTTTAGGTTTCACGTATAAGAATTACAAGTATTACGTACGTGTTATAACATGATAAGTATTTATTACGTATGAACACACGATAATTATTCCAATAATAATTATAATCACGAACATACGAACATGAAATCATGAACGTAAATTAATCACGAGCTAATATTATGTATGTATATATAATTATTAGGAACACGAATAACTAAGTCACGATCGAGAACTAATTAGAACACGTAATTCTCGAACACGAGAACACACGAGAACACAGTATTATTTTAGATACGGAAAAAGGTATGGGTTACCCCATGTGGGGCACCCTACCCGCGGCTACACAAGGAAACATGGGCTTAGCCCATGTAATTTTTACTAACTAGGAATTAAGGGGTAAAACATGTTCATTATTTACAAAAATTAGAAAATAAGAAAAACCTTAGTTTTCTTTTCTTGCTCCTCTTTGGCCGCCGGATTGAAGAACACCAAAAGGGGTGTTGGGGTTGATTTTGATCTTGGAAATTTTACAAGGATCGTTGTGTGTTCGTCCTCATTTGATTCACGTAATCGGTATAACTTTTAACCTTTTCTTTTTATGTTTTGATTTTGATAATCACATAAAATCATGATGTTTTTAATTAAACTAATTAAAAACAAGTATTTTAAACATGTTAATAATCATGGGTTAATCAAATCAAGGGTTTATGGGTGTTTATGTTGTAGCCGACGCCTAACCGAGCCCATAGGGGGTCTCGGCTTGGCTTATTGCACACCACCGAGACCATATGGTCTCGGTATGGTGGTGGTGGTCCCACGGCAGCAACAAAAACAAGGGGAAACCTGACTTAGGTCGGGGTATGGTGATGGTTACGGGTCCGGTTCATGGTTTTTAATCACGGGTCCGGTTCATGAATCATTTTTTTAAGGTTTATGATTTTTACAAGTTATGTTATATTATTTTTTTACAAGACTTAAAATTAAATTAATTAAAAGCATGAACATGATTAATTTAATTTACATGAATTAGGTTATTAATTTAATTATTAATTCATGAATTTTAACCTAAGTATTTATCTTTAATTAGACTATAAAATTAATTAATTATTAAAACCATGACTTATAATTAATTAATTTACATGACTTAGTTATATTATTAATAGTTAATAATACATGTTTTAACTTAAGTATTTTACCTTTATTTAATTAAAATCATGTTATATTTAATTAAATACTTTAACCTATAGTTTATTTAATTTACATGTAATAATTAATAAACTATACTATATAATCACATGACTTAGAATATTAATCAGAAAACACTTAAGCTTATCTTAATTATCCAGCTTATATCTATTTATGGAAACTTTCTATTTTTAGAAACTTATTTAATTAAGGCAGCTAATCTATTTATGGAAACTTTCTATTTTTAGAAACTTATCTATTTTAAGCAGTAATTCTATTTTTGGAAACTTTCTTTTTTTGGAAACTTTAAAAACTTTCTTTTTTTGGACACTTTCTGTTTTTGGAAACTTTCTATTTTTGGTAACTTTCTATTTTTGGAAACTTTCTATTTTAGGAAACCTGCTTTTTTTTAGAAAGTCACTTATTATTACACAACAAGTATAATAATACAGGAAATACAAGTAATACTTAATCGGAATAGGCAGAATATATGATAAACACAGTATAAAGCTAAATCAGTAAAACATGACATGAACATATAAAATAAGCTAAAACATGATATAAAACCCAGCGACGGAGCCAGTGGGGGGGCTGGAGGGTGCTTGGCCCCCCTAACAATGGCGGAACCACTGTACATTAATGTGAAGAAAAAGAAAGAGAACAAGCAATTTGATAAGAGATTTGATATTTATGCTTTAATGGAGGTTTTGAGTTTTCATGGTTTAAGAAGAAGATGGCACGAATACAAACAAGATCTGTTTCCATTCAATTTTTTATTATTATTGAGGCATTCTTACTAAAAAGTTCAATTTAACCCCCTGTAGATTAAATTTTATGAATTTAGTTTCACTTGAATTTTGCATTAGTACTATTGAACCTGTTCACAAATAAAATACAAATCACATTTCGTATCATTTGTTCAAAATTGTATGATGGATTTATAATAAACCGTATTTGTTACTATGTACGCTAAATATTTGTTTATATTGTTTATTTTCAATACTAATTGCATGTTATTATGGAAAAATATCATTGAACTCGTATCTGTTTCAAACTCAATCTGACTTTTAAAGCAAAAAATTGCTTGCTATTATCGAATTTTTTTTTTTAGCCCCCCTAATGAAAATTCCTGGCTTCGTCTCTGATAAAACCAGTTAAGTACTCAGTAATCAAATACTTATACACGTATGTATTTATGTAGCATTAGTGATACCGAAGTAGGACTCTCTTACGTTCGTCTTCTTCATTCACTGGACATAAGGTACAGATTCTCCGTCCTTTCAGTATGGACATTCTTTCTTTATTAGGATTTCCCGTATGCAACCAACTGTTTTCCCCAATATATGTTTTATATGTTTTGATTGCTTATGTTTAGTTATAATACCTGAAGCCATATACATGCATGACCAGTTTCACCTAGTTATGGAGGTACCATAACCATAACACTAGAGGCACTGGTGTTATGACTTCCCCACGGCGGAGTGATTGCTCATGACGTCCCTTTCAGCTTTTGGCCATATTATTATTATTATCAGGTGGGGCGTATGGGTGCATCCTAGTTACATGTTTTCAGTAGATTACTTAGGGTGAATGTGGTGTGGCCTTGCATCCTTCACAAGGAGCTGATCCCTCCTACCCAAAACCAGTATATTAAATTAGAGGCAGCCCCTCTAATTTGCATGACGAGGTCACCCCTCTAAGTATTCATGCACGTTGATATTTCATGACCTATATTGGCTAATGGTAAAATATGTTAAACAGTTTTCACAAGATAAACATAAGGCTTTTCAAACTATAAAACCAGTTTTACTAAGATATAACCGGGTTATTTAGGACTTAGTTTCTTCCGCTGTTTCATGCTTATATGCTTATATTATTCATGCTTTACTTGTACATCCGTGCACTGAGCGTTATGCTCAGCCGTTTTCCTTTTCATGTTCCCAAAACGGCAGGTACTCAGGGACGCTCGTAGACTTTAAGCGTACGTGCATATGGACTGGAAGCTTTCTAGCCTTCTTTACTTTATGCATTTATCTATACTTTGATACTCATTCCATGGACATTGTTTAGTCCTTTCATTTACAGTATTTATGTTTGTGTGTGATGAGTTCTACTTTTGGACTACCGATGTTTGATTCCGGTATTTTCCTTTATGGTCATGTAATGTTTTAGACATTTATCCTTGTATGCTTTGATGACACGCCATAATCACGCGTGACGTTTCATTTATCAAAATGGGGTGTTACAGGTGACCTCATCATGCAATTAGAGGGGTTGCCTATAATTAATATAAGTTTTTGGGTAGGAGGGATCAGCTCCTTGTGAAGGATGCAAGGCACACACCACATTCACCTGAAAAATCTGTAAAAACATGTAACCTAGGATGCACCCATACGCCCCACATGATAACATAATAATATGGCCAAAAGTTGAAAGGGACGTCACGAGCTATCACTCCGCCGTGGTGAATTCATAACACTGGTGCCTCCAGTGTTATGGTTATGGTACCTCCATAACTAGGTGAAACTGGTCATGCATGTATATGGATTTAGGCATTTAATTAAACATAAGCAATTCAAAAACATATAAAACATGTACTGGAAAAACAGTTGGCTGCATACAGGGAATCCAAATAAGGAAAGAATGTCTATACTGAAAGGACGGAGAATCTGTACCTTGTGTCCAGTGAACAAAGAAGACGAATGGAAAAGAGTCCTACTTCGATCTCACTAATGCTACATAGATAATATACGTGTATAAGTATTTTGATTACTGAGTACGTAACTGGTTTTATATCATGTCTTAACTTGTTTTATATGTTCATGTCATGTTTTACTGTTTTTAACGTGATGCTGTGTTTATCATGTATTCTGTCTAGTCTGATTAAGTATTACTTGTATTTCTTGTATTATTATACTTGTTGTGTAATAATAAGTAACTTTATAAAAATAGCAGGTTTCCAAAAATAGAAATGTTCCAAAAATAGATAGTTTCTAAAAAAGAAAGTTTCCAAAAATAGAATAGCTGCCTAAAATAAATAAGTTTCTAAAAATAGAAAGTTTTCATAAATAGATTAGCTGCTTAAAATAAATAAGTTTCTAAAAATAGAAAGTTTCCATAATTAGAAATAAGCTGAATTATTAAGCTAATAATATAAGCTTAAGTTTTACTGATTAATATTCTAAGTCATGTGATTTATAGTATAGTTTATTAATTATTACATGTAAATTAAGTAAACTATAGGTTATGAGATTTAATTAAATATAACATGATTTAATTAAATAAAAAAGGTAAATAATACTTAGGTTAAAACATGTATTAATATCTATTATTAATATAACCTAAGTCATGGAAATTATTTAATTATAAGCCATGTTTTAATAATTAATTATTACTTTAGTCTAAAAATAAATCATAAAATACTTAGGTTAAATTCATGTATTATTTCTAATAATAATTAACCTAAGTCATGTCTAAATAAAATTAATTATAAAGCATGTTAAATTAATTTAGTTAAATCTTGTAATTATTTAACTTGTAAAAATAAACCATGAACCGAACCCGTGTTTTAAATATTAACATGTCCTGAACCGGTCCGTGAAATCCCTTGAACCGGACCAAACAAACCCTTAATTGTGGCAAACCGGCTTGACCGGTTTCCACGGTTTGTGACAAACCGCCACCGGCTTAAGACGGTGGGGCCCTTGTTTTTCAGCCGAGACCCCCATGACCACAAGGCCAACCCCGACATGCGTCGGGGTCCCTTGGTTTGCTTGCTGCCGAACCACAAAGCCCACACCAAGACCCGTAGGTCTCGGTTGTGGTCACATGAGCCACACCGAGAGCTTAGGCTCTGGGTTTGTGTGCGCCGGCCGAACCAAACATCCCTTAAACCCATGTTTTTAATACCCTATGATTAGATCTAATTAACATGTTTATATTAATAGTTTATTAAACCCATGATTCATGTGTTCTTAGATCTAATAAATAATTAAAAAGAAAAGGTTTAAGGTTTACCGAATGCGTGAAACAAAAAGGAATAATAACACGAACGATCTTGCAAGAATTGGATCTCCAAAAATCGATGAACACCCCTCTTGGTGTGTGTATACCCGACGACCAAAGGAGAAAAAGGAGGAGGAAAGGGTTTTGTGATTTTTTCTAATATTCTGTATTATGAAAAATCTATTTTTCTTTTTCTTGTTTTAACTAAATTAAAAGTGGGCGTGGCCCCTTCCTTTTCCTTCTTGCCGTGGGTATGTAGGCCCCCAAGGGGAAACCCGTTGTTTTTCGTGTTTTAAATATTACGTGTTCTCGTGTCGTGTTTACGTTATTTTTTATCTATCGTTTGTGTCGTATATATATATTTATACGTAACCGTAATCATAACTACGTAAATACATAATAATATGTTCGTGATTAATTACGTTCATGATTTCATGTTCGTGATTATAATTATTGTTGATAATAATTATCGTGTCTTATACGTATTAAATACTTATCGTGTAATAACACGTACGTAATACTTGTAATTCCTATTCGTGAAACATAAACGTGCTATAAAAGGAAGGTTCTAATCATGTACGTACGATCATAAGGGTACTATTCATGGTAAAAGCATGCGGGTTTTACAAGGGTTCAATCGTTGGAGGGCTTCCTTCTTGGTCAGAAGCAACATATCAGAGACCTAATTCCCTAGAGATGATATGAGAGCTTTGAGAAAGGGGCTCAGATTTTTCCTCAGCAACTACATATGATTGATCATTTTGATCATGTGTGTCAGCATGCTGATTGTTTTGAGACTGGCCATTTTGGTCATTTGTGTTTCCTTGCTGATCATTTTGATCATTTTGAGATTGATCATTATTTGATTGACAACCATCAGTATGTGATACTGAAGGATCTCCTTTTGTAGGACTTGTCATATCTTCAAATGGATCAATATGAGGGACTGAGTTGCTTGTTTGATATTTTTGAGAAGGCTCATAGTGATGAAATTCATCAGATGGATAATTGTGAGATTCATGTATATGAAGTTCATCATCTGACGGATTTGTAAAAGTGAGAGCTTCAGAACTTTCATTGAATGTGATGTGATAGGTTTCTTCAACACATTGTCTTCTTGTGTTGAAGACTCTGTATGCTTTAGATACTATGGAGTATCCAAGAAAGTAACCATCATCAGATTTTTCATCAAATTTTCTAAGGTGATCCTTGTGATTGTGAATGAATGCTGGACACCCAAACACATGTAAGAATGAGATGAATACTGGACACCCAAACACATGTAAGAATGAGATGTTTGGAATTCTCCCCCTAAAGACTTCATAGGGAGTCTTCATGTGTCTCTTCACAATGATGGATCTATTTTGAGTGTAGCAAGCAGTGGCTACAGCATCAGTCCAAAAATGCTTAGAGATAGCAGATCCAGCAAGCATTGTTCTTGCTGCTTCAATCAAAGTTCTATTCCTTCTTTCAGCCACACCATTTTGTTCAGGTGTGTAAGGAGATGAGAAATTTTGGGAAATTCCTTTGTCATCACAGAATTTGATCAGTGAGTGATTTCTGAATTCAGTGCCATTGTCAGTTCTGAGTTGTTTGACATGAGTGTCATTTTGATTTTCAACTCTTTTGATGAATGACATAATGGCATCTGGTGCATGGCTTTTATTTGTCAGAAAATATACTCAGGTGTACCTAGAGTACTTATCAACAATGACAAGTGTATATTTTTCATGACAAATGGCCCTAGGTGATACTTGGCCAAATAAGTCCATGTGAAGCAAATGAAGACTTTCTTTGATTGAGAAAGTTTGCTTTGTTTTGAAACTGGCCCTATGGTGCTTCCCTTTTTCACATGTTGAGCATGGTTTGTCCTTGGAGTAGACAAGTGAAGGAAGACCAATAACAAGATTTTGTTTTGCCAGCAGAGTTATTGTTTTGAAATTGAGATGTGAGAGCCTCTTATGCTAAAGCCAATTGGTAATATTGGAGGCTTTAGCAAAGAAGCATGTCTCCTGAGTAGAGTTCATGTTCATGACATAAACATCTTTGACTCTTGGAGCAATCATCACAATTTCATGATTGGAGTTGAAAATTGTACCTTTTTTGTCATCAAACAACACAAGATACTTTGCATCACAAAGTTAACTTATGCTGATGAGGTTGTGCTTCAATCCATTTACATACGCTACCCTTGAGAAAACTATACCGTTGCATTTTACTGAACCGAATCCTTCAGTAGTAGCTGATGAGTTATCACCAAAAACAACTTTGAGACCTTGTTCCTCCTTATACTTGCAGATAAATTTTGGTGCCAGTCATATGCCTTGAGCAACCACTATCTAGGTACCAAATAGGCTTCCTGAGATCACACTACACAAGTTAAGGATATGGTCAGTTTTGTTTGAAACCCACCTTTGTTGGGTGGAGGTATTAGATCTAGAAGGTGTTCTAGATCTGAAGGTTCCTCTAGTAGAGGGTATGTGTGATTGCTCAAAAGAAGAAGAGGTTTGAACAACTTTTGCTTTCTTAGCCTGGAGGGCTTCACCTCTTCTGAACTACTCTATATGGTTGTGATCAGATGTAGTGTGGACATCACTACCACAAGTCTCACAAAATTTGGTAATAGAGTTTGGGTTTCTTGGTTTAATACCTCTTCTGAGTGAGATGATTCGATTATGCCCATGAGTGTCATGGTCATAACTTCCACAAATATTACAACACAGGGTAATAGTGGCAGTTATTTGAGTGATGATTGCCCATACCACAATGAATGCATGGTGGGAAAGGAATATTTCGCCTGGAATGGGATGCTTCAGATTTGTGAGCATCAGCACTTGTTTTGGCTAGCATATACTGAGTGTGTTCACAAGTGCGATGATCAGTCCTTTCACATTTTGTACAATAAATCACTCTTAGGCAAGTTTCAGTGAGATGGTTATTTAGACCATATAAATCACAAGCCTTTTTAAATTGTGTCTTGTACTTGAGATGAGGAGAGTCTGAAGGTTCATCTCTGAATCGTGTTGGTGTTTGCTGCTGCCTGAGTTGCAATTTAAGATCATTGATCTCTTGCATGACAAGAGACATTCTCTCATCTTCCTCATATCTAGCATTCTTTAGTTTATTTGTTGAAACTGAAAAGCTAGTTCCCATATGTGAACCTTCAGCAGGAGCTGAAGAGTTCTTTGAAGTGTCAATTTTGACATGTGTGGAAGAACTACCTTTGTGTGTGGTGTGTGACTTGATGATAGACTGGATAGTTTTGGGTCCAGTAGAGGGTTCAGCACCAACCAGCTTCTCCAAATGAGGAAGTGGGGTACTTACTTCATTCTCTATATCATCATATGAGTCATCCTCAGTAACTGAGGACTCAACTGGTGCTGAAGTGTCAACACTTGCTTGAAACTCAGGAAGAAGGATTCGTCTAGTGTCATGATTGGGTAAATTCTCTTCACCTGACCTTTCAATGTCAGGGATCGAGCTACCATCCTCATTTGAGGCTTTGACAAAGACAATAGATTTAGTGCTGGAGGATCCTTCAGCACCAAGCATTTTCCTCTTTTGAGCAGGTATTTGTTCACTTATGCATTGATCTACCCTATCAGAGTTTCTAAGCCAAGATTTAACAATATATTTTGCTTCTTTTAGTTCCACTCTAAGAGAGTTATTTTCCTCCAAAATTTCTTTGTTCAATTATTAAAAGGTAAGAATATCAAGTTTAGTTTCTTTTAGCTCTATTTGCTTACTTTAAAAATCTTCAAGTTTTAGAACAAGTTTATGAAATTTTTCAAGCAAATTGTTTCTTTGTTCTTCAACAATTTTTAGATCAATGCACACATAATCAAAGACAAATTTAATGTCATCTTTATATTCTTGTTCAAAAAGAGTTTGTACCTTTTTTATTGTGACATTGACCCATTCACCATTTCTGGCACTTTCTCTGGTCACAACATTTGAATTAACCCCTTCATCATCAGCAAGTGCCATTAGCACTTTCACATTCACCATTTCTTCATCATCTGAAGAAACATCTTCTTCATCCCATTCATAGGCTTCAACAACAAGCCCTTTGTTCTTGTCTTGCTTAGGAGTCTTGGATGATGAGCTTTCAGTGCTCATTAAGGCTAATCTTGCCTTGATTTCTCTATATTTGGCCTCAAAGTCTTTTGTTGGTCTGAGTTCAACCCTGTTTGCTGAAATGAAGTAGAAGCAATTTGTTTTGGTTAAAATGATGATTGACCATATGGTCTTGATTGAGCTGGTGAGGAATATGAAGGGAGAGATGTTTTTGAATAACAATCCTTAGCATAGTGACCAGTCTTCCCACATTTGTAGCATTCAGTGTCAACTGAAGCTTTTGTGGAGCTAGAGAACTTGCCTCCTTTCTTAAAGAACCTTCTAGACTTGGCCAGAAGTGCTCTTTCATGAAATTCCTCTTTGAGGTCATTCAAATATTCCTCACTAGATCTAGTATCTTCCTCATCATCAGGACTATCTTGGTTGTCTTGAATGACATCCTCACTAAAGAAGGTTGTAGACAAAGGTGTAGCAATGGTTAATGCTTTACTCTTGCTTGAGCCTTCATAAATCCTATCAACTAGGTTTTCTTCATATTTTAGTTTCCCAAAAAGAGAGGCTAGATCACAATCTTTAATGTGATTAGCATTTCTCAAGCTTTGGCAAAAACTGAGCCACTTCTTTGGCAATGCATTAACAAAAGTTGTGTTGATTTCAAGTTTTGAAAGCTCAACACCATCATTCACAAGTTCATTCATTAGTGCTTTGTATCTGGTGAATGTCTATGTGATGGTTTCCCCTTCTTTGTGCTTGAAGGTGTTGTATTGAAGCTTTAAATCCATGATTCTGGTTTCTTTTACATCAGAGGTTCCCTCTTGGTAAAGAATAAGGTCCTCCCATGTAGCTTTGGCTGTTTTGCAATTTACAACAGAATTCCTTTGGTCATCTGGAAGTACAGACATGATGAGACTTTTGAGACGGTGATCTAGGTTAGCAGATTTTCTCTCATCAGCAGTCCATTGTACTTTAGGTTTTTTATTGTCCCCAACCATGGGAACAAAAGGACCATTTTCAATGATTCCAAGGAATTGAGGTTCAATCCCAACCATGTGGACAAGAAACCTTTTCTTCCAATTTGTAAAATTGGCTACCTCTAGTACAGGAGCAGCATTGAGTTGGCCACCCCTATATTCTAGGGTTTGTGGTATAACGTGAGCCATTTTTTGGATCTTGATTTGAAAACTTTTAAATGAGCAGTTGAATAAAATAAGAGTTTAACTAATCAAACTGCTCTGATACCACTTGTTGGTCCCTAGTAATTCGTTATTACTTATTAACTTAAGTAATAACTCTTACTTCGACTCAAGTGAGTTGTTTTAACAATAGATAAGAACTATGAAAGATTAAAACAACAATACCAATATACTTTTCAACGTATAGACTTTTATTAGAATCAAATAAATAATCTATAACCCACTTTATTTGCGGAATAACAGAGTGGTTGAATGACAATGGGTTTTGATCTCCTCTACTTAAACGTCTAACCAAAGTTAAAGTCTAAGCTCCAATCTAAATGTTCATATGCATCTTGGCTATATGGTTTAGTTGGTATCGAGAGAGAAAGGTTTTCTAGAGTTTAAGCTCTTGTATTGGTTAACCCTTTCTCTCCCAATGTACACTCCTTATATAGGCAGTGTAAATTAGGGTTTGTATTTTGCATGTTCCAATGCATGGGTTTATTCAGTGGGTGGTTGATGCCCATGCTGGATAAACAGTACAATGTACATATTAAACTATTCTAGAAAAGATAAAGGTTGTACTTATATCTAAGTATACAAGCAACCTACTTTGACTTAAAGTTATCTTTTCCCGCCTAATGCAAACCATCAGAATACTGAAGAGTCTTCAGTATCCTAGAGGAGATCGACATCATTCAGTTTGGTATTGTCAAACCAAACTGAACTGAAAGCCCTTCTTCAGTCCTTGTTCTTCAGCAACTAGACCGCCTAGTATTTGAAGCGAAGACTCCTTTGTCTTCTAAGTTCACTGGAAGGGGAGTGCTGAACTTTCTTCAGCTATAAAGTCTTCAGTAAGAACTTTGTTCCTCTGGTCATCCTTCAGCAGACTGGCCTTACTGCTGAGCATGAAACACTTTGGGGAATTTTATATTCAAATCCTAGAGTTGCTTCAAGGTCAGTAAATACTGACCCAACAATTTTAAAACCTTATCTTCTTCTAACAAACCTACTTTAGATTAATCACATGTGATTTTGTTTGAATCATATGTAATTCTGTCACTATATTAAATGTTTGTTATCATTCAAGTTAAATATATAAAACAAATTGGCTTCTGAATTACATGTAATTTTGTTTGAGTCACATGTAATTATGTCTGAATTACATGTGATTCAGTGATAATTACATGTGAAAATGAGTCTTCACTTCTTCCTTTATTTGTAACTTTTTCACAAACACAATAAGGTTTTTTAACAAAACCACGTGTATTTCAAACTGAATCACATGTGTTTCATATAGAATTACCATGCGTTTCATGAAAATATTATTACAACCAAATAAAGACAAAGCAAAATCACATATGTTTCACGCAGAATCACACGTGTTTTAGGCAGAATCACATGTGATTTCCCTAAATTCATAACATACCGATTTCATTTATCAATAACAAGCCAATTCCATCGCAATATCACATGTGTCAGATGAATTAATGTGTTGATACATAACTTTATGATTGTAGAGTAGTTACAACAAGTTGATCTAAGGACATATTCAGTAAAACAAATGCGTTGTTATAGCTATTTTAGTTTCTTATTTACTCATACGTGTATGGATGCTGAGGTAAATTACATGCGATTAATACATAAATCACATGTAATTCATACATGAATTATATGTGATTTGGTCTAAATCATAAGTGATTTAGGCCAAACCAACAAGTGATTTATACCAAATTCAAAATCACAATTTTGGCTAAACTGCAAGTGATGTTTTCGAACACTTGTGACTTATGTCAATCACTTGTGGCTTATGTCAAATGACTTGTGATTTATGCCAAATCACATGTGATTTGTGCCAAATTACTTGTGATTTTGGCCATATTTGTTGCGCTTTAGCTTGATTATCAGATACCGTTTAACAAACTTGTAGTTATAACAAAGTAACTTAGTAAAAGTGAAAATTAAAATCCATGTACTCTTATTATTCATGTTTTAATGGACATTTAAAAGTAACAATCAACATCTCTGAGTCTTAGCTCAAGTAAAATCCACATATATTTAAAATGAAATAAAACATAAAAAGTATTTATGAAGTAAAAAATATTTCACTTCAAATAATGTTATTCATTACAGTCGTTATTGCATTTGGTCATAGCCGACAAGTCTTTTTGATATGTGCATTGGTACATGCCAAATTCTTCGCATTTTCTCTTTGATTTAAAATCACATGTAATTTTCCTCAACAACTTCATTGTGAGTATTTCTTCTTCGATTACCTAAACTCTTCCAACATCATCAACATTCATACCCTTGTTATCTCTTCAACAATAAGAACTCATTCCATACAAATTACATGTAATTCTGTCATAATCACTTATGATTTTTGCCTATTAATAATCAAACAAATACTAAGCAATGTTCAGATCACATGTCACAATCACATCTATTTGTTAAAACTAGATCTGTTTGGTCAAAATCACATGTCAAAATCAGATCTATTTGTTCAAATCACATATCAAAATCAGATCTATTTGGTGATGATGCAGGTGGTGGTTCGTTGATTTCCGGCGAAGAGGATCCAGTGGTGGTGGTGGTGGTGATGGTGGTGGTGTGGTTGTCGGGGCTGGTGTGGTGGTCGAGGGTGGTGGTCGGGAGTGGTGGTTGGGGTGGATGTAGGTGGTAGAGATAGAAAGTGAAAGTGTGTGTGTTTTTAGAGAGAGAAAAAGAAATGATAAATGAAGGGTGATTTGTGTGTTTTTGTAGTTTATATATGATTAGTGAATACATTCTAACCATTGGATGGCTTGGATTGGATCCTTTTTGATATTTTTTGGGGTAAGGTTTTATATGGATCTCACCACATAACTACATATAGTTTATGAAAAGCACTTTCGGTGTCTTATGAGATCTGGGGTTGTTTTGTGATTGCATGCTCTTTTGGCCATTGTTGTTGGCCACGATCTGTTATGCTTTGGTCATATTCGACTTATTTGACTTATGGTTACTTGATAGATTTTTTTTGTGACGCTTTTTTGACCGTGATTGCCGCCCCCATCTTTGATGGGTCAATGGTTGTTGGGTTGACGATGCCGTGCAACTCTTTTGACCAACATTGTCGCCTCCATCTTTGATGGGTTGGTAGAGGTTGGGTTGTGATAATTGTTTGAGGCTATTTGGGAAATGAAATATTATAATCGTTCCCTATAGGTAAGATGTTTATAAACTAATAATAGTTATAATTAGTTTGCTGATGATATGGTGAATTAGTTTCTTCTCTTGTTGATGTTTTGGATTTGGTAACTGTTCGTTTGTTCACCACGATCGTTGCCCCTAGCCTTTGGTGGGTTGGTGATGGCCAGCTTTGTGTGTGTGTGTTATCAACAATGACATATAATCGATTGGTACTCCTATGTGGAATTGATTCGGATATCTGTATGCTACTGATGTTGTGACTAGACGACGTATTCAGGCGATGAAGACCAATAATGGCCGAGGAGACAATCGATACCACCCGCATCTTGGTAGGGCAACCTTTTACGGCTGCAGCCATGGTGGACCTGTCCCCTTTCTCCTTTATTATGCCTTATCTGAGCCAAAAAAATAATAAAAAGAATGGTGGATAACGCACGCGTGTATGTGTGGACTGCATATTAAGAAAGAGAATAAAGGTGGGTAATGCTTTGTGAATGTGACACGTGTATAAGGGATAATATAAACGTATTTTTTGGCTATGATGATCACTAGGACAAAGGTAAAGTCGAGATCGCCCACATCTTGGCAGGGCGGCCTGTTACGGCTGCAGCGATGGCGGGCATATCCGCTTCTTCCTTCGATGTGCCTTTTCTGAGTCGTCGTCGTGACTTTAGAAATCACAGGCTGCGATGATGTGCCTATCTGAGCTTATACCAGAAAATAAAATGTTTCTATGTTAATGTATATGTGAGTTTGTTTTCGTATGTAGCGAAACTCGACGCCCCACAACGAAGCGCGGGTTATCCTACCTTGTTAGAGTAAGAACGAATCACTTCTCAAATATATTGTTTTTGTTTTGTGGGTTTTGGGCTTGGGATAAGGGATGAACATGATAAAAGTTATTTGGTTGAGGGGCATGTCTTTTAAAAAAAGGAGTCAGATTTAGAGGCGGCAATTTCAACTCATTCAATCAAAAGTAAGTTAATTTGGGTCAATTTTATAATCAAATGGGTTGGAATGGGTTGAGCAAAAATAGAGTGATGGGTCAAATGGTTACCCATTTCTTTTATGTAAATTGAAGTTTGGGTCAATGGGTTTAAAAATGGGTCAAATGGGTTTAGGAATGGGTCAAACGGTTCCTAATATTCGACCAAAAACCCAATAGTCTAAATAGTTAGATCTTATTACTAAGTCGAATTTTTTACGTTTTCCTCCAAATTTTTATGTGTTTGTCAGTATTTTTACGATTTCGTCAGTAATTTTACGTTTTCGTCAATAAATGTACGTTTTACATTTTCGTCGGTAATATTACTTTTCCGACAATAATTTTACGTTTTCATCAGTAAATTTACGTTTTCGTTAGTAAATTTACGTTTTCATCAGTAATTTACGTTTTCGTCAATAAGTTTACGTTTACGTCAATAAATTTACGTTTTCGTCAGAAATTTACATAAATTTACTAACGAAAACGTAAAATTACTGATGAAAACGTAAAAGTACCGACGAAAACGTAAATTTACTGACGAAAACGTAAAATTACTAAGGAACGTAAATTTACTAACGAAAACGTAAAAATACTCACGAAAACGTAAAATTACTGACGAAAATAAAAATTACCGACGGAAACATAAATATACTGATGAAAACGTGAACATTCCGAGGAACCGTAAAATTACTGATGAAAACGTGAAAGTATTGACGAAAACGTAAAATTACTGACGAAAACGTAAATTTATTGACGAAAACGTAAAAATACTGAGGAAAACGTAAATTACTGAAGAAAACGTAAAATTACTGACGAAAACGTAAAATTAATGACGTAAACGTAAATTTACTCACGAAAACGTAAATTTACTAACAAAAACGTAAAAATACTTATGAAAACATAAATTTACTGACGAAAACCTAAAATTACAGACGAAAACATAAATTTACTAACGAAAACGTAAAATTATTGACAAAAACGTAAAATACTGACGAAAACATAAATTTACTGACGAAAACGTAAAAATACTGACGAAAACGTAAAAATACCGACGAAAACGTAAAATTATTGACGAAAACGTAAAATTAGTGACAAAGACGTTTGATGAAAACGTAAATGTACTGACGAAAACGTAAAATTACTGATGAAAATGTAAATTTACTAGCGAAAATATAAAATATCAGAGAAAAACGTAAAAAAACTGATCAAAACGTAAAAACCGAAAGAATAAAGATAAAAACCTATGAAAATATTAAAAGATATGAAAACATTATAAGTTAGTGGGTTAATCCAACCTAAACAGTTTGACCTATAACCTGTTAGACCCATTATGAGCTGATGACCCATGTGACCCATAACCCATTTGACCCATAACCCAAACCAATCGAACCCAACCCATTTGTCACCAGGCCCTTCAAATTTATTTTTTACAAACCCCGCCTCTACCCTTTGGTTTTCAACTTATCCTTCCTCTCTCTTTCTTTTAATAGTGAACGTTTTTTCTCTCTCTTTTTTTCTTAAACAAAATTCTACTCATGTTTTTTTTGATAATTTCATCATAGTAATTTTATGAACTAACATGCTATCAATCGAAAAAGTGCTAATTTATTTTTATATCGATTGATCTTTTTTCATACATATAAAAATAAATCAACTTTTGATGGAGTTAAATTATTCTTTTTCATTTGCTTTTAATATTGTATGTTATATTTTATTTCTGAGTAAGAAATATTTGTTTGGTGAATGTTTTTAATTGATGAAAACTGGTGTAAATGGGTTTTGAGAGTGGGTTTGTTAGCATCTTGTTCTAATATCAATCTTATCAATCTCGTTGACAACAAATCTGGTAACGTGATTTATTTGATAGTGTTGATTATGTTTTGATTTTGGGTATTTGTATTTATTTTTGGTATGATTTACTCTCAAGACTATGAAAACCATAAGAAACCAAAAAGATCATTCGAATTGAATAAATCTAATCCTAAACCCTCAACTACTAATGATATCCCAACAGTAAATCCTGCTTTTGAATCAAAATATAATAGGGAAATAACCCCAAATATTTACTAATATGTAGTTTTCTTTTGAAAAAGCAAGGCTTATATTTTTAAAACACTTTTGAAAAGGTAAAAAAATATACACAAAAGAGCTCCTAAAATGAAAGCAAACAAAACACGAAAAAAATGAGTTACAATATTAAAACATCAAGCCACACTCAACACCAAAAACAAAAATAATAACTAAAAACATCTTTAAAAACGAAAATCCATCTTCCCCAATCTAAATTTAACTTTTTACACATATTCGAAATCTAAAGAAGAGACAGCTGTTGTATTTGCAAGAAAATGTCCTCAATCAAAATTGTGTTTTTCTCATCATCATAAGCATGGACTACCCGATTCCTCTACTTCCAAATACACCACATCATCACCTAGAAAAGACATTGCAAATATTAACTTATCAATTTGGAATATACCGAGGCAAGAGATCGAAAGATGACATCTTTTATGAAAAAGTTGGTACGAGTGACAATACCCCACATGTAAAACCCGCATCAAAATACCATGAACAGTAAACTTGAACAGTATATACACGAAAATACGATAAAATTAAAACTTTCCATTTATAATATTACACGTGTCACGACATTAAATAACATGTATTTACGTATATTATAAATGTGACGTATTCACGATAATTGAAACACGAACGTATACGAGTATTTAACTTAACTAGAAAAGCTACAGGTTTTCCTCGTGGGCTTCAGGTTGACCGCGGCTAAGAGCAAAGAAAGGAAGGGATGGGCCTTTTGGCCCATTACCCATTACCAATCCATGTTTAAGAAAAACACCAGGGAAGTTTTTATCATAATTTAGGTTACAGGAAAAAAATAAGAAACCCTTGCCTCCTCTCCTTTTGCCGTCGGGTAGCATCAACACCAAAGGGGTGTTCGGGACGATTTTGCTTATTGATTTTGTGTGTACGTGTTCGTGATCATAAACCTTTTTTCTTCCACGCATTCGGTAATCATTAAACCCTTTTATTTTAAATTCTTTTTATGATTTCATGTAATTAATCTTAAAAACAATCAAGTAAAACATGTAAGATTAATTAAACCAAGATTTAAGGGGTGTTTGGTGTTTGTTTGATTCGGCCGAGACCCACCACCACCGAGACCACAAAGGGTCTCGGTTTGGCTTGGTTTGATCGGTCGCACGACAAGGGACACCGACGTGAGTCGGGGTATGGTTGATGATGGTTTTTGGTTTGGTTTTGGGGCTAACCGAGACCACTAGGGTCTCGGTGTGGCTCGGGTTAACAAGAACAGTGGGAACCGGCCTCATCCGGGGTGAACCGGGCTCGATAGTGGCTAGCTAGGCTCGACAGTGGGAACCGAAGGCCACCAGTGGCAACCGGCTAGCCGGTCTAGCCACTGGTGGGGCTGCCGTTGATGATCAGCAGCCGGCTGACGCCACTAGCCGTCGGCTATGTGGTGTCGGCTAGGCATTTTTGGGGCTCGGGATAAATTTTAAACATGGGTTCGGGCTCGGAAATTTTTAAAAAGCAGTTTAATAGTTTAATTAAATTATTTTCCAAGACTATTTAATTTGATTAAATACATGACTTAGGTTAAAAATATTAATAGTAATATTTCATGACTAACCTAAGTATTTACTTCCTTAATTTAGTTAAACATGATATTTTAATTAAATTCTTATAACCTATAGTTTATAAAATCCACATGTTAATTATTTAATAAGCTATAATATTTAATCCAAGACTTGTATTTTTACTAATAAACTTTACTTTACATTTTAATCCAACTTATTTCTAATTATGGAAACTTGTTGTTTTTGGAAACTTTCTATTTTTAGAAACTTACTATTTATAGAAACCTGCTATTTTTAGAAAATTACTTAGTATTACAATACAAGTATTATAATACCATATTAAATGATTAATAAACAACATAATACAAGAATAACTACAGTTAACACTTAAAATAGTTAAAACATGACTGAACATGGATAATAAGCTAAAAACACACAAAACCAGTAAAACACATGTAATTCAGACAATTCATACATGTCCCTATTCTTATGTAGTATTATCCGTCAAGGCGGAGTAGGTTCTTCAGCGTTTCCGTTAGCTTATACTGGACACAAGGTACGGATTTCCCGTCCTTCAGTAAGAACAATCTCTTCCTTTATTAGGATTTCCCGTATGCAGCCAACTGTTTTTCCAGTAGTTACAAATTTAAATGCTTATGTTTTATTAGTTACCTTAGTCATATACATGCATGCCAGTTTCACCTAGTTATGGAGGTACCATAACCATAACACTAGAGGCACCAATGTTATTACTTCACCACGACGGAGTGATAGCTCGTAGCGTCACTTTTTAGTTTATTTAGCCTTTATTATTATATTATCATGTGGGGCGTATGGGTGCATCCTAGTTACAGTGTCAGTCAGGATTTCATGGTGAATGTGGTGTGTGCCTTGCAACCTTCACAAGGAGCGGATCCCTCCCACCCATTACCATATTAATTAGAGGCATCCCCTCTAATTGCATGACGAGGTCACCCCTCCAAGTATTCATCCACGTTGTTGATCTCATGACCTATATTGGCTTTTGGTATATTAAACTAATACAGATTTTCATAAGTAAATATAAGCTATGTTTTTAGAACTAAAACCAGTAAACATGTTATACATCTAGGTTTCATATGACTTATTCAATTCCGCTGCCTTTCATGCTTTATATGCTCTTTTATGCTTTCATTACTCTATGTTTCCATGCTTTATTGTATATACGTGCACTGGGCGTTATGCTCAACCGTTTTTCATTTCCATGTTCCCAAAAGGCAGGTACCCAATGTTGCAAGTAGGATCTCAAGAGTATGTGCATTCGGATGGAATTTATCCAGCCTTCTATATCTTATGCATTTTATCATACTTTATCTTACTTTATTTTGTGTTGGTCATTGTTTACTCCTTTTTCCTTTACAGTACTTATGATTGATTGTGTTGAGTTACTTGGACTACCGATGTTTGTTTCCGGTATTTCCATTTATGGTCATGAATGTTTAGACATTTACCTTGCATGCTTTGATGACACGCCATATATTACTGTGATATTCTATTTTACCAAATGGGGTGTTACACCACCAGCCTCAACACTTTAACCATATCCGACGAGCAAGGATGCACTCGTATAACACATGATCAATGGTTTTTGTTTCCTCATTACATAATGGGCTTAACAAAGAAGCATGGATTATACCTTTTGAATTAAGAGCGAAAAGAGTATGTAACCTGTTATTTTACAGCCTTTGAATGCAAATGATTGCTTTTATTGGAGTCCAATTGTTCGAGCTGTAATTGCACCCAACAGAGAATGGTTCTAGAATGTTCCAATCAATAAAAGAAGCTAGCTTTTGAAAATCCAATATTCTGTTTGTCGCAAGAGACCATCGTCATTTATCTTTTTAGAAGCATTAAGTGTGAGGAGCTAAGAACTTGTTCTAGACCAGTTAATTCATCGACAATCCGAGCACGAGGCTCACACCTCCAATTCTAGTTTCCTGACTAAAATGGTATTCGATACACGACAAATGATATAGACTAACAAATAACTAATACAATTATCAATAACTAGTAGAACTAACAATCGATTACCATCTCATTGTGAAGCACGGACCTAAAAAATCTCATTATCATACATAGCAGCGGCGACCCTATAGGTTTCAGTCGGGGGCAATAACCTTCATGGCTAGACCAAAAAGACATGATTATAGTGTAATATTGTTTAATTTTTAGCGTTTTTAATGCACCTTACTCAAAACTCAAATTGCCCATTCACACATCAAAATCCAACATTTAATACTCTAAAACATAAAAATCCTTTACTTTTAAGTAACAATACTTAGTTTTCTTTTATTATGATACTAGTCTTTCTCGCCTTACTACTATAAAAAAAGAAAAGAGAATTTGCCCCTACGATTCAATTTCTTGCGTCTAGCACTGATAGATACTGACTTAGCGTGTTGGAACACGTCATCTAGAAAAGTTACTCCCTCCTTAAATTAATAGTTTATTTTTTTTGCTGGATGTTTGAATTTAATTATCCACTACTTAAAAATAAATAGAAATATTTGATGAAGTTTATCATATTGTCTAGACTTGAAATTATTAGTAGAAACTTTAAAGAAAATCTTTACAGTATAAATTAACTAAAAGTAAAAGTGTTTAAAAAGTTAAAGAGAGAAAATAGTAATAAATATTTTTTTAAGCATTGTATTTTTTATCAGAGAACAATAATTTTAGGATGAAAAGAATATCAAAAAATGACTAGCAAATCATCGAATTTAATCGTAACTTAGAAAAGTGTTTTAGCTAAAAAAAAAAGTAATATTAAGACTCCATATTACTCTATTCGTCTCAATATTATTGTCCATGTTTCTTTTATATATTTGCTTGAAATTATAGTTATAAAATTTAGATTAATTAGTTTAAAGTAAAATTGTAATTCTGTTATAAAATAAGGAAGAAATCTTTTAATAAATATACTGTATTTTTTTAAACTGTGTGTTTTTTTTTGCTGTGTGACAAAATTTTTGAAACAGAAGAAGTAATACATTTTAAGTTTTTTTAATCAAAAAACAATAATTTTAGAATAAAAAAAGTATTAAAAAGTGACTAACAAATCACTGAATTTAATAGTAACTCCAAAAAGTGCATGTTTTAGCTAAAAACTAGCATGTTTTAATACTCGGTGACGTTTTTTTCCCAATCAAATTAATGTCAAAGTGTAAGAACTTGAATTAAAATAAAAAAAATATTAAAAATAAAAAAATAAAAAGTTTATAAATATATCAAAATAAATGTTGAATTTAAAGAATTTTTTTTTATAAAAAATATAGTGAAATTAGATTTTAAAAAAAATAAATGAATGAAAAGTTATTTCAATCTAAAAATAAATGTGTTTTTTAATAAGTTGTTAAAAAGTTATTACAAAATTAATAAATAGTTAAAATTGTAATTTTTTTTGAACTAACAATATCTAACAGTTTGAGATATGATATTTTATCAAAACTTTCTGCAATGACAACGTGATACTAATCCTTAACACTAACTAACGTTATGTTTTGTACACCATAGGTATATTAACTAGCGAAATTTGTTTTCCTTTACCGATGTGGGAAAGACATACACATACTTGTCGTGTCAAAGCTTTGGTATTTGGCTTTTTGTGATCTTTACATTCGACATTAGTCAAACTTTTCTTCTTCCTTGTTTTCATTTTCGAACATCATATAAAAAGTTCTTGGGCTAAACTCTTGTTCTGGGATGTGATTTGCACATGACTAAACAAGTATGATTGCAACATCAGATGCAATGTGCAAATCAAGAATTGAACTTTCGTTATTTATTGTCCAAAAATGAATATTTCTCATTAAATGCTCGGAATTAAATTTTCTATCACTAGAAATACAAATCTGGTAATTTATGTTACTTTTTATAACAATTTTGACTCTTTATTTACACAATAAACAAAGGAATATAGTCATGATTTATGTACACATACACTCGAATGTAATACTATATATAGGTGTTCAAAGAAAATATTCTGCCCGTTTGAATGTTATTGCACGATTCGAATCGTTAACCACTAACATTTGTCGTTCTAAAAACAAAAGTACTATATATACGTGTAATACAATATCATCATAATCATCTTCCTCTTAGTCAAAACTCATAAACTAGTTTAAGAAAATTTAAATATACAATTGCTCAAAATAGTAAATATAAATAAAAACATCAAAAAAAAATGACATAATTTGTATTGCCACCTTAACTTACATACACTAAATGCATACATATTACATGCTATAACTTTTTTACAAACAATTGTTAGACTCAAAATTAACAAGAACACAACAATGAGTTCATGGAATTCGATGCAGCTCAAGGTGTTGTCGACAGTTCTCGGATGGTTTGCTTTTTTTGTTTGGTCTATCAGCTTTTATCCGCAAGTCTTGTTGAATTACAAAAGAAAAAGGTATCCATTGTTTGTTTATAATCTAAATTTCAAGTTTGTTTTTAATGGATGTACATGTTAGTGTTTGTTTGATCTTTGTCTGTTTACGATGATTTTATGAACCAGTGATTTTTTTTTGAAAAGCTTATGAACTGATGATCTGATGTTGCCTGCAGCGTTGTGGGGCTGAATTTTGACTTTGTTGTGCTGAACTTGACGAAGCATACGTCTTATCTCATATACAATGCGTCAATGTTCTTTAGCTCTATGGTTCAACGTCAGTATCACAAGAGATTTGGCGCTGACCAGGTTCTTCTATTTAGTATCTGATTTTGGGCTAGCGTTACAGAATAGCAATCGACGTTACAGAATAGCAACCAACATGACAACTACATATTTCTTTTCAAAATGACCTAAATTAACGGACTAATTTACTAATTGTAGCGTAACACATAATAAGTGGATATAGGTAACAAAAATATAACGACGAGATAGACAAAGAAACTTTAATAAGTGAAATGGGCTATTTCAGAACTTATAATTACCAACACCGATTAGTGAAATATATAAATTACAAAATGTAGTTTAGGGGCGTGGTTAGGCGTTATATTTGGGTTTGAATAATGGGAGCTCGTCTTCTTGATTGTTGGATATTCACAACTGTAGATACTAAGATCATTGTAGTTTTAGGGCCGTTGTAGTTTGAAGTTCGTTGTAGCTTGAGGGTCATTGTAGTTGGAGGGTCGTTGAGGTCGTTGCAGTTTGAGGGTCGTGATGTCGTTGTAGTCTGAGGTCATTGTAGTTTAAGGGGTGTTGTGGTTTAAGGGTTGTTTTTGTGTGAGGGTCTTTGTAGTTTGCGTGTAGTTTTTGGTCGTTAGTCCTGTAGTGTCGTTGTAATTCCTAGCATCTTGCTAGTTTCTAATTACATATATATTTAATGCCTTTTAAAAAATATAACAAAACGGATCGCAGGCCAATTGAATATATATAACTACCGTAACATTCACCTAAATCTAATTACCAAACCAGTGCATTTCAAAACACTATAGTTAGTAAAGTAGCTCAATTTCGGATGATACATTAGCAAACACTACACTTACCACTTTGGGCTTTTATTTAGTAGCATTACCAAGATGGGACACAAACGTAGAATAATGCACGTCGTCCCAACACACGCTAACAATGATAATGGATGATATCAGGTCAACTAGGATTTTTCACATTTATTTTTTGATATTAGACTATTGACATGTGTTTGTATCGTTGTTTATACAGATGATACCTGTCGCTGCAAATGACGTTGCTTTCTCTAGTCACGCTGTTCTGCTAACCGCAATTACACTTTTTCAGATCACCATATATTATGTAAGTATACCCGTCTCAATTATCTATGACTAAAATATATATTATCAACTAAACCAACTCTCAAATGCCTTTTCACAGTAATGGCTTTATATTTATGCAGCGCGGAACTCAGAATGTTTCACTGGTTACTGAGATCGTTGTTTCTGCAGCTTGGATCGCTATTGGAATTTCTGTTGGTATAGCCATAGTAACAAATAACTGGTTGTGGCTCGTTTCCTGCTTCAAGTAAGTTTCGTTATCTATAATCAATATTAATCATCAGTGTTATTGTGTGCTCAATCTTATTACTGTCCCTTTATAATTGTGGTCGTGATGAAGCCTAACACTCCAAGTATGATGCTTGTTGCAGCATGATGCAGGTTTTCATGACAGTCATCAAGTACATACCCCAGGTAAGGGCTGGTTTCCCTTGTCTAAGGCGGCATGATGGCGGGGCGGGGTAAATCACCATTACACCAAAATGATTGATGACACTAAAATCACCAACAAAATTGACCCCGTGCGCATGCCCATCTTGTAGTTTTATAAGTCTGAGATAGGATACGACCCAAATTGACCCATTAATAAGTAAAGATGGTCAAAAATTTCTACCTCTTTTTCGATGTTACTTCTAAATTGACCGTTGGTACTAACTAGATATGTCGTATGGGTTCAGGCATATATGAATTTTAGAAGGAAGAGCACAAATGGGTTCAGCATTGGTAACATATTGCTTGATCTACTTGGCGGTATAGCAAATTATGGACAAATGGCCGTCCAATCTATAGACCAACGTATGTTTTCACGGATAGATTGGTTTAGGTTTCACCATGAGTTATCAACTAACATGGCATATTTTCTTGTCGTGCAGATTCTTGGGTGAACTTTTATGGAAATGTAGGCAAGGCATTGCTTTCTGTGGTATGTATCATGTACTAAATCAAATATCTAATATTACCATTTCGTAAACTTGAGTACTAAAGAGTTGTTATTGTATCCTCTGTATGATTGCAGATCTCTATCTTCTTTGACCTATTGTTTATCGTGCAACACTATGTACTCTATCGCGCTACGACTCCAAGATCTCATTCACCGTACCAGGAGGAATTTGTTATTATGCAAGCCTAATTACTATGAAAATGTTGGACGATCTTATATGTGTTTAGTACAACCTTATATGTATTTGAATATAATGCATATACATACATAACTAAATATACCTTTATTTTGATTGTTGTTTGGCGTTTCTGATCTTTAATACTGGGGGGCTCGGTTCTAAGACATATAAACAATATGGAAGTTGTACGTACAACCTACGCATAAACCTTGACCACTTTAGAGGCTGATGTCAGACAAACTTTGCGCTAAACGCGCGAAAAGACTCTGGAATACCTTCCCTTTATCTCATTGGGACCGATGGTGGCTCAGGTAACAGTACCTGAAATTTGGCTACTTACACAAAATCAAGTGTTTGTATCAATTTCCATGTGATAAAAATTGAATTCTGCTAATATTATTAGCAGAAAACTTTCTTACCCAACGAAAACATGATACTAGTCTCAACACTAATGTTATATAGCGAACACACAGTGGTATATTAAGTAGCAACGTTTGTTTTCTTCTGCCGATGTGGGTAAAACATGCTTATGGTGTTTGGATTTTTGTGATCTGGTATTAATCATTACTTACATCTTCATGGTTGTTTTAAAGCAAGATTATATAAAAGGTTCTTAGACTAAATTTCATATAGGGTGAGTTTGGCGCAATGCATTTGAGAGCATTTAGCTATGATCACATTATCATCTTTAGCCTTCGTTTGACGAGCAACAAGTAATTTTATCTATCTTTTTAATGCTCGTTTTCTAATGCTTCATGAAGTAGCATTTAAAAGCGTTGGACATCTACGAGTTGTTTTATACATTATAATTACATCTACAACTACGTTTCTCGTTGCTACTTCATATTGTTTTGGGATTTATTTTGTTTTGTCATAATATTTTGTTTTGGGATGTAATATATGTTACTTTTTATTAAATTTAATACCTAATCTGATAACCATTTATAACGATAAGGACTTATTTGGCCTTGTTTTAAACTTTCAGTTATACTTAAGGACTTGGAAGGATGGGCATCATGGACTTGAAGGGCCAAAAATGTGAAGTTGCTATTGCTGAAGTTATATTGGGCTCAAGCCCATTTGTAGCCCTTTTGTCTTTGACCCAACGGCTATCAACCCTTTTAGGGTTTTATATTGAGATGGGAGCGTCACTTGTTTTGTATCGCCTCATTATGTAACTGTGTGTGAGTTACACACAGTTCTCTCTCTCTCTCATTCATCTTGATCTTGTAAACCCTAGTTTGATCTCGTTTTTTATTTATGCTTGATTGTAAAACTATTATCAAATAGATAATAGAGTTACACGTGATTAGCACTGGTAACTTTTGATTTTATCTTATTTTGTCATTTGAATCTTTGATAAATAAAAGGTTTTGATGTTTGAGGTTATTCTGATCATGTTTTTCTACATGGTATCAGAGCGTGGTTACTAATTTTTTGATGAAAATTTTTTTAGGGTTTGTTTAAAATTGGGGGTTTTTGGTTATTCATACTTTTTTGATAAGATCTGCTATTAAAATAGCTAGATCTGTTAATATTACTGGTTGAATCAAAGTTTTGAAGCTTTAATTTTTTTGAGAAAAAATTAGGGTTTCTGAGATCTGCTCTCTTATTCATTATTACCTTCGATTGGGTTGATTGGTGGTATTGTCCATTGATTAAAGTGATTTTCCCTAATTTTTTTTTAAAAAAAAAATTAGGGTTTCATCTTTATTGGTGGCTTGTTCGATTGGTGGTGACTCTCTTTGGTTACTTGTTCGATTGGTGGCTGGTTCTTTCATTTTCCCCAATTTTTTCCTTGAAGAAAATTATTGGGGATTGTGATTTGGAGGTTCTGTCACTTCTTAGACTAAGTGAATCTAAGAGTGGCAGTTCGATTGTGCTTTGGTTTATTGCTTTGTAACACCTCTGCTTCCCTCTCTTTAATTGTTATTTGCTTTTATCTGTTTTTTATTGCTTGATTATTTGGGGGTTTGGTAGTTGTTTTTTGTTTCTTCATACCCTTTATTTGGATCCTCACTTGCTGCTTGCCCTTGACCTGCCACCCTTGAGTGGTTTTGGATTCCTGGGAACTTAGTTGGCAGTATTGTGAGTTCTTTTTGAACCCTTGACCCTTCACCATGTCTGAACATGGTGATGATGATGCTATAAGTGTAACTGACCCAGTTACACTTATTAGTAAGCTTGACTTGAGTGACCCATTGCACTTGCACCCTAATAACTCTGCTGTTTTAACTGTTGTCACTGTTAAACTTAAGGGAACTGAAAACTATCAAGTTTGGGCTAATGCCATGTTACTTGCTTTGGAAGGGAAAAATAAAATTGGTTTTATTGATGGTACTTGTAAAAGGTCTGTTACTGATGAAGTTTTAGCAAGGCAATGGGACAGGGTCAATGCTGTTGTGTTGGGTTGGATTCTTAACTCTATTTCTGAGGAACTTTTCCTTGGACAAATTTTTTCAAAAAAGGCAAAACATGTTTGGAAAGAGCTTAAAGAAACTTATCATAAGGTTGATGGTTCTGTTATGTTTAACTTGCATCATAAGATAAATACTTTGAAACAAAATGGTTGTAACTTGTCTGATTATTATCATAAACTGAATGCTCTCTGGAAACAATATGATGCTATGATTGAGTTGCCTGCTTGTGTTTGTTCTGCTTCTAGTGAGTTTAAAAAACATAATCAGCTTTTGAAACTTATGCAGTTCTTAATGGGATTGGATGATTCTTATATGAGTATTAGGAGTTCTATATTGTCTAGAGAAAGCCTCCATGATGTTAAGGGAGCTTATGCCATCATTTCTGCTGAGGAATCTCACAGAATGGCTTCTAGTGGTGGTTCTGGGCACTCTCAAAGGACTCAGACCACTGCCTTCCTGTCTAATGGGTCCACCAGAAACAATGCTCAAAGAAATCAGAACCCTAATGCTAACATATTGAGACCCATAACCAACAACTATAATCAGACTGGTAATCAAAACAATTTTAGACCTAACAATGCTAATACAGGTTTTAGACCTAATTATCAGAATGTTGTGAGACCCAATGTTACCTCTAATGCTGAATTGATTTGTGAAAACTGTGGGTACAATGGTCACACCATTGATAGGTGTTTCAAGATTATTGGGTACCCCAGTGATTTTATTCATAAAAAAAGAGGAAATCAAAATCCTAAAGGAAAAAATGTGGCTAATAACTCTGTTGGTTCTGCTAGTTCTACTGGTTTTTCTGATGAGCAAATGGCTACTCTTCTCTCTCTTTTTAAAGGTAACAGTGGAACTGGGCAAAATGTACAAGCCAATATGGCAGGTACTTTTTTTAACTCTAGCAAAGTTTTTAATGAAAATTTTGATAAGTTTTATTGCTCCAACACCAGTTCTAAACTTGGGATGACTCATAATGGGAAGGTTGTTGACTCTGGGGCTAACCAACACATGACTGATAATGATAAGGAGCTTGATAATGTATTTGATATCTCTCACCTTAAGATTAAAGTCACTCACCCAAATGGGACTGAGGCCATTATAACTAAAATTGGTAACCTTAAACTTCCTAATGGTCTAACTCTGTTTGATGTGTTGGTGATCCCTGAGTATTGTGTTACTTTGATATCTGTGCATAAGCTTGCTAAAGACAATAAGATATTTGTTGTGTTTGATGAGTCCAAGTGTTTCTTTGTTAATCAGGATTTGAATCTGAAAAAAGGTGATGGGGATTGGTAAACAATGTGGAGGTTTATACTATTTAGATACTGAAGGTATTAGTTGTAGAAATCAAAACCATCTTGTTACTTGTTCTCTGTCTCATTATGATTGGCACTGTAGACTTGGCCACCCTGCTGACCCAGCCCTTAATGCTCTTAAAAGGTCCTTGAATATTGATAAAAGTGAGAAAACCTTCTTTTGTGAAATTTGTCAAAGAGCTAAGCAGACCAGAAACCCTTTTCCCTTAAGTGATCACATCACTAAAAGGCTTGGTGATATTGTTCATCTTGACTTATGGGGTCCTTATAGAGTGACTAGTCACTCTGGCCATAGGTATTTCTTGACTGTTGTGGATGATTATACTAGGGCTGTTTGGTTATTTCTCATAAAAACCAAAGATGAGGTTGTTTCTAACATTCAAAACTTTTATAATTTGATTAAAAATCAATTTAAAAGTAATGTTAAGATTTTTAGAAGTGATAATGGTACTGAGTTTATCAATCAAAACTTCAAAGTTTTTTGTGAAAAAAATGGCATCATACACCAAACTTCTTGTGCATACACACCACAACAAAATGGAATTGCTGAAAGGAAACATAGACATCTTTTGAATGTTGCTAGATGCCTTATGTTTCAGGGGGGTATTCCTCTTAAATTTTGGACTAAATGTGTGCTAACTGCTACTTATCTTATTAACAGACTGCCCTTTTCTGTGCTGAATGGAAAAACCCCTTTTGAAATGATTTATAATACTTGTCCTAGGCTCTCTCACATTAGAATGTTTGGATGTTTATGTTTTGCTACTATTCTTAATAGCTCAGATAAGTTTTCCAGCAGATCTGAAAAATGTGTTATGATGGGTTATTCTAGTTCTCAGAAAGGATATAGGATTTACAGTCTTGATAGGCATCAGTTTTTTGTTTCTAGAGATGTTAAGTTTTTTGAAACTATTTTCCCTTTTAAAGATTCTGCTTTCAATTTCAATAAAAACAATTTTAATAAAGAAAATGTTTCTCAAGACTTAAATCTGTTGAATTTTTTTGACCTTGATGACCCTGAACTTCCCAATGATGAAGAGAGAGCAGCTAAACACAATGGTGACAATCTGTCACCAAGTGATAGCAGCCCACCTTCAAGTCTAGGTGACACTGGATACATTGCCTCAGGCAATGATACCAGTGATGCCAGCTTGAATAGGGAAGAGGCTGCCACACTTGATGAAAATGCAAACTCTGAGGGAAATGTTGATATCAATCCCATTCCTTCCATTCATGTTCAAAACATAGAAGGAAACATTAGGGTTGATTCAACTAACAATGTTCAGGAAAATCATGGTTTAAGGAGGTCTTCAAGACCCTCTGTTTTTCCCAGAAATTATAATGATTTTGTTGTGCAGTCCAAAGTCAAATATGGACTTGAAAAATTTGTTGGATATTCAAAATTGGATAAAGAGAATTTTTGTTTTGTCACTCAACTTAACAAAATGAATGAACCAAAAAGTTTTTTTGAAGCATCTCAGAATCATCACTGGCTTGATGCTATGAACACTGAACTTGCTGCCTTGCTTGAAAATGACACTTGGGATATTGTTGAACTTCCAAAAGGTAGAAAGGCCTTAGGATGTAAGTGGATTTGGAAATTAAAACTTAAATCTAGTGGTGAGGTTGAAAGGTATAAGGCTAGGGTTGTTGCCCAAGGCTTTGGGCAAAAGGAGGGTATTGACTATGATGAAACCTTTGCCCCTGTTGTTAAAATGGTTACCATTAGATGCTTAATTAATCTTGTTATCATTCAATCTTGGCCTATTTTTCAACTTGATGTCAATAATGCCTTTCTTTATGGTGATCTTGATGAAACTGTTTACATGAAACCACCCCAAGGATATCTTCCTGGGGGTGATAACTTGGTTTGCAAACTCAAAAAATCCTTGTATGGGCTAAAACAGGCTCCTAGGCAGTGGAATGCCAAGCTTACTTCTGTCCTTAGTGAAAATGGCTTCACTCAAAGCAAGTCTGATTATTCTTTATACACCAAGTCTCATGGTAATTTATTCCTTGTGTTACTTGTGTATGTTGATGATATTATCATAACAGGGAACAACATTGCTGAAATTGAAAAGTTTAAGAACTTTTTAAGAACCAAGTTTATGATCAAAGACTTGGGTAAGCTCAAGTATTTTTTGGGAATTGAAGTTGTTGACACTAAGAATGGTGTTTGCTTAAACCAAAGAAAGTATGTGTTGGACTTGTTATCTGAGTATGGTATGCTTGCTTGTAAACCTGCTAAAACTCCTTTACCCTCTAAACTTGTCATTACTAATCAACCCACTAGTGAGGACCCCTTCTTGACAACATTGTTGACTATCAAAAGCTTATGGGTAAGCTCATTTATCTGACTAACACCAGGCCTGATATTTCTTATGCTGTGCATTGTTTGAGTCAATTCATGCATTGTCCTTTGAACTCTCATCTTAAAATTGCTTTTAAGGTTTTAAGATACCTCAAAAGCTCTCCAGGTTTGGGTATTCATTTCACAAGGAACTCAGGTATGATTCTTGATGCTTATTCAGATGCTGACTGGGCTAAATGTGTTGTCACTAGAAGGTCTGTGACTGGGTATTGTGTGTTTATTAATGGAAACTTAGTTTCCTGGAAAAGCAAAAAACAAAACACTCTCTCTAAATCTTCTACTGAGGCAGAGTATAGAGCTCTTGCCTTAGTAACCAGTGAAGTAATCTGGGTGCTAAAAGTCTTAAATGACTTGCAATGTGATAACTTGCTCCCAGTTACACTTCACTGTGATAGCAATTCAGCTATCAAGATAGCAGCCAACCCTGTTTTTCATGAGAGAACAAAACACTTAGAAATTGATCTTCATTTTGTGAGAGAAAAAATCTTGAGTGGTGTTGTTAAAACTAAAAAAGTGGATTCTGCAAATCAAATTGCAGACATCCTTACAAAGGGGTTGGAAACAGATTTGCATAACAAGTTTGTCATAAAACTTGGTATGATTAACCTATATGGGTTATCAGATTAAGGGGGGGATATTAAATTTAATACCTAATCTGATAACCATTTATAACGATAAGGACTTATTTGGCCTTGTTTTAAACTTTCAGTTATACTTAAGGACTTGGAAGGATGGGCATCATGGACTTGAAGGGCCAAAAGTGTGAAGTTGCTATTGCTGAAGTTATATTGGGCTCAAGCCCATTTGTAGCCCTTTTGTCTTTGACCCAACGACTATCAACCCTTTTAGGGTTTTATATTGAGATGGGAGCGTCACTTGTTTTGTATCGCCTCATTATGTAACTGTGTGTGAGTTACACACAGTTCTCTCTCTCTCTCATTCATCTTGATCTTGTAAACCCTAGTTTGATCTCGTTTTTTATTTATGCTTGATTGTAAAACTATTATCAAATAGATAATAGAGTTACACGTGATTAGCACTGGTAACTTTTGATTTTATCTTATTTTGTCCTTTGAATCTTTGATAAATAAAAGGTTTTGATGTTTGAGGTTATTCTGATCATGTTTTTCTACACTTTTTATAACAAGTTTAACTCTTTACACAATAAACAAAGGAATATAGTCATGATTTATGTACATATACACTTAGTCATTAACTTATTAGTTATATTTATAGCAAATTTAATGTATTTTGGTATATGCAATTGCTCAAAATAGTAAATACCATCATATTTGTTGACCATTCTTAAAAACATGAGAAAATGACATAACTTGCCACCTTAACTTTCTTATGAACACTAAATGCATATATATTACATCATATGATACAACATATTCACAACAATAGACTCCATTAACAGTTGTACATTTAGGAACTTACAAGAATGAGTTCATGGAATTCGACGGAGCTCGAGGTGTTACCAGCAGTTCTCGGATGGTTTGCTTTTTTTGTATGGTCTATCAGCTTTTATCCGCAAGTCTTGTTGAATTACAAAAGAAAAAGGTATCCATTGTTTGTTTATAATCTAAATTTGAAGTTTGTTTTTTAAGGATGTAAATGCTTTGGTCTGTTTGATCTTTGATCCGTTTACGATGATTTTATGAATTGGTGATCTTTTTTTTTTTGAAAAGCTTATGAACTGATGATCTGATGTTGCTTGCAGCGTTGTGGGGCTGAATTTTGACTTTGTTGTGCTAAACTTGACGAAGCATACGTCTTATCTCATATACAATGCATCGATGTTCTTTAGCTCTGTGGTTCAACGTCAGTATCACAAGCGATATGGCGCTGATCAGGTTCTTCTATTTAGTATCTGATTTTGGGTCTAACGTTACAGAATAGCATTCGACGTTACAGAATAGCGACTGACATGACGACTACATATTTCTTTCAAAATGACCTAAATTAACGGACTAATTTACCAATTGTAGTGTAACACATAATAAGTGGATAGGTAACAAAAATATAATGATGAGATAGACAAAGAAACTTCAGCTATAGAAATGGGTCATTTCAAAACTTATAATTACCAAAATGGATAAGGGAAATATATAAACAACAAAACATAGTTTGAGGGGAATGGCGGCTTGATTGTTGGATGTTCAGAAAAGTAGATACTAAGATCGTTATAGTTTTTGGGTAGTTGAGGTCGTTGTAGTTTGAGGGTCGTTGAGGTCGTTGCAATTTGAGGATCGTTGTAGTTTAAGGGTCGTTGTGATTTTAAGGGTCGTTGTGATTTTAAGGGTCGTTAAGTTGAGGTAGATGTAGTTTGAAGGTCATTGTAGTTTAAGGGTCGTTGTGGTTTAAGGGTCGTTATTGTGTGAGGCTCTTTGGAGTTTGCAGATAGTTTTTGGTTGTTGTACTAAAGTAGTTAATCGTGTAGTGTCGTTGTAATCCTAGCATCTTGCAAGTTTTTAATTACATATTTAATGCTTTTAAAAAAATTAACAAAACGGATAACATGCCAATTGAACATATATAACTATATGGTAACATTTACCCAAATCTAATTACCAAACCAGTGCATTTCGAAACAATATAGTCAGCTAGCTCAATTTCTGATAATGGAGGATATCTGGTCAACTAGGATGTTTCACAATTTCAGATTTTTTGTATTAGGCTATTGACAAATGTTCATATCTTTGTAAATACAGATGATACCTGTGGCTGCAAACGACGTTGCTTTTTCTAGTCACGCTGTTCTGCTAACTGCATTTACCCTTTTTCAGATCACTATATATTTTGTAAGTATACTCGTCTCAGTTATCATTTACTATATGAATCAGATATATATATTTATCAACTAAACCAATTCTCAGATGCCGTTTCATAGTAATGGTTTTATATTTATGCAGCGCGGAACTCAGAATGTTTCACTGGTTACTAAGGGCGTTGTTTCTGCAGCTTGGATAGCTATTGCAATTGTTGTTATTATATCCATAGTAACAAATGATTGGTTGGGGCTTGTTTACTGCTTCAAGTAAGTTCCGTTCCTTGTAATAAATATTAATCATCAGTGCGATTGTGTGCTCAAATTTAATACTATTCCTTTATAAGATACTGTGCTCTATCTTATTACTGTCCCTTTATAATTGCGGTCGTGATGAAGCCTAACACTCTAAGTATGATGCTTGTTGCAGCATGTTGCAGGTTTTCATGACAGTCATCAAGTATATACCTCAGGTAAGGGTTGGTTTCCCTATTGTGAGGTGGCACGATGGCGGGCGGGTATGTTGGTTTATAGGTTGAAACACGTGGGTTGACCCGTGCACATACCCATCTTGTAATTTTAAAATTTTGATATGGTCAAAATTTGCTAACTCTTTTTGGATGCTACTTCTAGTTTGAGCGTTGGTACTAACTAAATATATCGTATGGGTTCAGGCATATATGAATTTTACAAGGAAGAGCACAAATGGGTTCAGCATTGGTAACATATTGCTTGATCTACTTGGCGGTTTAGCAAATTATGGACAAATGGCCGTCCAATCAATAGACCAACGTATGTTTTTAAGGATTGATTGGTTAAGGTTTCACCATGAGTGATCAACTAACATGCCATATTTGCGTGCTGTGCAGATTCTTGGGTGAACTTTTATGGAAATATAGGCAAGGCATTGCTTTCTCTGGTATGTATCTACTAAATCAAATATCTAATATTACCATTTCGTAAATCTCGTGTAACAAAGAGTATTTGCTGTATCCTATGTATGATTGCAGATCTCTATCTTCTTTGACCTATTGTTCATCGTGCAACATTATATACTCTATCGCGTTGCAACTCCAAGATCTCATTCACCATACCAGGAGGCACTTGTTATTATGCAAGCCTAATTAGTATGAAAATGTTGCATGTCGATCTTATATGTTTTTAGTACAACCTGATATGTATTTGAATGCATACATATATAACTATATATATCTTTATCTTGGATGTTATTTGGCGTTTCTGATCTTTAATACCGGGGGCTTGGTTCTAAGACTTAGACAATATGAAAGTGTTTGCACAACATACGCATAATCTGTATTCTAAAACAAAAGGAGACACGGTAGTGTTACAAATGAATCAACTACTTCAATTAGCTTTTTGTATGGTTATACGCTAGTGTTACATGGAGACATGGTCTTATGGCTCATCATTCATGCTACTGAAGAGAAAGGGTGCTGACTTGCATTTTATTCATTATATTTCCAAAGTCTTCTCGAGGACTTCTTTTTCGCTGAAGATGGAGTTTTTCTTCGTGGTGAGAACGTCTTTAAATTTGCTTCGGGAGTCTGCACAGAAAAATCACAGCTACATGAATCATATGTACAGATTGCAACACACAAGGTACAGGTCACTATAACATGACCGTGTTGGACTCGTACCTTCATTTGATTTTTGGGTGTTTCTATTTCCTTATAAAAGTTAGGCATTGGCCGAGCTTTAAAGCAAAAGCTTTGACGCAACCTTCTAAATTCCGTTTCTGCTTTCTCCTGAAACATAACCAAATACGAAACGTCACAAGTTTTTGCTATTTTAGGAATAAAATTTAAGATGCAATTACTCCTTAAGTATTTTATACAAATGTTCAGCTTTATAACCTTTAATTTGGTTTCGTGTTGTACTTGTCGTGCTTCCTTTTCGTTGAATTTCTCTTCGAGCTTCTGTAAGTGAGATAGATACCGGTTAACAAATAGAAACAATGCTTTAAGGTATAGAAATATAAGTAATATCATGCCTGTTTTCTTCTTGCGGCTCTGTCCTCAGTCCTTAAGACAAAAGGCGATGATATAGTTGGAGACTGCATTTTGTTTCTATAGGCACTCAACGATTTTGAACTATTCACACAAGTACCATATTTTCAATGTAGAGGCCGATGAAGCAAACAATATATAGATACGATATTACTGTTACATATAGTATATATTCAACTTACACAGCTGATAAGATGTGCCATTTTGGGCCACTCGATTTGCTTCCAGCAACTGTAGGATTCACGGGCGTTTCCAAAGGTTGCTTGTTTGCCGCATTTACATATGCCTTCAGCATAAACAAAAGATAAACTTAGATTTTACAGATCAACAAAACTGAATAGTAACATTTAATGCCATAAGTAACATTTAATGCCATAAACGATACCTTAGCTGCTGTTTTCATAGTTGTTGCACCGTGTTTAGGGGTGGTACGAACACTTGAAGGAGGTTTTGTGCTTTGGATTTTTGGTTCTTTGACAAAGTGAGAATTCATCAACGCCTTCAAAGATTTAGGAGCAGATCTTCTTTTATCTATGTGCTCTTTTGTATTAAGGTTTTTTATTCTTGGAGTGGTGATATGGTCTTTCTTAGGATTTACAGAAGCTACAAATTTTGCTGGCGGAGGTGGGATTCTGTATGGCTTTCTTCCAATTGCTGACATGAAGGGCGAAACTACAGGTTTTTTCTTGATCACTGGTTTTGTAACCTCCTCATCCGTGTTCAGTTTTGGCTTCAACAAAGGTCTTCTCGATTGAGATGCTCCACTATCGACAGAAACAGTAACATGGTCCTCAACGTTGTTTTCAATTGGATCATCATTTAGTTGGCGCGCTGCGGCTTCTGCCTTTTCTTGCTCTAGCAAGGCTGCTGCTGCAGCCTTTTGAGCAGCAATTTTCTTGTAATGAGCTTCAAAGAAAGCCTTCTTCTGGGCAACAGATCCAGGCTGGGTGAAACTCTTGGCTTCTTCAACGTAACGCTTTTGAGGGACACCTGACCAGTTTTCCCAACTTAACAACTCAGATGTGAACCTCCCGAAAGAGATTGACTCTCCAAGTACATGTACGTGATTCCCCTGCAACATATACATCATGCCAACCCAATTCAGGAACAAAAGCACAGTAAACGGGTCAATCCGGTACATTCCTCCACAAGATATTAACAAAGATACGTATCAATTATCAAATGCATACCAACACAAACTTTTCAAACTGCTTATCCTATTATTGAGTGGTCTACAATAAATAACTCCAACTAGCTATTCAGACGGGCATTTAAGCTTTGGACTTCGCTTAATATAAGTGCTTAACTGTTTTTCTTAAAACAACTTATCTGACACAATAATTTATCAAAAAGCTAAGACACTCATCACTCGCATTAAAATGTTTATTATGCCTTATACAAACGTAACAGACACGATATAACACCACATTCATGATTCAACATATTAGAGCATCGCGTCAAAAGGCGTATCCTACCCAACAGCTAGAAACTGTGAAAAAACGATATATAACTAGTAGAATTGTTAGCGGCTTACGTGATTGTTGCGATCACTAAGTATGGCATTGTTGCAAGAATAAGAATGCATGAGACAAGCAGGTGATTCTCCTCCTCCCATGTCTAACAAAAGACAATGTCCCAAAGCCAAAAAGTACAAGCTCAAAGAAGTTGTATATATATAACAAGCTAGATATGATTATTGTCACATTTTGGTAACTTTTGCATCAAATATTTGAATTTGAATTCATAAAAGGTGGCCTTACAGGTATAAAGTAAATGGGGTTCATTCTTTTTCAGCTTGCAGTTGGGACCACTAGTTTAAAATGCATGGCGGAAAGCCGAAAATATAGTCCTGTAACATTCACGTGGTGAATTTTGGCATAAGATATTGTTTACTTTTTATCTTTTATGTTTGTGCTTAAAAAGTTATAAGCTGATGAATACGAAGTAATAAGGAGTAATAATCATTTTAGGAACGTTTCGGGCATCGTCCAAGCATAATTCTCCCACTGCAAACGTTAGCTAGAGTTTATGTTAATGTTGTGTTTTCGAATATTTCACTTAAGGAAGAAATGTAAAGAAAATTAAGTGAAACAAGAAATGTTAAGTGGTATCAGATATCAATGAAAAAAGAAAAGAAAAATAAAATGATTGAAAAATAAAAATGATTTTTTGATTTTAAAGTAAATGTTTTCTTTCAAAATTGAACTAGAAATATTGTGGTTTCTATGGTATTTTTTATGAGTATGGATTGAGATGACTAATTTGTATGTCTAATTATATGTTTGACAGTTAAGATCTATGTAAACTTTTAAATTAGAATAAACTATTCAACCAATAATAATCCACCTATTTAAAAAAACTCTATTTTTCATCACTTTTTTAAAAATTAAATATCTCACAAACGGTAAATCGTCAAACGAAAAAAAATACACCATTGCAACGAGAATTAAATCATCTTTCTATCGAGGGGCACATGTATATACTTTCGACGAACTTTTTTTTCGATTTTTTTTCTTAAGTCACGTATGAGAGAATCATATATGATTCGTCACGAATCATATATGATTTTCAGACAATCATATATGATTCGTGATATGAATCATATATAATTTTCAGAAAATCATATATGATTCGTGATACGTAGCCTTCTTGCCCTAACCTAAGTCCAGGAACGGTGAATCATATATGTTTTCTGAAAATCGTATATCTTTCGTGACGAATCATATATGATTCTCTCGAACGTGATTAAAAAAAAATCGAAAAAAAGTTCATCGAAAGTATATACATGTGCCCCTCGATAGATAGATGATTTAATTCTCGTCGCGATGATATGTTTTGTTTTACGTAACGATGAGCGGTTTGTGATATATTTAATTTTTAAAAATGAGTTTTTTTGTTAAATGATAAAAATAGGTGGTTGTGATTGGTTGATTGAGTTTATGTTAAATTAAGGGTCTATTTTGAACTTTTTCCGTTTGACATATGTGTCAGTATTATATTGAAGGCATCACCCCGAGTTGACCGGGTATGGGGATTCCCCGTTAGTAAAAAGCGGGTATGGAGGCGGGGATGTTAATACCCTTGGTTCCCCAAACCCGTCCTCAAACCCGCCCCCGAATATCTTTATTCTACATATATATTTATATATCTTGTATGTTTCAAATATCTATTAGATATTTAAAACACTATCAATCGATGGTTAATATCTCCTTTGACACTAACCTTTTAGGATGAGCTCTTGTGTGTTAATTTTGTTATTATTAATACTGAGCATGATCGCATGAATGTTAATCTCATTAATGTTGTTTGATATTACCGTATTGTGTTATTCGTAAAGGTTGCGTCATTTGAAACATAGTTTAAATGCTAATTGTGTAATGGAGAAAAGAATCCCCGATTCCCCATAGGGGATCCTCGTTCCCCGCTGGTGATGGGGATGGTATGTAGTTTGTAATCCCCGATGGGGATGGGGACGAGGATGGGGATAGTTATTTAACTTTGGGGATGGGGATGGTAGCAACCATTCCCCGCAAACCCGGCCCCGTTTCCATCTCTATCAGTGATGCGACCTTCTCGGGTAATATTGGGATAGTGGCACCCCTTCAAGCGTGATGCTAGCTCCTTAAGACGAAGATGAGAAAACCAGAGACACTTTATATGTTTAACTTCATTGATTTATTATTTTAACACATTCGGTATATATAACCGAATAAACTAGCTTGTTAAACAAGCCAAACATAAAGATATTATTCCGCACGATACACATTCCTAAATAAACATAAAACTGTCTAAAACACATATATTATAAATAAGTGAAAGATATCTTGGTCGTATCATTCCCCACTCCTTCGAATTCACCTTGCCCTCAAGGTGATGTCTTGAAAGGAACTCTTGATTCCCGGGTCCCAAATTTTGAGACGTGTACTAAGTATTTGAATGCTCATCTTCAACTTGTTCTCTAGCTTGAGTAGTAACAATTTCTGGATAGCTACTCTACACTCCTTCCATTCGAATGGAACAAATAACGTGGCACTCTTGGACGATTCATCAACAAGAAGCCGTGATTTACTAACCTCAATTTGCGATTCACCAACCATAGGCGGCTTTGATTCACCAACAATAGGCTGCGATTCACATATAATAAGTTACGATTCAACAACAATAGGTTGCGATTCAGCAACAAAAGACTGCGATTCACCAATAATTGGTTGTGGTTCACCAATAGGTTGCAGTTCATTTGGCCATGATAAAACGACAAATAATTTCTCTTCAATGTTAAGATTTTTCTCTGTAATTACTTCAAAACGAGCCTCCATTAGACGAGCTAAGGAAAATGCTTCTTTTAAAGTTGTAGGCCTTAATCTTAAGAGTGCACATTGTAAAGCCGGTTTAAGCCCAGATGTATAATAACATTGAAGTAAATCTTCAGAGATCCCCGTTGCTCGATTTGCAAATATCACAAACTCACTTTCATATTCGGCGACCGTGCCCTTATGCAAAAGCTTAGATAGTGCGTCCCGATCGCTGCTTCCCGATGGCATAGCAAATCGAAAAACAATTGAAATTTTTTTTGGATGAACAGGACCACGTATGAACAGTGTCAGGTGAACAGTACCACGGATGAATAGTGTCTGATGAACAGTGTCGCTGCGATGAACATTAACTTTTTTTTTGTTTTTTTTAATTAGGACCCTAAATCAAAAACCCTCAACGAGTTGAGGGCTCTCAATGAAAGCACCAATTGATGCGACCTTCTCGGGTAATATCAGGATAGTGGCACCCCCTTCAAGCGTGATGCTAGCTCTTTAAGACGAAGATGAGAAAACCAGAGACATTTTATATGCTTAACTTCATTGATTTATTATTCTAACACATTCGGTATATATAACCGAATAAACTAGCTTGTTAAACAAGCCAAACATAAAGATATTATTCCGCACGATACACATTCCTAAATAAACATAAAACTGTCTAAAACACATATATTGTAATAAGTGAAAGATATCTTGGTCGTATCAACCGGTCAACCCGCTTTTTAAAAAACCAATAAATTATGGCCAGATTTATTTAGACATACAATATTTTTGCCACTAAATCATGTTCCTTTTTTTTACTCTTAAGCAAGTCTTCACAGTAAAAAAAACAGTGCAAAATATGAGGAAATTTTGTCTAAGGCTGGTGGGAGTGGGTTGATACCCACGAGCGACTTACCCAAAGTCACTCGTGACTCCCATTCCTTCCAAATATGTCGCGTGCGAGTTAGTCCCCAGAAAAAAAAACAAGGGCCAAACTCACTTGGGTGAGTTAAAAGATTGTGGGCCCAAGTGTTTTTATTTTTTGGGTTATGTTTATTTGTGGGTATTTTTTGTGAGTGGGGTGTGTTTAAATAATAAAAAATAGGTATGAAAGGTGAGTGTGGGTGAGTTTAGGTGAGTGTCATTATCTTCGTGTGTGAGTTTTTGTGAGTTTGTTAAAAGCTGAGGTGGCGCTGACGTGGAAGCGAGTGGGTTTGCCTCCACTCCCACCAGCCTAAATTGGGCTATGATCCAAGCAAAGACGAATCTTTGGGCCTCATACAATGGCACGTTTGGGGTCCACAAAACACTAAGACTGGTGGGAGTGGGGTGAAACTCACTCACCGCCACCTTAGCGCCACGTCAACGTTTTTTACCAAACTCACCAAAACTCACGCAAACTCACCACAGGAGGTAATGGCACTAATCCAAACTCACCCAAACTCACTCCACATCACCCCCATTTTTTCATTAAATATTTTTTATTCATACAATTAAAACATTTATTCATACATTTTATTAAAACATGGGTACACAGAAAATTAAAACACAGTACGAAATTAAAAATAAAAATATAGAAAATTAAAACACAATACAAAAATAAAAATAAAAACATAGAAAATTAAAAAAACAACATTTAAAAAAAACTAATACGGGATATTATAGGCCTCCTTGATTTGAGATTTGCGCCACTCCGCAACTGCGAGATCACGTCCCGTCAAATGATCTATCGGCTGCATATAAAAGTCTAAGTCTTCCTTTTCCTGCTTTTTAGGGCTATTTCCACTTCTTTTTACCGGACTTGAATCTCTTTATTCTTCATCTCAAAATATGCGCCCTATTGTTCACCCTGCACAACAAAGGCCCGTTCTTGTTGTTCACCCAACCCAGACAACATCAACCTAGCCAAAGCCTCGTCGTTTGTACTTGACTCCCCCGAAGCTCTGCTCCATCTAGACTTAGCCTTAGCTCTGTCCCTTCCCATTGGACGTTGGATCGGTTGCACTTCTTCCTTATCAGTGGCATCAACATCCACACTGTTACTTTCATCCATAAAATTTGTATTAAACGAACTAGACCCAGATGACTTGTATCTCTTGCTTATTTTGGAAGTCCTAGCTAATTCTTTAGGCAATTCTTGTTCCTTCTATTTCTCGATGTCTTTCACAACCTCCCAGCAATGACGAAATTTGAACGGTAGTCCAACTTGAGTCTCATAATGCATCAACGCCTCATTAATCATATCAGCATCCGATGCACCACTTCTAGGCCCCATTTGCATCATTTGACCATAAACACCAAAAAAACGAGCTATACAAGGTCGAATTGACTTCCACTTCCCGTTCAAAGAATCATAAGTACGAACCCCGGGCTCCCCCGTTTTGCTCTCAAAGTACTCAAGGATTTTTGTCCAAAATCCCTGCGTACTCATTTCGTTTCCATGAATGTTGTCACTAGACACGGAAACCTAACCTTTTGCCAAAAAAAATTCCTCCGCCGTTGTCCAATGTTGTTGTCGTTTTGGAGGTTCTTCGACCGCCTTCTTCTTTTGACGTCCCTTAGATAGTGTCTTCTTTGGTTTAGGTTTTTGGACCGTTGGTTGAGTTTCGAGAACGGTTTCCAGCTCGGGAGACCCGGTTTGTTGATACGAAGCAAACCCTTGACTTTCATACGAGTCTGAATACTGCGGGATGTAGCAATCTTGAGTTTCATAGGCGGGTTGTGATGAGGAACCACCCCTATGGCTTTGGTATTGGCTTGGGTTTTGGTTATGGTATTGACTTAGGTATTGGGTAGGGTATTGGGTAGGGTATTGGGTAAGGTATTGGGTAGGGCATTGACTTGGGTCTGGGCAACGGTAAGGTGTGTTTTGGTAAGGTTGTGGGTGATACAATGATGGTGGTCGTATGGTGATACCGGGTGACAGGTTTTCTAGGTCGAAAGTTCCTAGCGGTGTGGGTGGTGAATTTTGGGTATTTGGCCTACCTCGACGTTTTTTGGTGGTTCGGGGTGTGTTTTCTTGAGACATGATTTGGAGGAGATGAAGATGAAGATGAGATGTTTGATTTTTTGTGTGTGAAAAATGAAGAAGATGATGGGGTATTTATTAGTAAATTTTGGGTAATTTTTTTTTATTTAAAGAAATAACGGATAGATTTTAGTGGTGGGGCCCAATGGTATAAACTCACCTGGGTGGGTTTGCCCAGTTTTTTTGGCTGGGAAACAAGTCGCGCGCGGCTTTGGCTAGGTGGGGTGGGGGCTGCGTGTGGCTTTGGCTAACCCGCGGGTGGGTTAAGTCCCACTTCCACCAGCCTAAGGGGATGTTTGGTATGATGGAATGATTGAGAATGGAATTGTTGCAAAAAATGGAAAAGCAAAGAATGAGAATGAGTCTGGAAAAATTAAATTGGTTACATGTTTGGTAAAAGTAAAAAATCAATTTGTAGAAGATAAAAAACTGATTATCTTGTTTGTTTATGCTAGAAAAATGATATAAAAATTTATGTACCACTAATATCAATGAACTACTAATCTACCTAATACTTTCACTCGGTTTATGATTTGTGTTACACGTTATATTTAAAATTTATTGATATTGACTCATCTATGTTGTTTTGTTAATAAAAAGGTCATTCACGATACTTGATTGTGAATTAAAACCTGAAAGTAGTACACATGCCACTTAAATGAATATGAATGAATCAAATGGCCTACTATCCATAATTTCAAATGACGTAACTGATTAGAAAATTACGATGAAATGATAAACAAATTGATCATTTGAAAAAATATATTTCTAACCACATGTAGACCTAAAGATGAATTTTCAGATCGTCTATTTTTACCCAAAAAATTAAGTTGCAAATTCATGTTTTAAAAGATATTGTTCAACATGAAAATGAAAAAGATGAAGTATTTACATCATTGTTAAAATTTTTTATGGTCAAACACTTTTATTTTTTGATTCCCAACATGTCATTCTCTAGCATTCTTTTCATTTTGGGAAGAATCCAAACTGTGGAAAGAGAATCGATTTTTGATTCTCCGATTCCATTCCCTGCTTCAAACAAACACGAGAATTGACCCGATTCCCTTTCTTCCCTTCCATTCTTCCGTACCAAACGTACCCTAAAAGAAATACTAACAAAATAAACAAAATGAAATAAAACACGAAAAAAGAATATTATGCCAACGCGCAAGAAATCATCGTCTAACGAGACTCTCGTAAATATACACAACGAAATTAAGAGCCACAAAACTCTGAAATTGGTTGAGAATGACTTTTTTTTGGCATTTGAGCCCGATCAAAGTGAGGTATCTTTTTTTTATGATAGACTCTAGGGTCGAGAAAAAAATTGAAAAAACCGACACGAATCGAAAATCAGAAAAATCGATCCAAATTCGAAACCGACGACTTGGTTTTTTTATTTTTCAAATCACAAAACTTTTTATTCGGTTTTGATTTGACATAAAACTGAACCATAAAAACCAAATATAACTGATTTTGTTAACTACAACATAAGTTTATTTTTATTAGTATATTACTAATTTGTTGTTTGATTTTTATTGTTAGTTTTAGACTTTTAGTTATACGACTATTAAATTGTTGGGCTTGAAAATAAGTTATTGGACCATATTTGGCAGGGTCTTCCGTGATTGCTAACACAAGGGTTTGCCTCGTATGAAAGATCGTTAAACCATCTTTTCGAATTGATTACAAGTTGAAGTGCGACTCAGTCGTTCTTGGTGGAAAATAAAATGGTTTGATTATCTATTTTAAACTAATAGCAAAATGAAAGTGTCGTTGAGTAAAAATAAAAGCTTTAAAACTTAACTAGAAATGACGAGTTAAAAAAATAAATGATTGAAAACTTAAAGTAAATTTAAAACTTAAAACTTGGTAAAAATAAACTAAGACAAAACTCGTTTAAAATAATTCTAAGTGAAAATGCGGGAAAAGTTAAATTCGAAAACTAAGATAAATAAAACAAAAACATAAGTCCGATCGCAATACGATCGTAACTCAATGTGGATCGCAGTGGTTGATCGCACTATTGGATCGTGACCACCGATCGCAACCTAGATCATAGCCTACGATCGTAGCACTTGATCGCAGCCTAGATCGTTGTATAAGGGATCACACTCAATGCGATCGTAACAAGTGATCGCAACCACAGATCGTACTCACGATCGCAACAAGTGGATCGTAGTCTGATCGTGGTCTGTGATCGTGACAATAGATCACACCCAACAATCCTAACCACGATCGCACTATGGGATCGCAACCAGTGATCGTGATGTGGATCGTACTTGGTGATCCAAGTAAAGGATCGCAAGTAGAAACCCTAGGGGTTTATGCGATCACACTCACTTGATCGGAATAGGTAAACTCATAAAGCTGATACGATGGGATTCAAATAGCAACAAGCAAAAATGAATAAGCACAAATAAGCAAGATGAATAAGCACTTAATCAAATCTTAACCAAATGAAAACAAGCATAAATTTTAGAACTTTCAAAACACGAATTAAGCAAACTTTATAAATCAAACTTTAAAAAGACAAAACTTTTAAGAAAATTTAAAAGTAAATAAGCTAAATACAAAATAAGCCAATAAGCATGATAAGCTCAAAGCTCAAATCGTGTAAACTTGGATATGGATAAAAAGTTAAACTTTTTAATCAATCAAAACATCAAGATTAAACAAGATGCTTTAAAATTTCGGATCAAGAACAAATAAAAATCAAGAAAGGTAGAAGAAGATTAAAGATAAAAAGATTAAACTTGAACTTATAGATTAAAGATTTCAAAATACAAGATTAAATCAAAGCTTAAACATGAAAGGAAAGACAAGATGAAGTTCTAGTGAGAGAAAGTTAAACACTTTCTTTCTCTAAAAATAAAACTAAAGAAAGAAAAAATGAACTAGCTACAAATTAACTAACACCCTCCTAATGTGTCATTAGGAGGGTATATATAGGAGGTGGGGAGTGCATGTGTTGCTTCCTTCTTTCTTTCTTCTCGTCTCGACTTGATTTAAATTATTTGTCTTTCTCGACGTCGTCTCGGGATTTGTCGATATGAATTTAACTCGTCTTATAATTTTCTTCTATAATTATACTTGAGTTCTTCGACTTCATTAAACTTTCGTCTTTAGACTTTTTCTTCGATAAATCTTCAGAATAGGCCTTGGACTTCTGTTCTTTATGCACTCTTGATCTTTTGACTTCGTCTTTTGTCTTTTTCTTCGATAAAAGCCCGTGATAGCCCATGTTTTCTTCGTTTTTCATATTTTTATCCTGAAACACAATAAAAACACAAACCACGCATAATTCCGACTTTTATGACATAAAATACACGTTTTGGTCTTGTTATTATTGGAAATAAGTGGTAAAAGGATAAGTGTTTTCACACTTATTAAATCCCCTACACTTGACCATTGCAATGCCCTCATGCAATGCATTAATTTCAAAGCACATATTACATTTCTCATCATAGATAACACACCTTGGCCTTTATTAAATACTAAACTTTAAAGAAATTAAAAAGATAGAAATATGTACAAAATAAGTAAAGAAATCAAAGACTTACATTGGGGTTTTGTTTGTCATGAATGTTCATCATCCTCAAGTTTCACGTTCCCCATACCAAGCTTAAAAACGAGATCATTGTTATTATAAGTTAGCAAACTAACATGAACTCATGTGGCCCAATTATTTACTTAGACTCCCTTATTCCTAGGTGTATCTCTTATATTTTATGATTGTCTTGAATGATCACGAAGATGCATTGTTTGAATTATTTCGATAGTTTATTTAGGCCGAAAATAAAGTGGGACGATTTAATCAATAGTTAGCTAAAGGAAAAAATCTTTTAAAACTGCTTCTCGGGACCTTTTAAAGTTCATATCTTGGCATAACTCGCTTCACGATTTGAGACCTTTCTCGGACCGATATTTGGCAGCGACTTCTTACTTCGAATCTTGAGAGACGTTCTTGAAATTATGGTCTTCTCTTCATAATAGGAATTTCTTCACTTGAAGTTTTTGAGAGATTCTTCATATTTGGACCACGACTTCTTCATTTTTCTCCAATCTTTATTTTGGACTTTGATATACAACGATCCACCTCCTTTTAGGACTTGGATCTGTTTATCCTCATACCTTGTTAGGGCCTTTTTGGATAGTCTTCTCCATGATCTTTTGGGGAGTATTTGCTTTTCGTCGTGTGTCTCGATCCTTCATATTGATTTTTGATAAATGATTCTTCACATAACTTTTGGATCTTTAGCAACAAAATGTAGCCCTCATGCCTTGTTGAGGCCTTTTCGGACTCGCCAATCTTCGCATCCCGCTTCAATAAGTTACGCATTGGCTATGAACTCTAATTAATACCGAGCAACTTTTAAACGATCTTGTGCTAGAAGCTAAGTAACTTTTCAAATCGTACAACCTTATTTATTGCAAATAAATTTATTAGCAAGCGATGGGAGAAAAAGCTCATAATTAACTCACATAAATTTATGAAAGAATACCAAACTTATAATTGACTCTATCATCTCTCGTTCTCCACAATTTAAAATCTCAAGGAATGAGACTCGTGGATGCTTAGCCAATTAAATCAAAGTTTTGGGTTTTTAAGTCATCTATAGGATCTTGCAACTTCTTAGACTTTTTCAAGTTTAGAATTCGCATTTTAAAGTTCCCTTGATAAACGACTTTCTAGGATCAATTATAGGAACTTGCGAAAAGTTCTTGTTCTTAACCCGTAAGAGTTAAGACTTTCGTGTTTTAAAGTTCCCTATATAAAAGCCTAGCAAAACTTGACTTAAACACGTTAAGGATACTAGCTAGAGTAAACTTAAATAAGTAAACTCGGGCTGAGTCAAAAGATTCATGACTTTGAAAAATTAAAACCACTTTATTCAAAATTTATTCTAGCAAAGAAAGTAAATAACGATAGCAAAGAAAAACTACTAGGCCAAAATAGATTAAAAATTTTGAAAAATGTCGAAAATCAAATTTTCCGGTTAAAATGAAGGCAAATTTATGGAAAAGACCACTTACTTCGATAGAAGTCCCCCCTACACTTGATATAAACATTGTCCCCAATGTTTAAGCATGGGGAAGTAAACTCCCCTAAACCTAGGACATTGTGCACTTTGTTTAAATCTTGCTATGGTAAGGACAACTATGGTGATTTCAATGTGAACATATAAGATATGAAATATTGAATCACGATAGTTTAGGATAGAACCAAGAAGACGGGTACACGGGATCACGGTTCTTCAAATGTTATCAAAAGTGCTCTTTGAAGCTTTAATCCCTGCATATTATAAGAAACAAGATAACAAACACATACGGGGCTCCCCTACACTTATTATGAAAACGATAAAGGATAGATCAACGGGTTGTCTCCCGAGAAGCGCTTGTTTTTGTTAACCGAGTCACGAGCCTGACTCGGCCCAGAACTAATTCAAGGGAAACGTGGTGAGGGATAGAATCATCTCATGAGAGATGTCCTCACCAAAGTACAGCTTCACACGCTGGCCATTCACTTTAAAAATAGGCTCATTTAGCTGAGAAAGCTCAATGGTGCCGTAAGGGAAAACTTTGGCGACGGTGAATGGACCAGACCAACGGCTCTTTAGCTTGCCCGAGAAGATCTTCAACCGAGAGTTAAAGAGTAAAACTTGATCACCAACGTGAAACTCTCGGTTCTTAATCCTTGAATCATGGATGATCTTGGTCTTCTCTTTGTAGATCAATGAATTCTCATACTTCATTCCTCAGTTCATTTAGCTCGTTGAGTTGAATCTTTCGAAGATCACCGGCTTTGTTGATATCAAAATTGGCCCACTTCAAGGCCCAGTATGCCTTATGTTCCAGCTCAATAGGGAGGTGGCATGCCTTCCCGTACACAAGACGATATGGAGTGCAACCAATCCGTGTCTTACATGCGGTACGGAAAGCCCACAAAGCATCATCTAACTTATCTGCCCACGAGGCACGATGCTCTCCCACAGTTCGCTCTAATATTCTCTTCAATCCACGGTTAGATATCTCGGCTTGACCATTTGTTTAGGGATGATAAGCGGTGGAAAGACGGTGATTGACACCGTACTTAGCCATGACTCGAGCAAATTGATCATTGCAAAAATGAGTCCCGCGGTCACTGATGATAGCACGAGGAACACCGAATCGAGCAAAAAGCTGTTTCAAAAAGCTCACAACCACCCTCGCATCGTTCGTAGGGAGAGCCTTAGCTTCAACCCATTTAGAAACGTAGTCAACGACTACGAGGATGTACTCGTTCCCTTTAGATGATGGAAATGGCCCCATAAAGTTGATACCCCATACGTCAAAGATTTCACATTCTTGGATGAAATTTTGAGGCATCTCATCTTTATGTGTGATCTTGCCTTGGCGTTGGCAAGCATCATAATTTTTAACCATTTCGTGAGCATCACGATAAATGGTGGGCCAATAGAATCCCGAGTCAAACACTTTCTTCGCGGTGTAGTTGGGACCAAAGTGACCACCGGTGGGTCCTTTATGGCAAGCTTCGAGAATGTCTAAAGCCGCGGGTCCATCAACACACCGACGAATAATCAGATCAGCACATTGTTTGAAGAGATAAGGGTCATCCCAAAAGTAAGTCTTAACATCTTTAAAGAACTTCTTCTTTTTTTGGGATGTTAACCCTTCGATGAGAATACCACCCGCTAAGTAGTTTGCAATGTCCACAAACCACGGGGTGTCATCAAGATTGGAATTTATAGACATTAAGGCCTCAAGGGGAAAAGAGTCATTGATCTCTTGATTCGGATGATCCCCTTGATAAGGATCCTCAAGTCTACTTAGATGATCCGCGGCTAGGTTTTCGGCTCCCTTCTTGTCACGAATTTCAATTTTAAATTCTTGAAGGAGCAAAACCCAACGAAGAAGTCTTGGCTTAGAATCTTGTTTAGTTAACAAGTACTTCAACGCGGAATGGTCGGTATAGACAATGGTGGTGGATAGAATAAGATAGGGGCGGAACTTCTCAAAAGCATACACTACAGCTAAAAGCTCTTTTTCGGTAGTGGTATAATGCAATTGAGCGCCTGTCATTGTCTTGATAGCATAATGGATTGGTTGGAAGTGTTTGTTCACTCTTTGGCCCAAAATCGCTCCAATAGCAAAGTCGCTAGCATCACACATCAATTCAAAAGGTAGCTCCCAATTAGGGGCAACCAAGACCGGTGCCTTAGTTAGCTTACCCTTAAGAAGATTGAAAGATTCGAGACACTGTTTAGAAAAGATAAAAGGAGTATCTTTTTCCAAGAGGTGGGTTATCGGGCGACCGATTTTAGAAAAATCTTGAATGAAACGACGATAGAAGCCCGCATGACCAAGGAAACTTCTCACACCCTTCACGGTTGAAGGTGGAGGTAATTTAGCAATTACATCAACTTTAGCATGGTCCACTTCAAGACCGGCTTTGGAGATTTTATGTCCAAGAACAATGCCTTCTTTTACCATGAAATGGCATTTTTCCCAATTTAGAACAAGGCGAGTGTCTTCACACCGCTTAAGCATGGGTTCCAAATTGGCAAGGCAAGTAGAGAAAGAATCACCACAGACCGAGAAATCATCCATGAAGACTTCCGTAGTTTCTTCAGCCATGTCATGGAAGATAGCCATCATACACCTTTGGAAAGTCCCGGGAGCATTGCATAAGCCGAAAGGCATTCTTTTGTAAGCGAATGTTCCATAAGGACAAGTGAATGTTGTTTTCTCTTGGTCTTTAGGATCGATGGGAATTTGAAAATACCCGGAGAAACCATCTAAAAAGCAATAATAGTCATTAGCCGCTAGACGTTCGAGCATTTGGTCCATAAAAGGAAGGGGAAAATGATCCTTTCTCGTAGCATCATTGAGTTTGCGATATTCTATACAAACTCTCCACCCTGTAACGAGACGAGTAGGAATCAACTCATTGTTTTCATTGGGCACAACGGTGATTCCGCCTTTCTTAGGCACACAATGGACCGGACTAACCCATGGTGAATCCGAGATAGGGTAGATCATTCCCGCATCACGAAGTTTGATAACCTCTTTTTTGATAACGTCATGGATCTTGGGATTCACCCTTCTTTGGTTTTGAATAGTGGGTTTAAAGTCGTCCTTCATGAGAATTTTATGTGTGCAAAAGTGAGGATCAATTCCACGAATATCGGAGATTTTCTAAGCAATCGCTTTCTTATGATTCTTCAGCACGTCGATAAGTCGATAATTTTCTTCTTCTTTCAAGTCTTTAGCGATGATGACGGGTAACTTCTTATTGTCTTCAAGGAAAACGTACTCGAGATGAGACGGTAGGTCCTTAAGCTCTAAATTCGGAGGATTTTCGATGGAAGGCGTAGTCAAATTCGGATCATCGATAGAGATTTCCTTAGGAGATGGTGGAGAAATATGGTCCTCATTGAGAAGTTTCACAATGGTACGAATGTCTTCATCCTTGGAGGGAGAATCGTCATATTGTAAGTCCACATCTCCCAAAGTTTCTTCAAATTATTTCAAAAGGAAATCACTTTCTCCAAATGGAGTTAGTGATGGAGCAATAGAGGCAACGGTCTCAACAATGGGAAGAGAAGAAGAACCAATTTTACAAGCGTCTTTAAAATGTTCTTCACAAGCCTCATCAAGAACGTCAATGAAATTAACTCTCTCGTGTTCAGAAGGCTGCTTAGAAAGTTTACCCATGTTGAAGACGATTTTATCGTCACCAACTCTCATGATTAATTCGCCCGCGGCTACATCAATGAGAGTGCGACCGGTCCTCAAGAATGGACGTCCAACGATTAATGGAACACGGGATCCATCTCGTAGTCAACGACAACAAAATCCGCCGGAAAGGTGAATTTGTCGACACCAACGAAGACATCTTCAGCTATCCCCACCTTTTAAGCAACCGTACGGTTAGCTAATTCCAAAGTCATTCGTGTGGGGACTAGTTCGGGTAGAGATAATTGTTTCCAAACACTTAATGGCATTAAGTTTATACTAGCACCTAGATCGGCTAGGGCCATACAATTCTCTACCCCAGGGAAGTTGTAAGGAATAAGAAAGCGACCCGGATCACCAAGTTTGGTGGGTAATTTTCTTAAGAGCACTACAGAGCAATTCTCATTAAGTTGGGTCTGAGCGATATCAAGAAGTTTCTCCTTATCACTGAGAAGATCTTTAAACATTTTAGCATATTTCGGCAAGTGAGCGAGAGCCTCAGCAAAGGAGATGTTGAAATTCAGTTGTTTAAACATTTTAAGAAAGTTAGAAACCTGAATATCATCCTTGTTCTTCAACTTCTCTTTCCACAACCTTGAGGGATAAGGTATATTGGGTTGAGATGAAGGCTTTGGAATGGAATTCTCACTCACATCCTTGGGTGGTGGAGGGGTGGAAGTATAAGGTGGAGGAATTGGTGAAATAGAAGGTGGAGGAATTGGAGAAGGGGACTCGTTTTCCTTTGTCACAATCACCGGTGTAGGTGTAGGAAGCTCGGGTTCCTTTAAACCTTTTCCACTTCGAGTGGTGATTGCTTTCATCTCCCCTCTTGGATTAGCAATGGTGTTACTCGGAAGATAACCCGAACCAAAGGCTTGATTACTTTGGAAAAAACTAGCCATCATATCCCTTAAGTCATTCGTTTGACTGGTCAAAGAGTTTCGCATATCGGCTCGAAGATCATTCCCTTGTTTTGCCATATCTCCTTTCAAGTTGATGATTTGCTGCTGAAGATTCTGCACTATCGCATCATTAGTCCTCATGTAAGTGTCAACCTATTGATTAAATGCGGTGGGTTGAGTGGGAGGAAGAGCATGGTAGGCAGGTGGTTGATAAGTGGGTTGTGAACTTGATTGTTTCCTTGAGGTGGATATGGGTTTCTTTGGGTTTGATATTGATTTGGAGCTCGAGGTTGGTTTTGATTGTTGCGATTGAGGTTATTTTGGTTTTGAGGGGGGAAACCGGGCGGTGAAAGGAAGTTGTTTGAACGATAACTGAGCAAATTACGGTCACCTTGAGGACGTGCTTGATAGCCTCCCGTAGAAAAGGTACCGTTGGCGGCATACATATTTTCCGGATTGTCATGAGTTGAAGGACAATCGGTGTATGAATGAGAACCCCCACATATTTCACATGAGTGATTCAAAGCGTTAACTTGCGTATTGATGCTTTTGGTATTGTTAGCGGTTTGTAGAGCAAGTGTTTCAACAATCGAAGTAAGTTTATCAATTCTCTTGTCGGCGTCACTAGTACTAGCACTAGCCAAATTAGTCCGAACACTCTTAGTTTGCACCCTAGACTTATTCTCAATAATGTCCCATGCGGCGTTAGAAGACTTAACCAAAATGTTACCCCCCGAGGCACTATTTAGTGAATCTTGGTCATTCATTCTTAAACCATTGTAAAAAGTATTAATTTGATGTACTTTTGTGAAACCATGTTGTGGACACTTTCTTAAAAGTTCCTTAAAACGGTCCCAAGATTCACTAAATATCTCACCGTACTTTTGTACAAAGTTAATGATTTCATTCCGCAAAGCGGTAGTACGTGAGGGTGGGAAAAAATAGTTGATGAATTTGGTCTCTAAATCCGACCACGTTAGAATACTTTGTGGCGGTTCCTTATCAAGCCAATGGCGGGCTTGTCCCTTTAAGGAGAAAGGAAAAAGTTGCAAGCGAATCACCTCTTGTGAAACCCCATTATACTTAACCGTATTAGTGAGTTGAAGAAACCTTTTTATATGGTCATGAGGATCATCAAGTGTACGACCCAAGAATGGTTGAGCAGAGACCATTTGAATGAATCTGGATTTGAGCTCAAAGTTGTTGGCTCCAATCTCGGGTATGACAATAGCATCGATGTTGCCCTCTACTTGCGATTGCAAAAGCTCGATCATTGGTCGATTGTCCATGATGACAGTAGGTGGAGTTACGACTTCGACTTGAATTGCTTTCTTCTTACGAGCACGGGTACGCATACACACCTACAAAAAGAAAAGAAAGATAGACAAGAATATTTTTGATTTTTTTTTATGTTTTTCTATTTTTTTTTTAATTTTAGAATTTTTTTAAATTTTTATGGATTTTTGAAAATTTTAAAGCAAGAAAAATAACGTTCAAAAGTGAACGGATCCCAAAATCCAACGCGTCTCTCACTAAAAACCGTTAATCTTAACGAAAAGAGCCGGCAGAGGCGCCATTTAATACAAGGGTTTGCCTCGTATGAAAGTTCGTTAAACCGATCTTTTCGAATTGATTACAAGTTGAAGTGCGACTCAATCGTTCTTGGTGGAAAATAAAATGTTTTGATTATCTATTTTAAACTAATAGCAAAATGAAAGTGTCGTTGAGTAAAAATAAAAGCTTTAAAACTTAACTAAAAACGACGAGTTAAACAAATAAATGATTGAAAACTTAAAGTAAATTTAAAACTTAAAACTTGGTAAAAATAAACTAAGACAAAACTCGTTTAAAATAATTCTAAGTGAAAATGCGGCAAAAGTTAAATTCGAAAACTAAGATAAATAAAACAAAAACATAAGTCCGATCGCAATACGATCGTAACTCAATGTGGATCGCAGTGGTTGATCGCACTATTGGATCGTGACCACCGATCGCAACCTAGATCGTAGCCTACGATCGTAGCACTCAATCGCAGCCTAGATCATAGTATAAGGGATCGCACTCAATGCGATCGTAACAAGTGATCGCAACCACAGATCGTACTCACGATCGCAACAAGTGGATCGTAGTCTGATCGTGACAATGGATCGCACCCAACAATCCTAACCACGATCACACTATAGGATCGCAACCAGTGATCGTGATGTGGATCGTACTTGGTGATCCAAGTAAAGGATCGCAAGTAGAAACCCTAGGGGTTTATGCGATCACACTCACTTGATCGGAATAGGTAAACTCATAAAGCTGATACGATGGGATTCAAAGAGCAACAAGCAATTATGAATAAGCATAAATAAGCAAGATGAATAAGCCCTTAATCAAATCTTAACCAAATGAAAACCAGCATAAATTTTAGAACTTTCAAAACATGAATTAAGCAAACTTTATAAATCAAACTTTAAAAAGACAAAACTTTTAAGAAAACTTAAAAGTAAATAAGCTAAATACAAAATAAGCCAATAAGCATGATAAGCTCAAAGCTCAAATCGTATAAACTTGGATATGGATAAAAAGTTAAACTTTTTAATCAATCAAAACATCAAGATTAAACAAGATGCTTTAAAATTTCGGATCAAGAACAAATAAAAATCAAGAAAGGTAGAAGAAAATTAAAGATGAAAAGATTAAACTTGAACTTGTAGATTAAAGATTTCAAAATACAAGATTAAATCAAAGATTAAACATGAAAGGAAAGACAAGATAAAGTTCTAGTGAGAGAAAGTTAAACACTTTCTCTCTCTAAAAATAAAACTAAAGAAAGAAAAAAATGAACTAGCTACAAATTAACTAACACCCTCCTAATGTGTCATTAGGAGGTTATATATAGGAGGTGGGGAGTGCATGTGTTGCTTCCTTCTTTCTTTCTTCTCGTCTCGACTTGATTTAATTTCTTTTTCTTTCTCGACGTCGTCTCGGGATTTGTCGATATAAATTTAACTCGTCTTATAATTTTCTTCTATAATTAGACTTGAGTTCTTCGACTTCATTAAACTTCCGTCTTTAGACTTTTTCTTCGATAAATCTTCAGAATAGGCCTTGGACTTCCGTTCTTTATGCACTCTTGATCTTTTGACTTCGTCTTTTGTCTTTTTCTTCGATAAAAGCCCGTGATAGCCCATGTTTTCTTCTTTTTTCATATTTTTATCCTGAAACACAATAAAAACGCAAACCACGCATAATTCCGACTTTTACGACATAAAATACACGTTTTGGTCTTGTTATTATTGGAAATAAATGGTAAAAGGATAAGTTTTTTCACACTTATTAATTGCAAATTAGAACTAGGAAATTTCTTGTTCACTATACATTTAATACCATTAGGACATGGGAGTTTTGATGTGCTAGTAGAGATAGATTGGTTGTCTAACCATAAAGCTAATGGAAAAAAATTAGAAGACCTAAATTTTATGCCTAATATAGTGTGCCATGAGAAGGTGGTCAGGATACCGGTGGAAAATGGCAAGATACTTCTTGTTCATGGGGAGCGTAGTATAAGCATAGCAAAAACATTGATGAACACGAAGTCAGATGAACCAAAGATAAGTGATAATCGAGAACTAATATTGGACCGGGAATCAAAAAAGGAAAAAAGTCAAGTCTAAGCGCATATGACACGAAAAGGAAATCATATTGTGCGTGAGGTGATGTATTTCTGGAAGACATGGCGAGATTACCCCGACCAAGACAAGTAGACTTTCGCATAGACTTGATTCCTAGAGCAACACATGTTGCAAGGTCGCCATATCGTTTGGAACCCTCATGCAAAAGTTGTCTTAACAACTTCAGAAATTGCAGATAAGGGCTTCATACGGCCAAGTCATTTTCCATTAGGAGCTATAGTGTTGTTCATCAAGAAGAAAGATGGTTCATTTCGTATATGTATAGACTATCGTGAATAGCAAACCCTATTTAGTAAGAAGAGTTTCAAAGATGTTTGGGGATTCCTAGTGTTGTGATGCATTTTTCAAATTTAGATTACAAATACTTGTGGTTTAACAATGCAATTCATTAGTATAAGTAAATTATTCAATTTACCAGTTAATTTGAAGAAATTCTCAATTTTAATTTTGTGCAACTGAAATAGAACCCTAGAATCAGATTGAGAGGTATAATATAATTAAAGAAAGAATTAGATTGATAATACTTACGGTTGATGGATGGGTGGGTTTTCCTTAATTCATGATTATAAGTGATAGAATATGTACGTGGGTCATTTTTGTTGTTTGGAGATAAAGGAATATGTTTTGGTTGTGTTTTTGGTTGCCCAAATATGCGTATGACATAACTGTCTCAGACACCCATGGACCCTGCGGACCCTTTTGAAAGGGGTTCACCTTTGCTGGAATTAGGTCTGTGGTGCAGACAGACAGAACTATAGAGAACGAGTCGTTTTAGCCTACGATGATAGTTCCATTAATCCGAGACCTAATCTAAGTAAGTTAAAAGGTTCACGCTTGAGGGGGTTGGTTAAGATATCAGCTATGTTATCTTTCGATGCTACCTTTTCAATAGAGATCTTCCCTTTTAAATATTATCCTTAAGAAAGTGGTGACTAATACTTGAGATTTTACCCCAAAGTATCAAAGTTCGAGTTCGTTATAGTTCCGAATCTTTTCGAATTGAACACCGGTCTAAAGTGCGACTCAATCGTCTTTTGGTGGATCAAAGGTTTGGTTGATTTGTTTTAAACTAATTGCAAGTAATTAAAGTGTCATTGAGTAAAGTGGAAGTTAAAAGATTAAATTGGATGACGAGTAAAATAATGCATATAAATGTAAAGGTGACAATGGAAAAGTACTAACTCTTTAAATAAAACTAGCACTTAGAAAATTTTCAGAAAAATAACAAGTACTATAAGGAAATGCTATCGAAAGAAACCAAAACAACCCAAAAAGGACTCCCGATCGGAATGTATTCCGATCGGAATAGGAGAACACTGGTCGGAATATGGGTAAAACTCCCAATCGGAAAATGGGACACAAGGGGTCGATCGGAATATGTGGTGAAGTGACCAATCGGAATAAACGAACACGTACCAATCGGAATATACAAGTTTGATCAAATCGGAATATAATGAAACACCCTCAATCGGAAAGTGGAACGAATGCCCGGATCGGAAAAACAGGGGGAAACCAGTCGGAAAGAATAACCCTAATCCGATTGGACACCAATCGGAATGTAGGGAGTGGTGCCGTCGGAATAATAGGCCGATCGGAAAGGGGAGTTAACAACCCTTCCGAAAATGAAGGAAATCAGCAAGGAGATACCCTGGTCGGAATAATGAATCGGAAAGGGGCTTAAAACCCTTTCCTAAATCTAAGGGATTCGAAAGAAAAGCTAGAAAATAAGCTATTAAGTCGAGCTTATTCCCAAAACTAAATCGAATCAACAAAACCGAATCAAGTAAGCACTAGAATCAACTTATCAACCCAAAATCAAGCAACTTTTTAGATCAAACCATAAAAACATAAACTTTTTAATAAAAACTTTTTAATAAGAAAAATAAGATGATCATAAAAATAAGCCAATAAGCACAAAAGTCTTAAAGCTTAATCAAATGAAAACTTATAAAATGATTAAAAGATTAACTTTTTAGCATGAAATCAATTAGAACAACACGGATCACATGATAATCACACCAAAATCAATCTTAAATCAAGAAAAGTAGAATGAGATTAAGAGATAAAAGCTTCAAATAGAACTTTGATTAATGAAATAAGCAATACAAAAGTGTTTAATCTTGAAAGATTAAAGTAAAAAGATGAACTAGTGAGAGAAAGTTTAAGACTTTCTCTCTCTAAAAACTAAAAAGTGAAAAATAACTAAAAACTCTAACCACCTTCCTAATGACTATTAGGAAGGTATTTATAGGGGAGGTGGAAGGAGTGCATGTGTTGCATCTTCTTCCTTGCTTTCTTCACGTTTTCTCGACTCGACTTTAATTCTTCGTCTTTGTCGTCTCGGGATTTGAACTTGTCTTTTTAATTTTCTTCTTCTATTAGACTTAAGTTCTTCGACTTCGTTAAACTTCCGTCTTTTGACTTTTTCTTCGATAAATCTTCAGAATAGGTCTTGGACTTCCGTTCTTTTTGCACTCTTGATCTTTTGACTTCGTCTTTTTCCCGTTTTCTTCAGTAAAAGCCCGTGAAAGCCCGTGTTTTCTTCCTTTTTCATATTTAGGTCCTAAAATACAATAAAAACACAAACCACGCATAATTCCGACTTTTACGACATAAATCACACGTTTTGGTCTTGTTATTATTGGAAATAAGTGGTAAAAGGATAAGTGTTTTCACACTTATTAAATCCCCTACACTTGACCATTGCAATGCCCTCATGCAATGCATTAATTTTTAAGCACGGTTTACATTTTCCATCATAAATAACCCACCTTGGCCCTTATTAAATAATAAACATAAAAGATAGAAATAAGTAAAGAAATTAAAAACTTACATTGGGTTTTGGCGGCCATGAACGTTTATCATCCTCAAGTTTCACGTTCCCCATACCAAGCTTAGAAACGAGATCATTGTTATTATAAGTTAGCAAACTAACACGAACTCATGTGGGCCAATTATTCACTTAGACTCCCTTATTCCTAGGTGTATCTCTTATATTTTATTTTTGTCTTGAATGATCACGAGGATGCATTGTTTGACTTATTTCGATAGTTATTTAGTCCGAAAATAAGGTGAACGATTTAATCAATAGTTAGCTAAAGGACCAAATCTTTTAAAACTGCTTCTCGGGATATCAGAAAGTTCATATCTTGGCATAACTTGGTTCGCGATTTGAGACCTTTCTCGGGCCGATATTTGGCAGCGACTTCATACTTCGAATCTTCGAGAGACGTTCTTGAAGTTATGGTCTTCTCTTCATAATAGGAATTTCTTCACTTGAAGTTTTGAGAGATTCTTCATCTTTGGACCACGACTTCTTCATTTTTCTCCAATCTTTATTTTGGACTTTGATATACAACGATCCGCCTCCTTTTAGGACTTGGATCTATTTATCCTCATACCTTGTTAGGGTCTTTTCGGATAGACTTCTCCATGACTTTTGGGGAGTTCTTGCTTTTCGTCGTGTGTCTCGATCCTTCATATTGATTTTTGATAAATGATTCTTCACATCACTTTTTGGATCTTTAGCAACAAAATGTAGCCCTCATGCCTTGTTAGGGCCTTTTCGGACTCGCCAATCTTCGCGCCCCGCTTCATAAGTTATGCCTTGGCTATGAACTCTCGTCATTACCGAGCAACTTTTAAACGATCTGGGGCTAAAAGCTAAGTAACCTTTTAAATCGTACAACCCTACTTATTAGCAGATAATTTATTAAGCAAGCGGAGGGAGAATAGGCTCATAATTAACTCACATAAATTCACGAAAGAATACCAAACTTATAATTGACTCTATCATCTCTCGCTCTCCACAGTTTAAAATCTCAAGGAATGAGACTCGTGGATGCTTAGCCTATTAAATCAAAGTTTTGGGTTTTCGAGTCGCCTATAGGATCTTGCAACTTCTTAGACTTTTTCAAGTTTAGAAATCGCGTTTTAAAGTTCCCTTGATAAACGACTCTCTAGGATCAATTATAGGAACTTGCGAAAAGTTCTTGTTCTTAACCCGTGAGAGTTAAGACTTTCGCGTTTTATAGTTCCCTATATAAAAGCCTAGCAAAACTTGACTTAAACACGTTAAGGATACTAGCTAGAGTAAACTTAGGTAAGTAAACTCGGGTTGAGTCAAAATGTTCACTACTAAGAAAAATCTAAAACCACTTTATTAAAAATTTATTCTAGCAAAGGAAACGTAATAAAAGCAAATACAACTATACAACTAGGCCAAAATGGATTAAAAATTTTGAAAAATGTCGAAAAATCAAATTTTCCGGTTAAAATGAGGGCAAATTCATGGAAAAGACCACTTACTTCGATAGAAGCCCCCCTACACTTGAGATAAACATTGTCCTCAATGTTTAAGCATGTGAGAGTAAACTCCCCTACACTTAGGACATTGTGCACTTTGTTTAAATCTTGCTAAGGAAAGGACAACTAAAGTGAATTCAATGTGAACATATAGAATATGAAATATTGAATCACAAGAGTTTAGGATAGAACCGGGAAGATGGAAAACACGGTATCATGGTTCGTCAAAAGTCATCAAGATGTTCTCTGAAATTTATATCCCTGCACAGCACAAGAAACAAGACAACAAACATATGCGGGGCTCCCCCTACACTTATTAGGAAAGCAGTAAAGGATAGAACACGGGTTGCCTCCCGAGAAGCGCTTGTTTTTGTTCACCGAGTCATGAGCCTGACTCGACCCAATTTTAGTTCATGGGGAACGTGGTGAGGGATGGAATCATCTCCTGAGAGATGTCCTCACCAAAGTACAGCTTCAAACGCTGGCCATTCACCTTGAAATTGGGCCCATTTGGCTGAGAAAGCTCAATGGTCCCATACGGAAAGACTTTGGCGACGGTGAATGGACCAGTCCAGCGACTCTTCAACTTGCCAGAGAAGATCTTCAACCGAGAGTTAAAAAGTAAGACTTGATCACCAACGTGGAACTCTCGGTTCTTGATTTTAGCATCGTGGATCATCTTCGTCTTCTCCTTATAGATCAGCGAGTTCTCATAAGCTTCATTCCTTAGTTCATTTAGCTCGTTGAGTTGAACCTTGCGATGATCACCGGCTTTAATGATGTCGAAGTTCGCCCATTTCAAGGCCCAGTGCGCCTTATGTTCCAGCTCGATGGGTAGGTGGCAAGCTTTCCCGTACACAAGACGATAGGGTGTACAACCGATCGGGGTCTTGTAAGCAGTACGGAAAGCCCACAGAGCATCATCTAACTTATCGGCCCACGCGGCGCGATGCTCTCCCACAGTACGCTCCAAAATTCTCTTCAAGCCACGATTGGAAATTTCGGCTTGCCCATTGGTTTGGGGATGATAGGCGGTGGAAAGACGGTGATTGACACCATACTTTGCCATGACTCGTACAAATTGATCGTTGCAGAAATGAGTCCCGCGGTCACTGATGATAGCACGAGGAACGCCAAATCGAGCGAAAAGCTGCTTCAAAAAGTTCACAACCACCCTCGCATCATTCGTAGGAAGAGCCTTAGCTTCAACCCATTTAGAGACGTAGTCGACGGCGACGAGGATGTACTTGTTCCCTTTGGATGATGGAAATGGCCCCATAACGTCGATGCCCCATACATCAAAGATTTCACATTCCTGTATGAAATTTTGAGGCATCTCATCCTTATGTGTGATCTTGCCTTGACGTTGGCAAGCATCACAATGCTTAACCATTTCGTGAGCGTCACGATAAATGGTGGGCCAGTAGAATCCAGAATCAAACACTTTCTTAGCGGTGTAGTTGGGACCAAAGTGACCACCGGTGGGTCCTTTGTGGCAAGCTTGGAGGATGTCAAAAGCTGCCGGTCCGTCAACACATCGACGAATAATCAGATCAGCACACTGTTTGAATAGATAAGGGTCATCCCAAAAGTAAGTCTTAACATCGTGCAAGAACTTCTTCTTTTGTTGGGATGTTAACCCTTGGATCAGAATACCACCCGCTAAGTAGTTTGCAATGTCCGCAAACCACGGGGTGCCATCAAGTTTGAGATTTATAGACATTAGAGTCTCCAGGGGGAAAGAGTCATTGATCTCTTTGTTCGGATGATCCCCCTGATATGGATCCTCAAGTCGACTCAAATGATCCGCGGCCAGGTTTTCGGCTCCCTTCTTATCACGAATTTCAATGTTGAATTCTTGAAGGAGTAAAACCCAGCGGAGAAGTCTTGGCTTAGAATCATTCTTAGTCATCAAGTACTTCAACGCGGAATGGTCCGTGTATACGATGGTGGTGGATAAAACAAGATAGGGGCGAAATTTCTCAAAGGCATAGACAACAGCTAAAAGCTCTTTTTCGGTTGTCGTATAATGCAATTGAGCCCCCGTCATTGTTTTGCTAGCATAGTGGATTGGTTGGAAGTGTTTATTCACTCTTTGGCCCAAAACCGCACCAATAGCGAAGTCGCTAGCATCGCACATCAATTCAAAAGGCAGCTCCCAATTAGGGGTAACCAAGACCGGTGCCTTAGTCAGCTTATCCTTGAGAAGATTGAATGCTTCGAGACACTCTTTAGAAAAGATGAAAGGAGTATCTTTTTCCAAGAGATGGGTCATCGGGCGAGCGATTTTAGAGAAATCCTGAATGAATCGTCGATAGAAGCCCGCATGACCCAAAAAACTTCTCACACCCTTCACGGTTGAAGGTGGAGGTAATTTGGCTATGACATCAACTTTAGCACGGTCGACTTCAAGACCGGCTTTAGAGATTTTGTGTCCTAGCACAATGCCTTCTTTTACCATAAAATGGCATTTTTCCCAATTCAGAACAAGGCGAGTGTCTTCGCACCGCTTAAGCATGCGTTCCAAATTGGCAAGGCAAGCAGAGAAGGAATCCCCGAAGACCGAGAAATCATCCATGAAGACTTCCATGGTTTGCTCAACCATGTCATGGAAGATAGCCAACATGCACCTTTGGAAAGTCCCGGGGGCATTGCATAAGCCAAAAGGCATTCGTTTATAAGCAAAGGTGCCATAGGGACAAGTGAATGTTGTCTTCTCTTGATCTTGGGGATCGATGGGTATTTGAAAATAACCCGAGAAACCATCCAGAAAGCAGTAATATTCATTACCAGCTAGACGTTCAATCATTTGGTCCATAAAAGGTAGAGGGAAATGATCCTTTCTCGTGGCATCATTGAGTTTGCGGTAGTCTATACAAACTCTCCACCCAGTAACGAGACGGGTAGGAATTAACTCGTTGTTTGCATTGGGCACAACGGTTATACCACCTTTCTTAGGCACACAATGGACTGGACTAACCCACGGTGAATCCGAAATAGGGTAAATCATACCCGCATCAAGAAGTTTGATAACCTCTTTTTTGATGACGTCATGGATTTTAGGATTCACCCTTCTTTGGCTTTGAATAGTGGGCTTAAAGTCGTCCTCCATGAGAATTTTATGTGTGCAAAAGTGAGGATCAATTCCGCGGATGTCGGAGATTTTCCAAGCGATAGCTCGTTTATGCTTCTTCAACACAGCGACAAGTCGGGCTTTTTCGTCTTCTTTCAGATCCTTAGCGATGATGACCGGTAGCTTCTCGTTGTCTTCCAGAAAAACGTACTCAAGATGAGGCGGTAGGTCCTTAAGCTCGAGAGTAGGAGGATCCTCAGTAGATGGTGAAACTAACGATGGATCATCATTAGTCACCTCTTTAGGAGCAGGGGGAGACAACGGGTCCTCGTTGAGAAGTCTCTCAATAGTACTAATGTCTTCATCCCAATTTGTGGACAAATTATCATACTTAATATCGAGAGGACCCAAGCTAGCTTCGAAGTCATCCAAGTCACTTTCTCCAAAAGGAGTCAATGCTGGAGCAATTGAGGCAACGGTCTCAACATTGGGTAGAGAAGAAGGAATACTTTTGCAAGCATCATGAAAATGTTCTTCACAAGCCTCATCGAGAACATCAATAGCATTAACACTCTCATATGAATAAGGTTGCTTAGAAATCTTACCCATGTTGAAGACAATTTGATCGTCACCAACTCTCATGATTATTTCGCCTGCGGCTACATCAATAAGAGTGCGACCGGTCCTCAGAAATGGACGTCCAACGATTAATGGAACACGGGGATCCATTTCGTAATCAACGACAACAAAATCCGCCGGGAAGGTGAATTTGTCAACGCCAACAAAGACATCTTCGGCTATCCCCACGGGATAAGCAACCGTACGGTTGGCTAATTCCAAAGTCATTTTGGTGGGGACTAGCTCGGGGAGAGATAATTGCTTCCACACACTTAAAGGCATTAAGTTTATACTGGCACCTAGATCGGCTAGGGCCATGCAATTCTCTACACCCGGGAAATTGCAAGGAATCAAGAAGCGACCCGGATCACCAAGTTTGGTGGGCAATTGCCTTAAGAGCACTGCAGAGCAATTCTCATTAAGGTGGGTCTGAGCAATGTCAAGAAGCTTTTCTTTATCACTTAAAAGATCTTTAAACATCTTAGCGTATTTGGGCATGTGAGCGAGAGCCTCGGCAAAGGAGATGTTAAAATTCAATTGTTTGAACATTTTAAGGAAGTTCGAAACCTGAATATCATCCTTGCTCTTTTGCTTCTCTTTCCTCAACCTTGAAGGATAAGGTATATTGGATGAAGAAGAAGGCTTTAGGGGAATAGGATCACTCACAACCACGGGTGGTGGGGAAATGGGGATAGAAGGTGAAGGAGGTGGGGAAATTTGCTTTTTTTCCTTGTTCACAATCACGGGTGGAGGTGTAGGAAGCTCGGGTTCCATATAACCTTTTCCACTACGAGTGGTGATTGCTTTCATCTCCCCTCTTGGATTCGCAACGGTATTACTCGGAAGAGTACCCGAAGAAGAGGGTTGATTACCTTGGATGAGCGAACTAATCATATCACGAAGGTGAAGAGCTTGATTGTTAAAAGAATTTTGCATGTTTGCATTCATAGCATCATTATGTTTGGCCATATCATTCCTTAGCTCGGCTCGAATATCGTTCCCTTGCTTTGCCATTTCTCCCTTCAAGTTGCGGACTTGACTCTGAAGATTCGTCACCAACTCCCGATTAGTCTTCATGAATGTCTCGACTTCTGGATTCACTGCCATCGGTTGATTGAGAGGTGGAGCCTGGTAAGCTTGAGAATTTCCTTGAGTTGGGTATGGGTTTCGTTGGGATTGATACTGATTGTTTGCACGAGGTTGGGATTGATTGTAGCTTTGTTGTTGGTTTTGGTTTGCAGGAGGGAAACCGGGAGGAGCAAGATAATTGTTGGAGCGATAACTTAGCAAGCCACGGTCTCCTTGCGGGCGAGCTTGATAGCCTCCCGTAGGATAAGTACCATATGCTGCGTTAACGTTTTCAGAATAATTGCCTTGGGTAGAAGGACAATCATTATAAGAGTGAGGGCCACCACATGTGTCACAAGAAATAGCAACGGCTTTAGCTTGTTGAAAGTGGTTTGTGGCCATGGCCATGAAATTCTTGTTCATTTCAGCGAGTTGTCGAGAAATTTCAGACATTTCAGGATTGGAGGTAGTAGAAGAAACATTGACTCTCGAGTTAGATCTTGAGGATGCGGATGAATCCCAATTCTTGTGGTGAGTAGTCATGTTTTCAATCAACTCTCGACACTCCTCCGGTCTCCTTTTCATAAAAGTACCACCGGCGGCAGCATTGATCGTGTCACGATCACGAAAGGTGAGACCATTGTAGAAGGTGTCAATGAGAGTGACGGGGAGCATATTGTGATTAGGACAGCGGTCGATCAAATCATTGTAACGTTCCCAAGCATCGAAAAGCGATTCATCATTCTCTTGCATAAATCCACTGATTTGGTTACGAAGGCTAGTGACCATGGATGGGGGAAAGTAGCGCGATAAAAAGCGTTGAGTCATGTCGTTCCATGTATGAATAGAATTCTTAGGAAGACGGTCAAACCATTTTTCGGCATGGTGGGAAAGTGAGTGTGGAAAAAGTTGAAGGCGAAGGTCATCCATAGAAACACCGGGGGACTTCATGCTTTGAGTGATAGTAATGAATTTGTCGAGGTGTTTGTTGGCATCATCATTAGGCATTCCGGCGAATGGATTAGTTTGCACTTGTTGGATCATGTGATGCTTCAACGAAAACTCCTGAGCCGTGATATGCATCGGCGCAATCGGGCCTCCGCGTCCATTCATGGTGGGTTGGCACAATTCCTCCATGGTTCGTAAATCAGGTTGAAGGACATTGTTGTTGTTATTATTGTTGTGGTTGTTATTCAAATTATTTTGAGGTGGGTGATTATTGTTGTTGTTAACACCAGCCATATCTAAATCTTCACGATTCTCGGGCTCAGAATAGTTTGTAGATCTAGTACGCATGCACCTGCAGAAGAAAAATATACACAAGGAATATCTATATAATCTTTTTGGTTTTTATAGGTTTTTTTTATGTTTTTGAATTTTTGAAAAGTTTTATAATTTTTATGGATTTTTGAAATTTTTATAGCAATGAAAATAACGTTCAAAGAACGGATCCCAAAATTCAATGCGTCTCTCACTAAAAACCATTTATCGTAACGAAAAGAGCCGGCAGCGGCGCCATTTAATACTTGAGATTTTACCCCAAAGTATCAAAGTTCGAGTTCGTTATAGTTCCGAATCTTTTCGAATTGAACACCGGTCTAAAGTGCGACTCAATCGTCTTTTGGTGGATCAAAGGTTTGGTTGATTTGTTTTAAACTAATTGCAAGTAATTAAAGTGTCATTGAGTAAAGTGGAAGTTAAAAGATTAAATTGGATGACGAGTAAAATAATGCATATAAATGTAAAGGTGACAATGGAAAAGTACTAACTCTTTAAATAAAACTAGCACTTAGAAAATTTTCAGAAAAATAACAAGTACTATAAGGAAATGCTATCGAAAGAAACCAAAACAACCCAAAAAGGACTCCCGATCGGAATGTATTCCGATCGGAATAGGAGAACACTGGTCGGAATATGGGTAAAACTCCCAATCGGAAAATGGGACACAAGGGGTCGATCGGAATATGTGGTGAAGTGACCAATCGGAATAAACGAACACGTACCAATCGGAATATACAAGTTTGATCAAATCGGAATATAATGAAACACCCTCAATCGGAAAGTGGAACGAATGCCCGGATCGGAAAAACAGGGGGAAACCAATCGGAAAGAATAACCCTAATCCGATTGGACACCAATCGGAATGTAGGGAGTGGTGCCGTCGGAATAATAGGCCGATCGGAAAGGGGAGTTAACAACCCTTCCGAAAATGAAGGAAATCAGCAAGGAGATACCCTGGTCGGAATAATGAATCGGAAAGGGGCTTAAAACCCTTTCCTAAATCTAAAGGATTCGAAAGAAAAGCTAGAAAATAAGCTATTAAGTCGAGCTTATTCCCAAAACTAAATCGAATCAACAAAACCGAATCAAGTAAGCACTAGAATCAACTTATCAACCCAAAATCAAGCAACTTTTTAGATCAAACCATAAAAACATAAACTTTTTAATAAAAACTTTTTAATAAGAAAAATAAGATGATCATAAAAATAAGCCAATAAGCACAAAAGTCTTAAAGCTTAATCAAATGAAAACTTATAAAATGATTAAAAGATTAACTTTTTAGCATGAAATCAATTAGAACAACACGGATCACATGATAATCACACCAAAATCAATCTTAAATCAAGAAAAGTAGAATGAGATTAAGAGATAAAAGCTTCAAATAGAACTTTGATTAATGAAATAAGCAATACAAAAGTGTTTAATCTTGAAAGATTAAAGTAAAAAGATGAACTAGTGAGAGAAAGTTTAAGACTTTCTCTCTCTAAAAACTAAAAAGTGAAAAATAACTAAAAACTCTAACCACCTTCCTAATGACTATTAGGAAGGTATTTATAGGGGAGGTGGAAGGAGTGCATGTGTTGCATCTTCTTCCTTGCTTTCTTCACGTTTTCTCGACTCGACTTTAATTCTTCGTCTTTGTCGTCTCGGGATTTGAACTTGTCTTTTTAATTTTCTTCTTCTATTAGACTTAAGTTCTTCGACTTCGTTAAACTTCCGTCTTTTGACTTTTTCTTCGATAAATCTTCAGAATAGGTCTTGGACTTCCGTTCTTTTTGCACTCTTGATCTTTTGACTTCGTCTTTTTCCCGTTTTCTTCAGTAAAAGCCCGTGAAAGCCCGTGTTTTCTTCCTTTTTCATATTTAGGTCCTAAAATACAATAAAAACACAAACCACGCATAATTCCGACTTTTACGACATAAATCACACGTTTTGGTCTTGTTATTATTGGAAATAAGTGGTAAAAGGATAAGTGTTTTCACACTTATTAGTGACGAATCTCAATGTGTTTGGTTCGTGCGTGTTGCACGAGATTCTTGTTGAGATCGATGGCACCTTTGTTCTCACATAGGATAGTTACATCATCTAGTTTGACTTCATAATCAATAAGTGCTTGCTTCATCCACAAAGCTTGTTGACATGCTTTTCCCGCTGACACGTACAAGGCCTCGGTCGTAGAAATAACAAGTGTCGTTTGCTTTTTCAAGAACCATGAGGTTAGACAACAATCGACGAATGTACAAATACCACTTGTACTTTTTCTATCGACATAGTCACTGGCATGATCCGAATCGGCATAGGAAATTGTTTCCATTCTTGTGCCCTTGGGATACCGAAACCAAGATAGGTGGTTCCTTTTATGTATCTAAATATTCTCTTAACGGATTCAAGATGAGATAATTTAAATAGGGTTGTCTTGAAAGCGAGCGTATAAGAAAACAATAAACATAATGTCTGGTCTACTAGCCGTGTGATAGAGTAAGCTAACCATCATACCCCTATACTTGGTGGTATCAACATATTCGTTTATTTCATCTTTGCTTAGTTTAGTTTCCGAAGACATTGGTGTTCGCATTACTTTAGAATCTTCTAAGCCAAATTTCTTAAGCATTTCTTTGATATACTTAGATTGATTAAAGAAGATACCATCTTTTATTTGCTTAATTTGTAATCTCAAAAAGAAATTAAGTTCCCTCGTCATGCTCATTTCAAATTCATTATGCACGATTTTAGAGAAGTCATCACAAAGATCTTAACACACAGACCCAAAAATAATATCGCCAACATAGATTTGGAGAATTATTATGCGTGATTCATTTTTCTTAGTGAACACCGTGTTGTCAAGTAATCTCATGGAGTATTCATGTTCAATTAGAAATGACTTAAGTCGGTCATACCATGCCTTGGGTGCTTGCTTGAGACCATAGAGAGCCTTTTTAAGTCTATAAATTTGATTTGGTTTTTCAAAGTCTTCATAGCAGGTAGATTGTGCAACATACATTTCCTCATTTATGAACCCGTTTAGAAATGCACTTTTAACATCCATTTGGAAAGTTTGAAGTCATGGGCACAAGTGTAAGCTAAATTTTTTTTATCGACTCAAGCAGAGCAACCGGGGCATAGGTTTCATCATAGGATATACCTTCTTATTGATTTATACCCTTGAGAAACAAGCCTAGCTTTGTTTATAGACACAACACCCTTTTCATCTGCTTTATTTCGAAAGACCCATTTGGTTCCAATTACGGTTTGATTTTTAGGCCTAGGAACTAAATACCAAACATCATTAATAACAAATTGATTAAGTTTTTCTTGCATAGCAAGAGTCCAACTTTCATCCAAAATGGCTTCATCAACATTTTTAGGATCAATTTGAGATACGAAACATAAGAAGTTACTTTCGTTTTGAGCTTGTGACCTTAAAGTTCTTTCGTTAAGTTTACCAGTAACATTGTCTAAAGGATGCCCTTTTGGTTCTTTAACATTTATAGGTTCAAGGATTAAAGGTTCATTTCCCTTGTCTTGTTCAAGATTAACTTGTTTGTTAAAAGCTTGGCTTTCAATTAGATCATCATCTACCAAAGGTGATGTTCTAAAGGGAGGTGGACTTTCGTTGAAGTTTATGTTCAACGATTCCTCTATACACATGGTTTGTTTATTTAAGACTATGTATGATTAGCTATTTTGAGAATATCCAAGGAAGACTCCTTCATACGAATTTGGGTCGAACTTAGTAAGATGGTCCTTACTGTTAAGTATGAAACACTGACTCCCAAACACTCCGAAGTACCCTATAGTGGGTTTTCTACCTTTTAAGAGTTTATACGGTGTTTTATCTACAAGTGGTCTTATTGAGATATGGTTAGGAATGTACGTAGAGGTATCCACAACATAACACCAAACATTTTACAGCATTGCCGACTCATTGAGCATTGTTCTACTCATTTCTTGAAGAGTACGATTCTTACATTCTACCATACCATTTGATTGAGGCGTTCTAAGAGCCGAGAAATTATGAGTGATACCTTTGGTGACACAAAATGCTCCAAATTGTGCCTCATTATCGAATTCCCTACCATGATCCGTCCGGATTGACATAATACGACGATTTAATTGGTTTTAAATTTTCTTACTCAAAATCTCAAAATGATCGAAGGCTTCAATTTTAGTTTTCAAATATTTTGTCCAAGTAAATCTATAGTAATCATCCAAGATGACCAATGTATAGAGGTTTCCTCCATAGCTTTGTATCACGGATGGACCGAACAAATCCATGTGAAAAAGTTCTAGACACCTAGATGTGGACACAATATTTTTAGCCTTATGGCTTGGTGAACATGTTTTCCCATTTTACTGATGGTTTATTAGTATCATAACAATTATATAAAACCCTAAACGAGATCAAGCACATATAGCGGAAGCGATTTAACTAGATCATAATAATAACACAAATTATAACTAATCGAATTACGGTTACATACCTTTATACTAAAGCAATTCCACAAGACGAAGAACGAATCACCAATTCGGGTCTATACTGTAATATACCAAGATATAGTCTAAAGTAAGACTATATTACGATCTTTTACACACGTAATACAACGAGCTAACCATGATTCTAGCACGTGAAAACCGAGCTATAACTCTTGTGATTTAATCTACCCAACAACCCTAGAGATGGGCTAGGACTAGATTGTAAGTAAAACGATCAACCAAGAAAACCAACCAAAACCCTTTGTTGGGTTTCTTCCTGTGATCGCCTAAAGAAGAGAAGAGGGGAAAAGATTTTTTGTGATGTGAATTATGAGGGGAAGTATTTGTTTATATAGGCCTAACCTTGTATCCAAAAACAAATAAAAGGAATGTTTCCCCTGCCTTTTTCCCCTATAACCGACCGACCAAAACACCCCTTAGGGGTGTTCCAGAATCTTCCAAACTTCTTTCTTTATATACACTTACTATATATTTATTTAACATTGTTAATACTTAACTATTAATTAATTAACGATCGTTAAAGTTATATATTTACTTGCTCGGTTTAAATTAATAAATACATAAGTATATTTATTAAATAAATTAATAAATACAATAATTATATTTATTAATTAAATTAACTCTTTACGTTTTGTGTGCAATCCTGTAATATCGAGTTCGATCCTATCACACGACTATTAAATATAAGTCCATAAACTTTTAGCTCCCACTTGGACATATTTCGAATATCATGATTACATTGACTAGCGTCTAGTTACACTCAGCAATGTCTCTAGTACAACTCGAGTAAGGTCTCTTGGCCAAAACCTTTTAACGATTCTGCATCGTTATTATTATCCTTTTATTTCTAATACAACGTTAATAAGGATATGGATCTTAGTCATTCCTTTCATTAACCATTCTGTTTCTCGTTCACAGATTCAACAAGATTACCGAAACAAATTTGGGTGTGACCACACAAACATCTTACTAATCCCACAAGGGGCCCAGCTGTATTAAATTCCAAAACAAAATTGGAGGAAATAAATTCCATTTTGACTACGAGCAAAACTTATGAATTTTGCAACACTCTCGAAAATAACCCTTATAGCTACCAGTTACGTTTAGTGTTAGATTATTCCACAGAGATGCACTAGATTCATAACAGTTTCCTGGTATCTCAAGTCTAAGGATAACTATTTATGTTTTACTTAATGACAATGATCCATAAAGTAAAATCATATAGTTGGGATAAGTCTAATATTCGATTCATTGAATATCATCAAAAATCAATCAATATACTTTCAAGTATACTCTATCGCTATTTTGATTTGTCTTAGTTTAATAATATTCCCATATTATTAATCGACAACGGACATTTAGCATAATATTTATTCATGGATTAAAACATGTAAAATATGATACACTTATTAAATAATAGAAATAAACGAAACCTAATCTTTATTTCATTACATAATAACGTCATAACATCCTTTATCCAAATACTAATCACAGATATATTGCATGAGTTCGCTAGCTAGTTGCAGCCCAATCGCCTTGGCATGCTTAACTACCTTTGGTCCAGGCAAAGCCTTAGTTAAAGGATCGGCTACGTTATCATCTGTGTGAAATTTTATCAATTTGATTTCCCTAGATTCAACTTATTCTCGGACGTAGTGATGTCTACACATAAAGTGTCTGGCGCCTTTCATGACTCCAGGGTCATTAGCAAATATTATTGCGGCAGAATTGTCACAATACAAATCTATAGGTTCTTTAATTGAACGCATCACTCCAAGATCTTCAATAAACTTCCTAATCCAAACAGCTTCCATTGCAGCTTCTGAAGCAGCAATGTACTCAGATTGAGTAGCATGCATTGCAATCGTTGTCTGTTTCTTGCTCTCCCAATCAACTGCTCCTCCATTGATAACAAAAACGTAACCCGTTTGAGACTTCGTATCGTCTTTATCACATTGCCAGGACGCATCACAGAAACCTGTCACATTCAGTTCCGTGTCTGGTTTCCCTCCATATACCAAAAACATATCTTTCGTACTCCTCAAATACTTTAGAATATGTTTAATAGCAGTCCAGTGGAGCTTCCCTGGATTCTGTTGGTATCTACTGACCAAGTTATGAGCAAACGCCACATCAGGCCTTGTGCATCTAACATCATATATTATAGATCCTACAGCCGAAGCGTAAGGCACCTTCTGAATGTATGCCTCCTCTTCAGGAGTTGATGCATCCATCTCATGAATCAGATTATGCTTAACTTCTATAGGTTGAAAACCTTTCTTGGAATTATGCATATTATACTTCTTCAAAATCTTATCTATATAAGCATCTTGACATAGACCAATTAATTGTCTTTTCCTATCCCGATAGATCTTAATTCCCAGAATGTATGCAACTTCTCCTAAATCCTTTATAGAAAAACATTTACCAAGATAATCCTTAACGACTTTAAGTCTTGGAATGTTACTTCCCATGATTAATATGTCATCAACATATAGGACTAGGAATACTACATTACTCCCACTAGCTTTGCGATATACACATGGCTCATCACGATTCTGAAAAAATCCAAACTTTTTTATTTCTTCATGAAATCTTTTATTCCATTGACGTGATGCTTGCTTCAAACCATAAATGGATCTTTGAAGTTTGCACACATGTCCTGGATTCTCAGGATCAACATACCCTTCTAGTTGCTGCATATAGATGTCTTCATCTAAGCGACCGTTCAAGAAGGCAGTTTTAACATCCATTTGACATATCTCATAGTCATAGTATGCTGCTATAGCTATGAGAATCCTAATAGCTCTTAAGTATTCTACAGGAGAAAATGTCTCCTCGTAGTCTATGCCAAAAGTTTGAGTAAAACCTTTAGCTACTAAACGAGCTTTATAGGGTTGTACTTTTTCGTCCATGTTGGTTTTCTTCTTGTATATCCACTTATGTCTCACTTCCTTAGCATTCGGTGGTGGTTTTACAAGAATCCAAACATCATTTACTTTCATGGATTTCATTTTCTCATCCATAATAACCATCCACTTATCCTTCTCAGGATCAAGTATGGCGGATTTATAATTAGCGGGTCCACCAAAATCCCCTAACTCATCATCATCCTTTATGTTAAGACACATATTTCTATTTGCGTTTTTAATCCTTGCGGATCTCGCGGAGGAACTAATTCCGGTGGAACCACCAGACTTTCTGGTTCTACAGGAATTACATCTCTAGTGTTTTTAAGGAAGTTTTTGTATCTATATGAATCTCTTCAAGATCATAATTTCTCCCACTGAATTCTTGATTTACAAGATCAAATTCAAGGAAGTCTCCATACCTAGCAACAATTACTTGGTTCTCAGGTGGATAATAAAAGTAGTAACCCATAGTTTCCTTAGGGTATCTTACAACGATACATTTTACAGATCGTTGTTGGAGTTTGTAACCCGAGTCACGTTTCACATACGCCTCGCAACCACAGACCTTTAAATAAGAAAAATTTGGCTTCTTGCCATGCCATAGTTCATATGGTGTCTTATCGACCTTCTTTGTGGGAACCATATATAAAATGCGAAGAGCATATTCTAAAGCATAATCCCCAAAGGATAAAGGTAAAGTTGTAAGATTAAACATAGATCGTACCATATCCAATAATGTACGATTTCTCCTTTTAGATACACCATTTTGTTATGGAGTATAAGGAGAAGTAAGATGTTGAACAATTCCATTTTCACTTAGATAATCTATAAACTCTTGACTTAAATATTTGTTGGGAATCTAAGTTTGTTAGATTCCCTGATCATAGATTTAAACACAAATTAAGCTGTTAGATAGTCACTTGCCTATGCCTAGGAGACAAGCAAGTATCGCAAGACTCACAGATATCCAAGTCTCTGTGAGCAACCTCAGAGGAGTCCATGTCAGAGACATTGTTAAGGAAGTCAAAGATTACTTGAAGACATACTCATTGGCTGTGATGGATAACAGCCAAGATGTATCAGGGACTCTGAGGGGTTAAGGGTTAACAGGGGTGGCAATACCCTGTTAACACTCAGCACACTTTGGATATGCCATTTGTGTGTTCGAGACAATGATGAAAAAGGAAACTGTTTCAAGATCTGTTTCCTTAAAGCATTATGGCAGACTACCAAGAATAGAAGAGCATCATGTGACTGATGTCTGAAAAGTGAATGTCTTGTGTAGTCACCATCAAGTACTACTTAGGTCAACCTCGTATCACTATAAATAGGATGTGTATCCCAACATTAATGTTCAACACTTTGAGAATATTCATAACATTAATGCTTAGAACTTATTGGATTAAACAGCTGTGACTGTATTCATAAGTTAGGGTTTATAGTTTTTCAAAGTGTGCACAACACATTGTCATCAAACGGTGTTATCCATAACACTTGTAATTCTTTATTATACAATAATAAGATTACGTTTGAAAAGTAATAACTTGTGTTGATTAGTTAAGTTTAGTGTTTCTAGCCTTGATTAGGGACTTTCAATTGGTATCAGAGCGGTGTTTGATATTAAAACCGTCAAGAAACATCGTTCTCAGTTTTATAATCAAGATCCACCATGCCAGAAACTTCTAACCCACCACATTCACCTTCTGGTAACAACAAAAATGCATCACCATCTTCACCAAGACTCACCCCTCCTCCTAATGACTATGATCTACCCCAACTTCTTGACTCAAGAGGCGGATCACATGTCACCAGTGTACCAATCTTTGATGAAGAAGATTTTGCTAGTTGGAAGAGTCAATTTCTTGTGTATCTCGATGGACTTGAACCATTTCTTCTAGAAATTTTAGAAAATGGTCCTTATGTTCCCATGGCGCTTACCTCCACTGAAGAAAACCCTCTTCCCAAACCTCTCAAATAATGGACTCCAGCTGATAGAAAATTGGCAAACCAAGATAAACGTCTCAAAAGCATCATCATATCCTGTCTTCCCAAACACATCATGAAGTCTGTCATTCAGTGTCCTACAGCCAAGCAAATGTGGACAGACCTCATCCTTGGCCATGAAGGACCCTCTGAAACCAGAGAAACAAAGATTCAGGCACTCAGACTTCAGTTCAATGCTTTCAAGTCACTTGAAGGTGAAAAGGTTCAACAAACCTATACAAGGCTGAAGATTCTTCTCAATGACCTAGCTATGAATGATGTCACCATTGGTCAAGATGAGATTAATGCCACATTTGTCAACAGCCTTCCAAGAAAGTGGCTGAGTATGAATCCGACTTAGAGAGCAAATAACTTAATCAAGAATGACACCTTAGCACAGCTTTATGGAAAGTATAATTATGAAGAAGGGCTGATTGATACTATATACAAGTCAAAGACTGAAAGATTTGTAGTTCAAGGAGCATCTTCCAAAGCCTTGATCTCTGCTCCACATCCTCATGACAGCGACTCTGATGTTGAAGAAGACACCCGCAGCAGCCAAGAGTTCTTAACAGACCTTAATGCTGAGTTTCATGAAAGAGCCTTGCTAGCCAATCAAAGAAGATTCTTCAAAAGATCAGGGAGAATAGGAACATCTAGTAAACAAACTGACATATCAAAAGAAACTTGTTTTGCCTGTTGAAAGCTTAGACACTTCCAAAAAGACTGTCCTTCCACCAAGACATCCTCACCTTCCTATCCATCATCTTCCACCAAACCTTACAAGTTCAAACCACAACATAATAACTCATCTCACCAATCCAACTCATCAGACAATGAGAAGAAGGATTACAAAAACAAGTACAAGGCACTTAAAGCTGAGTTAGAACAGATGAATTTAAAGCTTGAAGCTCTGTCTAAGAAGAAAGGAGGTGATAAAAAGACAGAGAAAGGGTTAGTAGCTGAAGCATATGATTGGAATGATGAGCCGCTGACTTCAGATGAGGAAGATACTACTAGAGTCAGGGCTTTCATGGCTATAGCTGAGGATGAACCAGCTGTTAGAAAATGTGATGCAAGATCAGGACAATGGGTTGACATCACAATGAAAAAGGTACACATGATTTTATCTATGTCTGATAGTGATGAACGCAAACATGTCCTTGATTACACCATTGTTGATTTACACTTTGTTGAGGAACAAAGAAAGAACCTGCTTGATAAGTTTCACTCTGTTAAAAATGAACTGCTAAATGCTAAATCTGAATGTGAAACTCTCAGACGGGTTAATTTAGAGAAAATATCCCTTCAAAATGAAGTCACTAGGGTAACCTTGAAAAACATTGACTTAAATGATCAAGTATCTGAATTAAACAAGGTTATTGAAAAATGGTTGTGTAGTAGGTTCACTATAGATCAATTGCTTAATGATGAGTTGCCTGCTGACATTAAAAGGGATGTATCTGCTAAGAAAAATAAGCTGAAAATTCTCACCAAACCTAAAGAGATTGTTTTCAAATCTACAGAGACTATTCACATGTCAGATCCCATTTTGACTGATGACCCTGTCTCTGAAGATGTGGCTGAATTACCACCTTTGCCCAAACTCTCTGGAGTTGAACCCACAGTTCCTCACGAGCTGCTAAGGGTGAATTTAAAACAGATGTTGAGAAACCACCAGCTAAAATATTTTCTGTACCTGCTAAACAATCTGGTAAGCAAGTTGCTTTTAAGCCTGTCTCAACTAAAGCTGTGAACAAGGTTGACCCTTCCACTAAAGAACGCCTGTTGTCTCTAATGAAAGAAGTATAACTCTTAAAACAACACATTAAGACTTCCGCTGAATGCTCTACTTCTCATGAACCTAAGTCTGTCCTAGGTGAACCCAAGGGGGAAAGGTTAGTCAAACCTTATTGCAATATCTGTAAGAACTCTCACCACATGACCTTAGATCATGATAAACATATGGCTGTTAAGAGAGCTCAGACACCCTCTAGGGATAGACAACAGGGTTCTAAAATACAACAAGGAAACTACAGACCTTATCCTCCCTATAAATTCTGTGGATTCACAGACCATCACTCAGACGAGTGTGGTGACTTCCCAGGTTGTGATATCTGTGGAAGTTTTACCCATGAGACATCTAATTGTCCCTCCCATCGTCAAAAGTTCTACAGGAACACAAGAATTGCTAATCAGCAATTCATGGAACCCACTGGAAAGTGGGTTCACCATAGGAACTAACCTGTTTCTATGTATCTGTGCAGAAACATCTTAAGGAATCGGTATGGTATCTAGACAGTGGTTGCTCTAGACACATGACAGGGATTCAACAATACCTGCACAGATACTCAAGGGAGTCAGGTCCTAAAGTGGTGTTTGGAGATAATTCTTCAGGTGACACAGAGGGATACGGCTCAGTGAACTGCAATGGGATAACGTTTACAAGGGTTGCATATGTGAATGGTCTTAAACACAATCTTATTAGCATCAGCCAATTGTGTGATGCTGACTACAAGGTTTTGTTTACTAAGACTCAGGGAACCATATTCAACAAGAACAATGATATTGTGCTTATTGCACCTAGAAGGAGAGATGTTTATGTCATCAACATGGTTGTTTGCTCTGAAGACAGCTCAAATTGTTTTCTTGCTAAAGCCTCTGAAAGTGTCAATTGGTTGTGGCACAAAAGACTGTCTCATCTCAACTTCAAGAACATCAACAAGATAGCCACACAAAACCTGGTTGCTGGTCTACCTTCAGTGATGTTTTCTAAAGACAAGACTTATTCTGCCAGTGTCAAGGGAAAACATCACAGGTCTTCATTCAAGACCAGGCAATCATTCTCTATTGACAAGTGCTTACATCTCCTTCACATGGATTTGTTTGGGCCTTTCAAACCTCATACCATTAATCACAACAAATACACCTTGGTCATAGTTGATGAGTTTTCAAGATACACATGGATGTTCTTCCTCAGAAGGAAAAGTGATGTAGCTGATACCATCATGTCCTTCATCAGACAGGTTGAAAATATGAATGATGTTAGAGTCAAAGCTCTAAGAAGTGATAATGGTACTGAATTCAAGAATCATCAACTTGAATCTTTCTATGATGAAAAAGGTATTTCATAAAACTTCTCTTCAGCTGGCACCCCTGAACAAAATGGTGTGGCTGAAAGAAGAAACAGGACTTTGATTGAAGCAGCCAGAACTATGTTGAATGGTGCAGCCTTACCAAAGCAATTTTGGGAAGAAGCTGTTCACACTGCCTGCTACACACAAAATAGATCAATCATTGTCAAAAGACATGGTAAAACTTCCTATGAAGTTTTCAGAAACAGATCTCCAGACGTCAGCTATTTTCATGTTTTTGGATGCCCTGTGTTCATTTACAACTACAGGAATAAACTTGGAAAATTTGATGAAAAAGCTGATGATGGTTTCTTCTTGGGATACTCTCCAACAGCCAAAGCCTTCAGAGTATTCAACATCAGAAGAGAAGAAGTAGAAGAAACCTTTCATGTCAGATTCAATGAAGATGATGATGTCATACAGAGAACTGGAACAGAAGGTGATGAAATTGAGTTTAATGAAAATGTGTCTTTCCCTAGTGATGAATTCTCCGAACCTAGACTTGCCAATCATCACCATCATCACTCCAACAATCTCACTCCTTATGTTCCTGCTTTTGACCCTCTGTCTACTCACAACATTGAAGTTCCTACCTCTCAGGAGCTTGATGAAGAAGAACCACATATCTCTTGTAGTCCTTCTTCCTCTACTGCTATTGATGACTCACCAATTCTTCAAATCCCTGAAGAATCTTCTGCTGATAATGAACTTGTACCTCTTGGTATGGCTGAAGTAGACTCAGACACTGAAGTAGTCTTTGAAGAAAGCCCTCCTAGTCAGCAGGATGAAACTCAAATAGTACCAGTTGTCCCCACAAGTGTTCCTGTCCATGAGTCCCCAGCTCCTCAAAATAAGTGGTCAAGAGATCAACACATTCTTCTTGTCAACATTATTGGGGAACCTAATGCAGGGGTTACCACTAGACAGCGAATTCATGACTCAGAATCTGCCTCAGCCAATGAATGTCTCTTTGCTGAATTTCTCTCTCAAATTGAACCTAAGAGAGTAGCTGAGGCTCTTGTAGAAGATGGGTGGGTAGCTGCTATGCAGGAAGAAATCAATCAGTTTAAAAGGAACAAAGTATGGGCACTAGTGCCAGCTCCACCTGGAAAGAATATCACAGGCACTAGATGGATCTATAGAAATAAGATGGATGAAATTGGAAACATCATCAGAAACAAGGCCAAGCTGGTGGCACAGGGGTATACTCAGACAGAAGGAATTGATTATGATGAAACATTTGCTCCTGTAACAAGACTTGAAGCCATCAGAATCTTCCTGGCTTATGCTGCTTATATGAACTTCACTGTGTATCAGATGGATGTTAAGAGTGCATTCCTCAATGGAGATTTGGCTGAGGAAGTATATGTTGAACAAACTGAAGGATTCGAGAACAGCGAATTTCCCAATCATGTGTACAGATTACACAAAGCCATGTATGGGCTGAAACAAGCTCCAAGGGCATGGTATGAAACTCTTTCTAATTTCTTAACTGAAAACAAATTTGTCAGGGGTTCTATTGATAAAACTCTCTTTACCTTCAAGGATAAGAGTGATTTCATCATTGTGCAGATTTATGTGGATGATATCATCTTTGGGTCAACAAATGTTAATCTCAGTAAACGTTTTGCTAAATTAATGACCAAGAAATATGAGATGAGTATGATGGGTGAATTAACTTACTTTTTGGGCTTTCAAATTAAACAATGTCCTAAGGGAATTTCAATTTGTCAAGAAAAGTATGTTAAAGATTTGCTTAAAAAATATGACTTAGCTGATTGTGCATCAGTGAAATGCCCCATGCTTCCACCCAACAAATTGGGTCCTGATGAGTCAGGGGTCTCTGTTAATGAGACTTTATACAGAGGCATGATTGGGTCACTCATGTATCTAACAGCCAGTCGTCCTGATATCCAATTCTCCACATGTCTCTGTGCAAGGTACCAAGCTAACCTAAAAGAATCCCATCTAGTGGCTGTTTAGAAAATTTTCAGGTATCTCAAAGGAACACCCTCCCTAAGTCTATGGTATCCCAAGGAATCAGGCTTTGATCTCAAGGCCTATTCAGATTCAGACTATGTTGGATGATGTATTGACAGGAAAAGCACCTCAGGCAGCTGTCAAATCCTAGGAGTAAAATTGGTTGGATGGAGTGCTAAGAAGCAAAACTCTGTGGCCATGTCTTCAGCTGAAGCAGAATATGTCGCTGCAGCCAGCTGTTGTGTTCAGGTGCTCTGGATGAAAAGTCAATTGGCTGACTATGAAATTTTATATGACAAAGTGCCAATCTTTTGTGACAACACCAGTGCCATTGCCATCTCCAACAACCCTGTTCTTTACTCTCGTACCAAACACATTGATATCAGGTATCATTTTATCAGGGATCACATAATGAAGGGAGATATTGAGCTGCACTTTGTTCCCACAGAGCTGCAACTAGCTGATATTTTCACAAAGCCTTTGGCTGAACCTTCATTCAACAGGCTAGTTGCTGAGCTAGGGATGCGCAATATCTCAAAGCCTGCGGCTTGATAATAAATGTGTTCATTAAATGACTGATTCTATATTAAATGTTTTTCACATGAAACTAGGTAGTTACTTTCCAAGTAAATGCAAAAAACATTCTCAATATTTAATCATTTATTTTCGAATAACGAGGAGACAAATAAGTTTTGAAAGGTCAAGGGACCCACATGAGCAGTTATTTTCCCACTTTGCATTAAATGCGGTTGAATAACTGTTTTCATATTTGAATATATATATTGTCACTCGTCTCTCCTCACCTACCACTATTCTCATTTCACAAATCTATTTCTCTCTCTAAACTTTATCTCTCTAAAACCCATCCTCCATTTTCATTCTTCTTCGACCTTGAATCCATGGCATTCCCAGTTCCCAAGGCAGCAAACATTAACTTTGAACTCAACGAAAGCATCCTTGCATCAAATAACTCCATTGGATGGATCAAGGCTCCAAATGAATCCTACTCAGATCTGGTTAACTTCATGCAGAATTATGATGTAAGTGAAGCATTCACAAAATCCCCAACCACCTTCTACCAAGAATACCTTAGGGAATTCTGGTACTCTGCTGAAGTCGTTGATGACACAATAACCTTTAGCCTCTCTTGCAACGAACACCCATTTGCCTTCTCACTCAAAGATTTCTCTAGTGTGGCTAGGTTAAAACATGGTGATGAATGCCTTAAGGTGGTTGACAAAAAGGCTGTTAAGGATGCCCTGGCCACACTCAAACCCTTTCATGATGTGAACCCTGCTCTTACATCTGCTGAGGTCCTCTCGAAGTCCCCTCTGAAGATCAAGTATTTTACCCTTATGTGGCGTGTCCTCTTCACCCACATAGTCAAATCCCTGGGAGGAATGCAGGGATCCCAAGATCAGATGTCCTTCAACCACCAATCTATAGCTTATGGGCTGATCTGGGGAGCTGATGTTGATGTAGGAAGCATTCTCTTCTCCAATCTAGTTGAACAGCTGAAAGGAAGGAACCAAGTCAGGGAAAAGAACATTTCTTACGTTCGCTTTCTATCGTTGATATTTGAAATCCTGTTGGGAGACAACTATCATAACTCTGCTCTCTTTTCTCGGAAACCCTATCGCATCACAGGTGCCATCTACAAAGAAATTGGAGCTGAGGATGTCCCTGTCACCTCCCACATGATGAACGTTGCTAACAAACTACCCTCAGCTGAGAAGTCCTTGCTCCCTTCTTCTGAGAAGGTGATTACCTCTGGTGTGTCTGGCAAGTCTAAGTCTTTGACCTCTGGGCAACACACCACGACGTCCAAGGCTTCATCTGGCCAACAGCCTAAGAAGAAGAAAAACCCATCTTCTTCCCACACCAAATCTGTTGCTAAGGCCAAGGGAAAGAAGACTTTAAACCTAGACGCCTCCTCTGTTCCAGATACTCATGTGGAATCAGAGACTTCAGTTGACCAACAACAAGGGTCTAGCGTCTCGATGTCAGCCGAGACAACAGGGAACCAGCCGAATCCTGCTGATATCACACAGGTAATCAGTGTAAATTTTTAGAGGTCCACAAGCAGCCACTCTCAAATGTCTGTAGGTGAGAGTGGTGAAGTTAGGGTAATCCTCGACCCATAGAAGTCTGTCTATGCACTTAGAACTCTTTAAGACTTCTGTACACCCTGTCTATGCACCAAGGAATGATTCATTTGTGTTTATAAAGCACCCCGATGACCCTGCACCCTCTAGACAATATTCAGGCTAACAACAACCTGAATACACATATGTCTCAACCTTGATCAGTTGTACCTCACACAGCCTCTTGGTTCCCTCAGAAAAAGAATCCCAAAAGTTTTACTTTTAGGGGAGCTGAATAATCATCCTCAGCTCTTCTAGGGACAACATAATAAGACGATCTTAACCCATAACTTTTTCACCTTAAAAGAATCCCAAAGGATTTATCCTTTTCAGGGGAGCTGAATCATCACCCTCAGCTTTCCTAGGGACAGCGTAACAGGCGACCTTCACCCACATATGTTTCACTATTAAAAGAGTCCCAAAGGTTTCTTAACCTTTTTTTTTTGGGGGGGGGGGCTGAATAATCACCCTCAGCCTTCCTAGGGGCAGCGAATGGCGATCCTTAACAACATATGTTTCACAATCAAAAGATTCCCAATGGTTTTAACCTTTTGGGGAGGCTGAGTAATCACACTCAGCTTTCCTAGGGGCAGCGAATGGCGATCATTAACCATATATTTTTCACTCTTAAAAGAATCCCAAGGATTTATCCTTTGGAGTGGCTAAGTAATCACCCTCAGCCTCTCTGGGACAGCGAAATGGCGACCATTCCCCTTACTTATTTCCCTGTTACTAATTATAAAAACTTGCAGGCTGAAATTGTATAGCCAACCACTGAATCCCAGGAACAACAAGACAAAGAAGCTGATACTATCATTCAGGATCAACCAAATGACGAAGAGCCCCTGCTTGATATTGAAGAGGAAGTGCTGTCACTAGTTGATGATGTCTCTGATCCTGAATCAATGCCTGAGGATGAAATCCCTGTGGGGATGTTTGAGGAGGAGGATGAAGAAGAAGAAGATGATCAACAATCTGTCTCTCCTCCCAAGGAAATAGCTGTGTCCACTACAGCTGATAATAATACTCCTCCTCCCAAGGAAGCTGTTATCACTCCCACCCCTGCTACCTCCACAACAACAGTCTTCCACGCCCTGCTTATGATCCAACTGCTGAATTTCTCATGTTTGATCATCCTGCCCAAACCAACTTTGATCTCTTGCCAAGGGGGGATGATTATGCTCAACAAAGCCTGAACATCCATAATCTTCAGTCTGTTCATCATCAATCTGATATTGAACGCCTATCAAGAAAGCTGGATGTTATCAAGTCTGAAATGCATAACTTCACTGTCACATTTCTAGGGATCATCAAATAGGCAGTCGCTGATGCAGTCACTGAACCCATCAAGGATGGTGCAAGAAAAGTTGTAGCACAAGGACTTAGTCATTTATCCACAAGAATCAAGGATGTCATTGACACAGAGGTCCCTGCTCTATTTCATGAACATGAGTTAACAATGCACAAAGAGTTTGAAGCTGTTCAAAACAGGCAATATCGTCATACAAACTTCATCGTTAATCGTGGTCAGGGCAATACAAATGGAAACTGCAACCTTTTGCTGAAGATTGCCAGAGCTTCAAGGACAAGGCAACGTGCTATGGCTGCCTCTGTTGAACAGATTGCAAGGCACTTTTAAACACGTTCATCCAAACGTCTGAGGAGACAGGATGAACGTGAGGGGGAGAAGGAAAAGGTACTTAACCTTGAATCTGCTAAACAGGGATCAACATCCGCTGACAACACCATTTCTTCACCTGTCCCCCTCCAAGTCATCACACCTGTTATCATACCTGATGATGAGGATAACACTCAGGGGGAGCAACAAAATAAAGATGGAGTTGATTCAACAAAGTCCCTGACTTTGGTTAACACCAGTGAGTCTGGGGATGATGGTGAACAAACTGCCAAGAAGCTAAAGTTCACTGTTAGCTCCCTTCCCAAAGCAATACAAACTCAAGCTCAGACAACGTTTATCAAAAGAGCTGAGGTTTTGAAAAACATGAGTATGGAATCCTCTGTCTCGAAGAAAGGAAAGGAGATAGTTTCGGTTGACACAGACACCAAACTAAAGAAGATAGCTGCGATGCTAGAGACAGGAGGATCCACCACAGACCTTTCCCAATTTTCAACCTTCACACCTTCCAATGAGAATCCATTAACACCTGAAGAAATAGAGAAACAGGCTGAGGAATTCAAGAGATTAAATGAAATCAAGAATGCCAAGGAACTGAATGAGGCAACTCCGAGGAAGATGACTCCACCTGAAAAGGAGAAGCAGAGACAAAGGTTGAAAGAAATGGAAGCTAAACGCGCAGAGGCACTAAGAAAAGTCAAAGCTGATTATGATGCCTGCGTTAACAACATGTATGCACCTGGAAAGATAACCAAGTTCAAATACACAATTCACAAATCCACCAACACACCACCGATGATCTTGTGGAGAGACAACCAACAGGGAAACATGAATGTATTTGAAGACTTCAGGCTAAAGAAACTTGGGTTATCTGAATGGTTTGAACTTGAAGCCTTAGCTGCTAAAAGAACTGGTCAGACTAATTTTCTTCTGCTTAAAACTCTTAAGGCTAAGTTTACGTGGATCAAAGAAACCACTGCCAGACTCAAAATAGATCCCCTACCACAGCTTTTTGAACAAGAACCCCCAAAGTCTGGCAAGAAAAGAAGAAGAGTTTCTCAACTTGTTAAGGAAACTTTTGTCACAGATGATGTTCAAGTGGATGGAATGCACAGGGATTTGATTTTACCAAATGGTATCATTGGCCTTGTTGATGGTCAGACCTACACAGAGCCTGAAAGAGGAAGGGCATTCATGAACAGAGCTTGCCAGTATGCATTTCAAAGAGAAGATGAGCTTGGCTTAGCATCAACAATTCAGCTGCTTTGTCTCAAGAAGCGACTCAAGATTAACACAGAGTATTCCAAAGTTTTTGCAAAAGCTTTGCAGGCAGAATTGGATACTAGATCAGACATAGCTGAAGCTATAGAAAAGATAAAAAATGATGACTATTGACGAAATTTACAGCTCAATTTTACCTTCACATTTTATTTCACTTTTGTAATGTACTTGTAATTTTTCTTTAAGTATGAATAAAATCATGAGGTATGTTTGTTTAGATCTATTATGAGTAAGAAGAAGTTGTTATCTCACTTACCTTAACTTAGATAGATCTAGCTATATTTATGTTTAAATAGGGGGAGATTGTTAGGAATCTAAGTTTGTTAGATTCCCTGATCATAGATTTAAACACAAAGTAAGCTGTTAGATAGTCACTTGCCTGTGCCTAGGAGACAGGCAAGTATCGCAAGACTCACAGAGATCCAAGTCTCTGTGAGCAACCTCAGAGGAGTCCATGTCAGAGACATTGTCAAAGAAGTCAAAGATTACTTGAAGACATACTCATTGGCTGTGATGGATAACAGCCAAGATGTATCAGGGACTCTGAGGGGTTGAGGGTTAACAGGGGTGGCAATACCCTGTTAACACTCAGCACACTTTGGACATGCCATTTGTGTGTTCGAGACAATGATGAAAAAGGAAACTGTTTCAAGATCTGTTTCCTTAAAGCATTATAGCAGACTACCAAGAATAGAAGAGCATCATGTGACTGATGTCTGAAAAGTGAATGTCTTGTGTAGTCACCATCAAGTACTACTTAGGTCAACCTCGTATCACTATAAATAGGATGTGTATCCCAGCATTAATGTTCAACACTTTTAGAATATTCATAAATTAATGCTTAGAACTTATTGGATCAAACAACTGTGACTGTATTCATAAGTTAGGGTTTATAGTTGTTCAAAGTGTGCACAACATATTGTCATCAAACGGTGTTATCCATAACACTTGTAATTCTTTATTATACAATAATAAGATTACGTTTGAAAAGTAATAACTTGTGTTGAATAGTTAAGTTTAGTGTTTCTAGCATTGATTGGGGACTTTCAATATTCACCACCTCTATTAGAACAAAGATCTTTAATCTTCTTCCCTAATCGTAGTTCTACTTCTGCTTTAAACACTTTGAATGTTTCAAATACCTCATTTTTATGCTTAAGTAAATAAACATATCCATAACGACTATAATCATCTGTAAATGTTAAGAAGTAGCTAGCACCTTTCCTTGACGTATGTCTAAGTGGTCCACACACATCAGTATGTATAAGTCCAAGTAGATCAGTAGCCCTTTCAATATTGCTATTAAATGGTTTCTTGGTCATCTTTCTAGAGATACAAGACTCACATTTATCAAATGATTCATCATTGATCTTTCCAAAAGACTTTCACGTTGAAGCTTTTGTATACGTGTAGAAATGCTAAAATCGGATCCGGTGGTCTAATGTGGTGGTAGATGGTGGTGGAAGCCATTGATGGCTTAGAGAGAGAGAAGAGAGGTTGAAAGAGAAATGTAAAATATATTGAGAATAAAACAAATGACAATCAACACCCCTCCTTGGAAGCTAAGGAGGGGTATATATAGTCACGCACACAACCTAAACTTTACAACGAGCCTAGTCTAGTCTAAATGTGCGTGACTATGATAACTAACGGGAATTCTTAAATGTCGTCACATAAAGTGAGTTTCCAACAATCTTCCCCCATGGGACGACGTGTAGAATTCCTTACAATATTCTTCCTAACAAGTACAAAATAATTAAGAACAAGAGCTTTCATGAAGCGTCTAATGCTGATGATGTCTTATGAGGCCTTTGACTTCAAAACGACTCATCTTTAACTTGTAGTAGAAATACTATAACGGCACGAGCTAAGTAACCCATACACTTCTGGTTAAGGAGAAGCTTCTGAATTAGCTTCCCCCTAATTCATGCCACGTAAACTTGATGTAGAAGCATTTTAAATAGCTTCCCCCTAAACCAACAATCCTCGTAAGCAACTTCAAAGCTTTCAATAAAGCTTAGAATGATTAAGCGCACAGCGGAGTCTAACTAGCAAATCCCATCATATAACATGATAATGTTGCTAAGAGGGATTGAAAGTTTGGGGCACACCAAGTAGATCAACAACTTTTCATCTCACGCTTGAATAATTCTTCTGAATTTTTCTTCCCCCTGAGAGTTCAAGTTATGCATACCAGAAAGAATTAAGACACTTCTTCCCCCACATAGTTGAAGAAGGTAAATCAATCCCAATTATGAAGCTCAAATACTGAAGTGGACACTTTATCCCATTCATGAAGTTGACATCGTAACACCAGAGTCAATTATGTCCCGGAAATGCACATATCTTCTTCCGGAGATGCACCAGAGTCAATTAAGTCCCGGGAATGCATATAGGATAATGATGATGTTTAATTGCAACAATCAAACAATTAAACCTCAAATCAGTAGTGTACCGTTTGGAGATTGATAACGACACGAGTTAAAACACTGATTTTCTCTGCGGCTATGACAAATGTCATCCCGGAATATCTTCAAATCAAAAGAAGGTAAGAAGTTCATCACGTGTACTCGTTGTGCGTTCAATGTGTCTTCTTCTTCCCCCTTGATGGTTTCGAAAGTCGGAACCATCAATAAATTGTACGCACATGAACCTGAAATCTCGTGAGAATAATAAATAAGCTGAATTATATATTTTGTGAGAATCAGCTGTTGATCGAAAATCTCTTCTCATAAACTCTCCATGGACACCTTTACCAACCCACGTGAAAGCAATTTGAAGTGACCACTGAAAGAATGAACCAGATACGTCAAACGTGAAGCTGAATAAAAATCCTTCGATCTTGTGACTTAAGCTTGCACTATTGTTGAATGAAGAACGGTGGAGAAATCTCTAAGTACTCAATGCATCACTGAAGAAGTCTATAAGCACAACACCTCTTGAAATTATCCACGTCGACTAAGCGCGTGACACTGAGTACAACAATGTAACCCCTTTAAGTGATAGTTATCCGAGTCATCAACCATCCACCCCGAACCCGGAAACCAGATAACCAAGTCTTCATTCTAGGATTAAGCACGAGCAAGTTATCTAGTAAAAGATAAAATAAATACACGCCTTCGAAAAATCCGTCTTCAACGTCACGTAATTAATACCCGATCAAACAAAATCTGTAGCCACTAAAAAATCGCCCATTTTTCTTGGTCTCGTCAAAATAAATTCTTGTCACATTTGTCACGTCATTTTTTCGCGTCACAGTTCTCGTCACCCAGTCAGTGTCAAGAATAAATTAAAGAACCACAAATGCAACAAAAAAACTACAAATTCAAAAAAGGAACTTGTTTGTTTGAGCATCCATTCTCCTTAACAATGTCTCGTCACTTTTTGTCTCGACCCGATGTCACAATGAATTAAAACTTAATACACAACAAATTTATTTAAAAATTTGTATGTTTAAAAAAATTTGTGTGTATGTGTTATCAAAACACACGGTTCAAATCATTCCAATTAGCCAAAGTTAAAAGAATTCTAGTGTAAAAAAAAAATGAGAAGTCCAGCCTATGAGTTCCAAAACCCGGTCCAAAATAGAAATTAGGGGTATAGAAACTTGCCTCAACCCTAATTTTTCTCACACATCTCTTAACCTACTCCTCACTTTGTTTCATCCGCCACCACTTTTCTCTCACCTAAAACTCATCTCCTCCAACGTCTTTTACCTCAAAACCTCCGTCCCACCTTTTCTCTCCCTCACATAGAGAACTCCGTCTCCCACCAAACTCCATCCCCTCACAACATCACCTCAAACGATCTGCTTCTATCGGTGACGAAACATAACATCTCATCTAATCTCATCAATCTCACAGTGATAATCTATTCATTTCATGAACCCATCTTCCATCTATAAATCCCAACGACTGCAACAACAAACCAATCAAAGTTTTGTTTCTTATATCCAAAGGAACGAAACGAAGTTTCATCTTCAAAGGGTAGGCGAAACAAACGAATATATAAACCGGCTTCTAGATCCTAAAGAGGGTCTCGGGTAGGTGTTGAATGCATGTTGATTTAGATTTAGAGAATCGAAACAAAATAATGATTATAACAATTTTGTTATTAATCTTATTTTAATTTCGTAGATTAAGCTTGGTGCAAAACCAAACATGGGTCAATGATGATAAAAAATTTCGTGTAGGGATCTGATTAGATCATAGTTTGCATGTTGTTACACGAAAACTGATTAATCTGAGATCTTTTGGATATTTACTGTTTTAAGTCCGAGTCTAGATGGGATATAAGTGACGAAGGGAATTAGGTTTAGTTTTGGAGTTGTGGTGATAAAAGGTTGGATGTGAGTCGACTCAGTGAGTTTAACTGAGTCAACTCGGTAATTACCGAGTTGACTCGGTTGGGTTAGACGATGGGTTGGTTTTGGTCACAAAATTTGGTTCACAAATTTTTTAAAAACAGTCCAATCGGAAAATAAAAAATAACAATCCCATCGGAATGTTTTTGTATGTCTCATCGGAATATTTAATTTGTGAGTCTGTCATCGGAATCAAACAATCACCCCAATCCGAATAACCAATCTGAATGACAATCTGAATGTCAATCTGAATGTTCAATCGGAAAGACAATCTGAAACCCAATCTGAATATCCAATTTGAAAGTTCAATCGGAAACCCAATCTGAAAAGGGTTTTGAATGACCCGAAAAAGGTGGAACTGCAAACTTGTCCTTATCTAATTGTATAAACAAGAAATACAGAAACCCAGAAACAAATTGACCATATTTATATGACTTTTGACCATGAAAATGATGAAACCGAGACACAAAACATGTGACAGTTTGGTCAGATTAGACAAAAAAATATGACGTGACAAAAAATTTGTGTTAAAAATGGACAGAAATATTATAACGAGACACAAAGAATAAAATAGACCACCAAATCGAATATATAAACACGATCCAAGGATGGAACCGTGGCTCTGATACCAAATGTAGAAATGCTAAAATCGGATCCGGTGGTCTAATGTGGTGGTAGATGGTGGTGGAAGCCATTGATGGCTTAGAGAGAGAGAAGAGAGGTTGAAAGAGAAATGTAAAATATATTGAGAATAAAACAAATGACAATCAACACCCCTCCTTGGAAGCTAAGGAGGGGTATATATAGTCACGCACACAACCTAAACTTTACAACGAGCCTAGTCTAGTCTAAATGTGCGTGACTATGATTACTAACGGGAATTCTTAAATGTCGTCACATAAAGTGAGTTTCCAACAATACGAGTCTTCCTAATATGGGCAAGTCTACAATACCAAAGATAAGAAGAGTTCTTGTCAAACTTTCTCTTCTTACTCATGCCAAATACAGATTTATTGTTCTTGGATTCATTATCATGCATGTCTATTTCAAACACACCATTCATAGAAATTGCATTAAAATAGAAAATACCATTTTTCCAAACATAAATTCCATCATTGTCAATCATGTGAACAAATCTATTATTTAACAAACAAGAAAAGGAAATAACACCTCTAATTGTAGGTGCATAATGACAATCATTTAATCTCACTACTAAACCCGAAGGTAAAACTAGATCAAAAGTTCCTATAGCTTCAACCGCTGCTTGTGCGCCATTGCCCACTTGTAGAGATTGTTCCCCCATAGGAAAGCTTCCTTTCCAGATTAAATCCCTGCAGCGAATTACGTTAATACCGCATCCCGTATCATATACCCAGGAATTTAATTTGTATGTTAAATTGAACAATTCAATCATAATTAAAGTACCTGAAGCTGCAGCACTCTGCTCAGACTTCTTCTTTATTTCTTGCAATTCTTCGAGGTAAAGAGGGCTATTCCTCTTTGAGTGACCACTTGCCTTGCAATGGTGACAAGTCTCATCCTTTTGAGATTGACTCTTCTTGAAAAAGTTCTGCTTAGGTTTCGAATAAGTCGCAACATGTTTGCCCTTATTACCCTTTCCTTTGCCTTTCTTCTTATTCGCTTGCGGTTTTGGCTTACTCACTCTACCCTTTTGTATGGTTAGTACAGAAGGCGTAGCGGTAGATGCCTTGTCTTTCAACCCCTTTTAATAGTCAATGAGCATTGCATGCAAATCATTAACTGTCTACCCGTGCAATGCATATTATAGTTTCTAACGAAATCATTGAAGTCCTTGTTAAGGGACCTATTGATCAAGTTGATAGCATATTATGATCATAGGGTTTTCCTAGTGCAATGAGCTGTTCCATATAACCCATCATCTACAAATAATGGGCACTTACAAACTTTCCTGGAGCTTGCTTGCAACTATGCAAAGCATCTACCAAATCGTAGATCTCCACAGCTTGCGGCTTTTTGAACATAGCCTTGAGCTCATCAATCATTCGCTTAGGTGAAAATAGCTCATACTTTTGTTGAAGTGCAGGAGCCATTTTTCCTAGAATTAAGCAAGCCACCTCCGAGTGCTTCTTAATATTAGCAGCGTGTTCAAGCCTTTGCGCATCAGATGCTCCTTCAGCAAGATCCTCCGGATAGGGAATAGTCAAGATATCGATAGTACCCGCTGCTATCAAGACAATTCTTAGCGAGCGGTACCAATCATTGAAGTTTGGGCCAGTAAGTTCAGAACGTTCAAAAAAAACTTTGAACGCGGAACTTATCGTGTTATTGGTGGGTTGAGCCATTTCTACAGAAATAAGTTCAAATATTAGTATTTTCAATAACAAAATACTTTCAAGAAAATAAAATTACCCTGGTATAAAAACCATATTATTTTCCTTGAATTCTAGAACTATATTGACATAGATCCATTACATCAGTTGATCTGCTAGTAATGAATGTACTCAACATAGTGTCTTGTCGAACAATTCAATTGACAAACAATTTTCAATTTCTAGATATTTAAGGGATTTACATTGCCAAAGAAACGTTTTGCATTGTAAACATGTTTCATCCCTTCTGAATGCATTAATTTTCCATATCTCACTGAGTAACTTAATTAAGTCGTCTAATCTGAGTAACGTAAAACCATCATACGAATTCTTCTTCTACAAATGGTTTTCTCTCCATCACAACATCACCCAAAAATCTCATTTATGACGAAGTAATTTCAAGTGTTCGTCAATTAGGAGCATTCGACTTAAATTTTAAGGGTATAAATTTTGATGTCAAAATCGATGTATGGAGAAGCATGCATACAATCTCCATAGCATAAGTTTATTTAGTAAACTTTTTCACGAGATTAAATTTCTTCATAAATGATGTTGCGGTATTGGTTAAACCAATTAAAGAATTTACCCAAAACTAATCACAACGTACTTTTGCTAGAACTCGTTCATTGTTTTTCGGATGTGAATTTGAGGTAAATCACCCTTAAGGTATAATTCAATTAATAATCGTAGGTAATTTTAATTTGACGCACATGCGAGCCGGGAATTTGGTCAGCGACTAATAGCATAACACCTCCTTCCTTAACATGACCAGCGGTGCGCTAAACTCACTTTATAGTTTGTCAAAAGGAGTAGGCCGTTAGATTATTATTGAAATTCACCAATCAACGTAATCTTATGTAATTTAAATCTCTAACAAATTATTATTTTAATATGATTTAGTCCATATTATTTCTTTTCATAAAAAAACCCTTGTTTACAACAATTCAACAATTATATATATAAACAAGTAAAAAAACTAAATCATAAACACATAATAACAATTTATATGTGCAAAAAATAAATCAAATATCCACATGCATACGATTTATTCAATAATATTCAAATCTAGGTCTTTATATTTATATAAAAGTCTTCCCTAATTCTGGATTTATTGAATCAAATAATCACGTAGCACATAAAATCATATAAACATATAATTTTATGATCCATGAAAACATGCACGTAATCATGGAATCCCCACAAATCTTAACAATTAAATCTCTACAGATCGTAGCCATACATGACATAACAATTAATCATGCAATTTAATCTAAAATTATCCCACATGTAATTTAGGGTTTCAAAACAATTTTTTTTAACTAAAAATTCGGCCAAAACCCTAATTTTTAAAAAACAAAACCCTAATTTGGTGAAAACCTAAAAAAACATATAGTTTTAACTCAAAACAATTATAGTTAAAAAAACTTTAGATTTTCGATTATTATAACATGTCAAAACGGCTCTCGATGCAACTGATGGTTTATTAGTATCATAACAACTATATAAAACCCTAAACGAGATCAAAGCACATATAGCGGAAGCGATTTAACAAGATCATAATAATAAAACAATTATAATTAATCGAATTAGGGTTACATACCTTTACACTAAAGCAATTCCACAAGACGAAGAACGAATCACCAATTCGGGTCTATACCGTAATATACCAAGACATAGTCTATAGTAAGACTATATTACGATCTTGTACACACATAATACAACGAGCTAACCGTTACTCTAGCACGTGAAAACCGAGCTACAACGCTTGTAATTAATCTACCAAACAACCCTAAAGAGGGGCTAGGACTAGATTGTAAGTAAAACGATCAACCAAGAAAACCAACCAAAACCCTTTGTTGGGTTTTTTCCTGCGATCGCCTAAAGAAGAGAAGAGGGGAAAAGATTTTTTGTGATGTGAATTATGAAGGGAAGGATTTGTTTATATAGGCATAACCTTGTATCCAAAAACAAATAAAAGGAATGTTTTCCCCTTCCTTTTTCCCCCTATAACCGACCGACCAAAACACCCCTTAGGGGTGTTTCAGAATCTTCCAAACTTCTTTCTTTATATACACTTACTATTAATTAATTAACGACCGTTAAAGTTATATATTTACTTGCTCGGTTTAAATTAATATATACATAAATATATTTATTAAATAAATTAATATATACAATAAATATATTTATTAATTAAATTAACTCTTTACCTATTGTGTGCAATCCCGTAATCTCGAGTTCAATCCTATCACTCGACTATTAAATATAAGTCCATAAACTTTCATTTACAAGCATTGCAAAAGTGTTGTTCATATTTTAGTTTGGGTATATTTCTAATAAGGTCTTTGTTAAATAAGGAAATTTTGGTTAACAAAGTGTGTCCATGGATGAGTTAAGTTTCATCACATATATATTATTTTTACTAATTCCTTTGCCTATAGTTATACCATCTTTTAGTATTTTACTATCATTTTCATCAAAAATTAATTGCACTTACTATCACAAAGTTAGCTTATGCTAATAAGATTAAATCCTAAGTTTTCTACATGAGCAACATTATTTATGGCTATATGGTCATTAGAAATCATAACTTTGCCGATGATTTTGATTTCGATGTTTCCACCAAAGATTACATTACCTCCATCTGTAGGTTTGTAGGTACTCAAGAGATTTCTATTTCCCGTCATGTGTCTTGAACAACCACTATCCTTAATCCATTCTTTAGGTTCAAGTCCGGCTTTCAAGCATACATGCAATTCATGAATCTCAAGCATTTGGTCCCCATTATCTCACGGGTCCATTTGGTTTAAACATGCTCCTCATGGCCATACCAAATAGATTGTTGCCATACACATCCCATGGAATGAGATTTCCCATTTGGAACTGGCTTTGATAGTAATAATTCCAAGACACATTACTATATCTTCCAAGTACACCTCGGTCACTTTTTGGAAAGGGGCATTTGAGAAAAGATGATTTTGATCGAGATTGAGTAATTCTTTCTCTAGTATTTTTTTCTAGGTTTTTAATATTTGTATCATACTTTCCTAGATTGACTTGTTTTGATTTACGAGATGCGATAACAAATTCGGTTTGATTTGGTTTCTGCTATGCTATCAGACCCACGGATCCCTTTGATATAAGAGACAAACCCTTTGCATTGGATCCGTAAGTCTGTCACTCACTGTGACAGAATCTTGAGGACTGCAAAAGGTGTCTTTTAGTTGTTGTTTTCCCGAGCTAGATGATGCTTCTTTTTTCCGAAAACCTAGTCTTTTTCTGTCCTACTACTTCTTTGAAAGTTTAGCATGTCGTCAATATAGTGCGTGTTTTTATCATACTTTACAAAATTTAAATTTTGCTTAATTAGAACTTCTTCTTTTTCTTTAAGCTTTTCGATTTTGAGATTAAGTTCTTGGCATGACATACATTTTTCAGTTGCCATTTTACCTTGTTCGAGTTGTGTTAACTTTGTTTTTAGTTCACAAACTTCATTTTCCAAAGTTTCCTTTTTAGTTTTTAAAAGCTTGTTTTTGTTTATGATTGTAAGGCTCAATTTACAAAGTTTGCTATACTCATTTTGCAAGGTTTCGTCATCTATAGAAGAGGAGTAGTATGATGAGTTGGAATGTACCTCGTTTGTTTCATGTGCCATAAGAGCTAGCTCTTCATTCTTGGATTCATCCTTTTCAACATCGCTGGTAGTCCATGCTTCATTTACGAACGCTCTTTGTGTCAGCACAATCACCAATGAAGTAGTTTGGATCACCACATCGGTAGCACTTTATTTTCTCATTGCCTTTCTTGATATCAAATGGCTTTTAAGGCATCTTCTTGTCATCAACGGGTTGTCTAATGAACCTTCCTCGTCTTTTAAAGAATTTATTGAAGTCGTGAACCACCATGGCATATTCTTCGTCTTTGCTATCGGAGCCATAGTCATCATTGTCACTAGATTCAATTCTAGCTTTAAGTCAATTTATCTTTGTTTCTCCTTCTTTCCTTTGATGATTTCCGAGTCCTTTTCCATCACCATTTCATGAACCTTGAGGTTCCCGAGAAGCTCATCTAGTGATAAGCTCGAGAGATCTTTAAATTCTTCAATGGCCGTCACTTTAGCTCTCCATATGGGTTTAAGTGCCCTTAGAAATATCCTAATAAAGTTCTTAGTAGAAAAGGTTTTGTCAAGTGCTTTAAATGAGGTGATGATAGTATTAAAGCAAGCAAACCCCACATCAGTTGACTCTTCTTCAGTGATAGAATAATTGTTTGTATT